>CM076579.1:701337757-701800147 GCA_034641835.2 Pinus albicaulis
CTGATCTTTCAAGTCTAACCCTTAATGAAAGATTGATGACATGATGTTGATGATCATGATAGATATGTGTTTATGATCTAACAAATCGGTTGTTGTGTGACTCTAGTAAAGACAGGTTGATGACATGAATGAAGATGAAATTATATGTTTTATTGAAGTATTATTTATGGGTATCTGACATTATTAAAGTATCTAACATTTTTTATCTACAACAGAGTTCTAAGTGTAATATTCCAAATCTGGAATTGCTACAACAAATAGAATATTTTAAGAGATTCTATAGTTGGAGCTTCAGCAAATCATGAGCATGGAAATGTAGAGCAACTCATTAGATGTAAAATAACACCTTGCCAGCAGATGTGAGAACCTCAGCAAGTATATGGCCTATATTCTCCTTCCCAAGTGGGGAAATGCAGCAATATAGGGCATAAAACAGTTGTCTTCAGCAAATAACACAATAACAGTGGAAACTGGGACTTGGACCCTTAGTTCAGACAATATAAAACCCACTTGCAGAATTGGAGGTGAAACAAATGAAACTAGCTACACTAAATGGATCTCCCCAGCTCAAGATAACTTAAAAACACCCCGATCCCATGACTTTTCTAAAACAAAATTTCTGAAGATTGTGAGAGCGTAATTCCCATGGGATTTTATACAAAAAATGATGAAATAAGACTGATTTGGAGATTAAATTAATCAAATAGCAGAGAAATGGAGTTTTAACCTCTTTTACACAAGGGAAAGGACACCCAGCAAGGGTTTCCGGCAATATACATATACAAAAAGCAGCACTGTAGAAAATAGTGCAGTTTACTGCAACTCTGTATTAAGCATGGCTGAATATAACATAAAATAGCTGAATAATACAGAAAATGGCCCTAGTTCTTCTTTATTAGAGCTCCCGGAGGGAAATAAACACCTCCTCCTCAAACACTAGGACAAAAATAGCAAAGTTTAACCTAGCAACAAATGCCCCTGCTGAAATGACACAGAGCCTGAAGGTAACTATGTTGTAGATGTTGATGGTTGTTTGTCCCTAAGCCAAATCATGGAATTGAAGCTCAAAACCCTCCTTTAGATCCCTTAAGCAAGCTAATCCAAGAATGGGATGGAATTCCCGCACGGGAATCCTTTGCACTAAGCAGTGTTGCAACCACAACTAAACAGTTGAAGCATGCAAGTAATCAAAAGACCAAAGATAGTTTAATACTGAATGATCTTCTTGATGCTATGCCCTTCTTTTTATCTTTGGTTAGCCTCCTCACCCCGGACCCCACACATTGTTGAGGTGACTTCCTAGTGAAGATTCCTCCTCCAAAACTGTGTTGTCCTTGTTGACTTTCCTCTCCCTTGTAGCAGTGTTGTTGACTTGGTAAACTGGGACAAATCCACCTGCAATTCCTCTTTTCACACTAAGGGATCTTCAATCCAGCTCTCATATGTGTTTCTAGGCTGATCCTTGTTCACATTGAGCTAGTTTACTTGGGTGATCTCTTCCTCCTCAAGAATGCATGTTGACTTAGTCAAACTTGACTATGTCCACATCTATTTTTCCCTTGTTCACACCTGAAAGTGTAAAATTCAGCTCCTAAGGTGATCCCCTTCCTTATTAAGGTGGAAATTATTCATATTTTTATTGTTCATGGGCCTTCTTACCCATTTATTCCTCTCCTAGGTGAAAGCAGCAAAATCTAATATTCCAAATTGCTATGTGCAAATTTTGGAATATTACAGTCCTCCCCTCTCAAATGTTGCTTGTCCTAAAGCAACTGCAAAGATAGGACTGGAGAACCTTCTCTTCTCCCCCTGTAGCATCCTCATATGATAAGACTTCCCAAGGATCAAGGTGTTGTTCCATCAACACATCTCCAAGTTGCCCTCCCAAGTGTATACACTATCCTCTGGTGAAAATTCCAAATAGCTGACATCATGTGATAGTGAAACATCCATGGAGGCAACAATGGGTTGTTTGAATGTCCTCTTGAGGCATGAGGGCTGATATAGATTGGGATTCATCATCCCCATTTGAATCTCTCCTCCCCAAGCTATCAACCAAAAAAAATGATTCACCCTCCAGGATGGCAACTCATGAAGGACCGCTTCCACCTTGAGCTCATGCAGAATAGGTGGGCTGAAAATCTGAACATGGTAGACAAGATAGCCTACCCCACGTTGTCTTCCTTTCCACTTAAGATAAGTGTAGATATTTTTTGATCTGGGGCTGCAATAATGTTGCCCTCAAATGGCAAAAAGGAAACTAGACCTCCAAAGGTCTCTTCCCCAGCATTGTGAATCAAGTTGGCCCAAACCATCTCATACATGATGGATAAGAAATCACCACCATATGGCATCCCATCCCTCTCATGGCCCTCCTCATAAAGAAACAAATATTTTGCTGTAGAGGCCATGTCTCTTCCCATGCTCCCCTTAGAACATGTAATGCAGAAAGTGTGGGTATCCTCCTCCCCAGAGAACACATCCACCCCATGTGTTCCTCCTCCAATCATGCTCCTCATAAAGGCAAGAACAATATCAGCAAATAGGATAATGATCAGCATCATAATGAGAGAAATACTGAAGGTTTTATGTGGTGTTGGAGGGTACCAACAGTCTCCCAAGTGGTCACAGCATAGTCTTCCCCACTGTAGCTTCAGAAAATAGCATGGCAAGTTGTTTCTCGATAGATGGCTAGTTGTGTAAGTCGCCACATCGATTAGCAAATAGTGGATGGCTGAATGTATCAACTAAGCATACAAGGAGTGACCAAACACTTGCCCCGGATCATATAGTAGATGGTTGTCTCCATCATAATAGCTAGCCAAAAATGGTCCATTAAGCCCAAAGAAAAACTTTCCCCTTTGTAGAGCAATGCACTGCAAGAAAGTGGTAAGAGCATGCAAATATTGTGTTGAACAATCACTAAGTGAAAAAACAGAATTCTTACCATGTAATGAAAGAAAGAGGGTGAAAAAATCCATAGATGAATCCTCCATAGTGGTATGGCATACCCATCTGAAGAGGAATGAACCACATGTTGCATGAAAATTCCCCTTCTCATGCCCAGAAATCCAAGTCAAGGAGAACATACCACAATAATAGATGAGTCCATCCCCTACTCTACCAATCTCACCTCCTCTATGCCCCCAAATGCATCAAATATGAAGTGATCCTGGGAACACTCCATCAACAAGTTCCTGCTCCAAAGTGACAGCGTTGTTGGCCTATGCAAATAGGCTCCTACCAACTCATAAATCCATCCTTTGACATGCCCCATGTCAAAGACTCCTCCCATAATGCTGTTGCATACAAGAAGTTCCTTCCAAGGTGGAAGTACTTCCATATCATCTAAGGCTAAGGAGTAGCCTCCTTGCACTATGATAGTGCCATCCCCTACTCCTGCAGCATCATGCCAAGTGTGAAAGCAAATCTGCCCTTGCTCTCTCCCAATTCTCCAAAGCAACAAATGTCTTTTTTGCCTCATCATACCTCCATCATACAACTCATGTGGTGAAAACATAATGACCCCATCATCATAATGCATCCACACTCCTTGGTGCTCCGTGATTCAGGTACCCTGCCAAGTCCCTTCCATCCACATACCCTTGGAAAAAGGATATGTCTCATGATAACCAAACTCTCTCAAGAGTAGCCAACACAAATTTGCCTCTTGCTGCCCTGTATCATAAATTTGCAAGTGGCTCACCAGCCTCTTTCTCTTCCCCCACATCCACTCAACCCCATGTGGATGCCTCATATCATTCTTCACCTTAGAATTCTTTCCATGTGGGCTATCATCCTCCACAACCAGTTCCTCTTCTTTGCATGTCATGAAGTGTTAAAATGCATTTTCTTGGAGATCTCTTAGAGAATATCTCATGTCCATAGCCATCTTGAATCCATCAAGATCCAAAGGTGATAAAGGCAAAGCCCCCTTACTGCTATTGTTTGACAGCGTTGATAGCCTCTCTAATGATATAGTTGTTGCCTCATACTCCATCTCAAAGTTCATGAATTCCTCCAAAAGATCACACTGAAACCTCAATGGTTGTGTGCAACTCAATAGAGGTCCATGAGGATTATGGTTCACTTGTTCCTTGAACCATTCAAGCTTGCACAACACAGTGCAATCATGCTGCCCTTCCTCAGCAATAATGTTTGATCTTGGGTCATATGAAGACAAATTCCCACAATTTCTAGAAATATTTGCTGCAATAAACAAAAGTGGAAACCTTCTCATACCTTGGTGAGATGCGGGAACCTCTTGTAGTGTTGCAAGGGCTCCTCCCTCCAATGTAATGGCTGCCCCAACTGTTGATGTAGGTGGCTGCTCCCCCATGAATGTGACAGCGTTAGTACTAGGCTCATCAAGTGGAGAAGAGGACTCCTCCTCCTTTGATCCCCTACTGTCAAACCTCCTGATTACTCCTTGAGTGAAATCTGCAAAAGTAGGCACCCTTGCATGATTCACATGGTTGAACCACCAAGATCTTGCATTGCCCTCTAAGTGCAGCGCTGAGATCTCCACAACCTCTTTTTCCACTAATGGGTGTAGTAGGAAAAATGCCTCTAGTCTCATCACCCAAATCTTTGCTGCATACTTGAGTGATCCATAAAATGTAGACAACAGGAATCTATTGCCTCTTATCATTTTCTCACTACAGGGTCTTCTTTCTTCTCTCAGTTGGATAAACTGAGGAAAATCTAGGGTCTCTTTGAAAGCCCTAGGTTGGCACTTGTATTCTGCCACAAACCCACTCAGGATCTCACGCTCTAAGTGGTCTCCTTTCTCTTCATTCCCTCTATGAGAACAGGAAGTGCATGCATCTTCTTCTTCCTCTTGAAACCTTCGAGAGGTCTCACTGCAACTTTCTCCTCCTTGAAACCCTCTTGGAGTTTCATTGCATTTCTCTTCTTTCTTCTTGGATCTTAAAATGGATGAAAGTAATCTCATCCTCTCCATAATTTTTTTCTCCCCTCATTCTTATCTTCTAATTGGATCTGAAATCCACAGGCTAAGCCAAGAGCAGAGCTCCGATACCACTGTAATATTCCAAATCTGGAATTGCTACAACAAATAGAATATTTTGAGATATTCTATAGTTGGAGCTTCAAAAAATCATGAGCATGACAATGTAGAGTAGCTCATTAGATGTAAAATAACACCTTACCAGTAGATGTGATAACCTCAGCAAGTATATGGCCTATATTCTCCTTCCCAAGTGGGGAAATGCAGCAATATAGGGCATAAAACAGTTGTCTTCAGAAAATAACGCAATAACAGTGGAAACTGGGACTTGGATCCCTTATTTTAGACAATATAAAACCCACTTGCAGAATTGGAGGTGAAACAAATGAAACTAGCTACACTAAACAAATCTCCCCATCTCAAGATAGCTTAAAAACACCCCGATCCCATGACTTCTCTACAACAGAATTTCTGAAGACTGTGATAGCGTAATTCCCATGGGGGTTTCTATAGAAAATGATGAAATAATACTGATTTGGAGATTACATTAATCAAATAGCAGAGAAATGGACTTTTAACCTCTTTTACACAAGGGAAAGGACACCCAGCAAGGGTTTTTGGCAATATACATGTACAAAAAGCAGCACTGTAGAAAATAATGTAGTTTACTGCAACTCTGTATTAAGAATGGCTGAATATAACATAAAATAGCTGAATAATACAGAAAATGGCCCTAGGTATTCTTTATTAGAGCTCCCGGAGGGAAATAAACACCTCCTCCTCAAACACTAGGACAAAAATAGCAAAGCTTAACCCAGCAAAAAATGCCCCTGCAGAAATGACACAGTTCCTGAAGGTAACTACATTGTAGATGTTTATGGATGTTTGGACCTAAGCCAAATGATGGAATTGAAGCTCAGAACCCTCCTTTAGATCCCTTAAGCAAGCTGATCCAAGAATGGGATGGAATTCCCGCACGAGAATCCTTTGCACTAAACAGTGCTGCAACCACAACTAAACAATCGAAGCATGCAAGTAGTCAAAATACCAAAGATAGTTGAATATTGAATGAACTTCTTGATGCTATGCCCTCCTTTTTATCTTTGGTGAGCCTCCTCACCCCGGACCCCACACATTGTTGAGGTGACTTCCTAGTGAAGATTCCTCCTCCAAAATTGCATTGTCCTTGTTGGCTTTCCTCTCCCTTGTAGCAGTGTTGTTAACTTGGTCAACTGGGACAAATCCACCTGCAATGCCTCTTTTCACACTAAGGGATCTTCAATCCAGCTCTCATATGTGTGTCTAGGCTGATCCTTATTCGTTGAGCTAGTTTAGTTGGGTGATCTCTTCCTCCTCAAGAATGCATGTTGACTTAGTCAAACTTGACTATGTCCACATCTGTTTTTCCCTTGTTCACACCTGAAAGTGTAAAATTCAGCTCCTAAGGTGATCCCCCTCCTTATTAAGGTGGAAATTATTCATATTTTTATTGTTCATGGGCCTCCTTACCCATTTATTCCTATCCTAGGTGAAAGCAGCAAAATCTAATATTCCAAATTGTTCTGTGAAAATTTTGGAATATTACACTAAGCCTCACTAGCACAAAGGAAGGCCTATAGGTGCGAATATGCCTAATAGATAAAAATTGAAAGTTTTGTACATGAAAAAATTATATACTCTGAATCAAGGGATCTTTGACATGTCCTACCATTGTAAACTGATTTCTGAAGTTGTTGAGTTAAAATTGATGATCATAGAAAATGAAAAATTAAGCATGAAATCAGATGGTCACCTGGAAGATGTCAGTTTTGCAAATGTGTTGCAGATATTAGTAATATTTATTAGCAGTAAAATTTCATATGTTTTAACCGAACTTGAGTTTGCAGGTGATCGAGACATTCATATGAATATGTCATTATGTTTAAAGTTTGTGCTACAAAAGTTTAACATGGTTCAATCTGATGATTTTTTATTTTCCTCGATGTCAATGCTATGTGGGCATAGTGACCTTCAGTGACTTATGTGAGTATTCGGGAAAAATAGTTTTGTGTTGGCCTCCTTGTTCCTTGCACAATGATTGAAGTATTGATAATTGTGATTCAGTATGAAGATGGAAACTACACGACTTAACATTGACTTATGCACTTGCATCTAGTGATGGAAATGGCTTGTAATGGCATGATAAATGACAGACTTGTTGGCTTGAAAATAAATGAAGTCAAGACTTGATATGAGCTCTACTTGTCACCAGGTTGAAAGAATTGATACTCTGTTATCAATGTCTTTGATAATAGTTTTGGTCTCGCTTATAAACTATGATGAGTTGACCTTGTTGATAGAAAATCAATTTACATAAGGCTGATTCTGTTGGCTTGGTAATGCATTATGCTTGCAGAGAGCATTGCATGATGCAAGATCCCTGATTCATATTTTTCCATATTTGACAGTTATCTGACGAAGTGAGGATGATGAGTTCCAAGGTATGGTATTGATTTTGATTATGGTTTTGGTTTTACATACTGATGGTCTACTCTTGATAGGTGATGAGCCTCTGATGAACTAAGAAAGAGGGAGAAGGTTTTTGAAGCTCGAAATAATGTATCATGGCATGATGAATTGATTTTTGGGATTTGGGAAAGAAATCCTATATTTCAAAGTTGTAAATGATTTTTAATAATGGAAATATAAATCCTTGGACACTCTGATTTAAAGTTCAAAACATTCTTGAACTTGTCATGGCATCTGACACTTGATTGAAGCATTTATGTTATGTTTTGAACATCCATCTGTATATATATATGATGAGAACAGAACCTGAATAAATTCATGATTTAGTTTCTTCATTCATATTTAAATTGATATTATAGATCTCCTTCTACTTATGGTCATGGCATATGGTGAAACTAAATGCCCTAACTTGATGTATTGTTATTGTGTTCATAAAATTTGAGATATGGTGTCACATCTCCCTATTTCCCTGATCTTTCAAGTATAACCCTTGATGAAAGATTGATGACATGATGTTGATGATCATGATAGATATGTGTTTATGATCTAACAAATCTGTTGTTGCATGACTCTAATAAATGCATGTTGATGAGATGAATGAAGATGAAACCATATGTTCTATTGAAGTATGATTTATGGGTATCTAACATTGTTAGTGTATATGACATTGTTGATCTACAACAGAGGTTTGAGCCTCACTCACACAAAGGAATGCCTATATGTGTGACTATGCTTGATAGAAACAAATTGAAAGTTTTGTACAGCAAAACAATTTGTACTCTAAATAAAGGGATCTCTCACATGTCCTTCAATTGTAAACTGATTTCTGAAGTTGCTGAGCTAAAATTGTTGATCATATAAAATGAAGGATTGAGCATGAAATCGGATGGTCACATGGAAGATGTAAGTTCTGCAGATGTGTCGCAGATATCAGTAAGATATGTTAGCAGAAAAAGTTCGTATGTTTGAACCAAACTTGTGTTTGCAAGTGACCGAGAAATTCATAGGAACATGTCATTATGTTTAAATTTTGTTCTACAAGAGTTTGACATGATTTAATCTGATGATTGTTTATTTTCCATGATGTCAATTTTATGTGGGCATAGTTAACTTCAGTGACTTATGTGAGTATTCAGGAAAAATGGTTTTGTATTGGCCTCCTTGTTCCTTGCACAATGATTGAAGTATTGATAATTGTGATTCAATGTGAAGATGGAACCTACACGACTTAGCCTTGATGTATGCACTTTCATCTAGTGATGGAAATGGCTTGTAATGGCATGATAAATTATAGACTTGTTGGCTTGGAAAAAAATGAAGCAAGACTTGACATGAGCTCTACTTGTCTCCTGGTTGAAAGAATTGATACTATGATATCAATGTCTTTGATAATAGTTTTGGTCTGGCTTATAAACTATGATGAGCTCACCTTGTTGATACAGAATTGATTTACGTAAGGCTGATTATGTTGGCTTGGTAAGGCATTATGCTTGTAGAGATAATTGTGTGATGCAAGCTCCCTGATTTAGATTTGTCAGTATTTGACAGTTATCTGACGAATTTAGGATGATGAGTTCCAATGTATGGTCTTGATTTTGATTTTGGTTTTGGTTTTACCTACTGATGGTCTACTCTTGACAGGTGATAAGCCTCTGATGAAATAAGAAAGAGGGAGAAGGTTTTTGAAGCTCGAAATA
This sequence comes from Pinus albicaulis, assembly GCA_034641835.2. Classification (NCBI taxonomy): domain Eukaryota; kingdom Viridiplantae; phylum Streptophyta; class Pinopsida; order Pinales; family Pinaceae; genus Pinus; species Pinus albicaulis. Next base: position 701,346,932 of record CM076579.1, read on the forward strand.
ATGTATCATGGCGTGATGAATCGATTTCTGGGATTTGGGAAAGAAATCCTATATTGCAAAGTTGTAAATTATTTTGAATAATGGAAATATAAATCCTTGGACACTCTGATTTAAAGTTCAAAACACTCCTAAACTTTTCATGGCATATGACAATTGATTGAAGCATTGATTTTTTGTTTTGAACATCCATCTGTATATATATGATGCTTAGAACCTGAATAAAATCATGATTGAGATACTTCATTCACATAGATTTTCCACCAAACATCCTTTGAAATATCTGCATGAAACGTTCTATTTTTAAAGGTTGATATATTTCTCCTATGATATGTGGTTGCATGAATGTACTAATGATGTTTGGGATTATTATTGATGAGCAAATTTGGATGCTTCCTTAATATGATATATGCCATGATATCTTGGATGAGAGGTCCATAACATGACCGAGGTTGAATACAATATGGCTAGCATGGCTAGCTGTTAAGCAGGATGTAGAAGCTCCTTAAAGAGTTGTCTAAGCATGATCCAAACAAGACATGGATACATTATGATGATAGACAATTTAGACGTTTGATACAAGCTTAATCTTGTGGTTGACACCTCCTTGAGAGGGAGGATGATTATGGTATCCTTTTGTGATTTTATATGATTATTTATCTTCTAAAATAATATTTTATTTGATGTCCTATATGAATAGGAATCAACTGCTATTGAGACAAGCAAATACCAGATTTGAGTATGATGAGAGAAATGTTGATCGAGGACACTGAGCCAACTCTTCTTCCCTGAATGAGCTCCCCACGGCAAGGAATTGAGATAGAGGGCTCCTAGGGTTGAGGGAACTCTAGAAAATAGGGTATGACCCCTATCTGTTAGCCATAGGGTTAAAGATGTTTCTCCCCTATCTTCATAGGGTCGGAGAATCATGCTCCCATTTCTAGTCTTTGCATAATATACCCTAGTTGGCATTATACCCACAACCAGGGCTTGTTGGGAATACCGCCCCTCATTTGGACAATAGGTTGAGAGTGTACTTTAGGTGTACAAGCCAAGTCGATTATGATGCAAGTGTTCTACCACATGATTATTCAAGATCATCAATGGGAAGATCAGTAGGAAATAGGATGGGTTGAGATAACCTTATGTGGTTCCGGGATGAGATTGAGCTCTCCAATATAATCCCAAGGTCGATATGGGCTCACGTGCATGTTTGGATACCCTATTTCTTGATATGGGGTTGTAGATGTATAACTCCCCCATGAGATTCTGGGTCGATATTTACTCCTTGATGTGGTTACAGGTCAATATGTGCTCCTTGATGATATGATCTTCGATGATGATGGATGATGATATTCTAGGTACTAACCCGCTGGAAAATATTATGTATGGTAGCTTGATGGATAAATGGTGGTAGCCTAAGCTCCCGTCCAATGACAAAATATTCTTCTTCTAGATCTGAGAATGTTCAACATACAAGAAGAAACAATCAAGAGATATGCAAGAATAAGCATGAGAAGTACAATGATGATTTATAATGATGTAAGATCGCATCATGACGACTACATGACAGAGATAATCAATGAGGATATGCGATGATGCTTGAATATACCAAAATGGCATATTGATCAATGAACAAATATTGGCAGGTGGAATTCTCCCTAGTTGAGAGGGGCTGTTAAAAGTATGCAACTGCGGTCAAATTCCACTTTGGAAAAATAATATGATGAAGATAATTATTGCAATAGATTCCTCTTTTCGAGAAGACCAAAATCGATCTAAAGATCACCCTTAAGCAGAAGTTAATTTTTGAATTATTTTATTTATTAATGTATAATGGAATGGGTCGGCCTAAGCACATGTGGGATTGGTTAAGTCGGCCTTAACCCCAAGTGGACCCTCATGAAAGTCTATAAATAGAAGCAACCTCAAGCTCATTCTCACACATTGATATAGTTATCTTCTACTCACATATTTTTTCTTGGCTTGGACAGGTTTGATGGAAGGAGTTCGCGTAGGGTCCAAAATCACATGTGGGAGGCTCGCTCTAATCTAGGGTTTTCTAGATCTTAGTCGCGGGCTTGCTACAGATCCTTTTCGGCCATATCCACAGGCACAAAGGCTTATGTTTGTGTCCAGGGTGTCATATCCATGGGCACAGAGCCTCAAGGGTGCATCTAGAGCCTTAGAAGTCATATCGGGCCTTAGGAATCCATAGACACATGCCTAGAGGTCTATGGTAGCGTCCAGGGTCCCATAGCGGCAGGCACATAGGTGTATGGTAACATCCAAGACTATCATAGATGCTGGCACAACTCCTCCTCCATGCATCTGGGACTAAAATATGAATCCAAAGTACTCTGAAGTTTCCACTCAGTGACAGCAGTGTTCAATAGTTAACTACAGTCAATGACAGTGCATTATAGTTCTCAGAATCAGGATCCTTCAGTGGAAGTATGTTTAAGGTTATATTATGGATGTGCTAGTTGTCTTATTGCATTATGAAGATATGGATCAACAGATCATTGTACTCTAGTTTTTTTAATCATTTGATGATGATCTAAGAAGAAGAATTTGCAAGGTGTTTTCCTCGTAGTGGGTTTGCCCTGCTCTCAGACCAATCCTGGTGTCTCTATGTGTGCATGATTTTCTTTCATTTGTTTCTTCATGTTTCATTGCATAGATGATGATGTTATTTTTCTTTCTACATAGTTGCATATGTTGGTGATTAATATTGTAAATCTAAATAATGATATAATGATATGGGGTGAACTTAATGTGTTAATGAAGAAATGCAATTATCAAAGCAAAGATCAAATATGATAAATATCGTTAAAATTATAAATTTATAATAATTTATATTATTTCTATTTCTATTCATTAAAATAATAAAAGTTCACATTAATTAAATTATGATAGGGTTGATTTTGGAATAAATCAATAATTTATATTATTATTGCATTTAAGAAAAAAATAAATCATAAATAATAATAATATATTTTTATTTATAGTGTTTTTTTTATGGAGTAAAAATTTTATTCTTCTAAACTGGAATGTACATAGAGGTGTTGAATATATTAGGTCGGTCTTCTACTAGGAAGACTGGACCATAACCAAAAGTTGACTCTTGGTAGAGGAACATGGGATATGAAAATATCCAAAAGGACTAAAAGGATGAGATAATCACATCTACTATGCTTAGATGTGATTATCACCGAAAGATTTTATATACATTTTATGGTTCACAAAAGCCAAATTCCTAAAACTTAAAAACAAGCTAGATAGACCATTAAGACAAAGTGTAAGATCAAAATTCAAAATAATCTAGAACATGGAATAAGCTAAGCAGATGGATCAAAGTTTGTGGCAACAACCTGAATTAGGTCTTCATTGTTAGTTTCTACTAACTAGAGGAGGGATACCCAATTGTTGCTTAATGTGGTCCAATCATTGGTCCATGTCCCTTAAGTGATGGTGTAAATGCTCCAAAAAGTGTAGGATTTCTGCTTTATGCTCGAACCAGTTGATCAGAATATGGCGAAGGAGAAATTTCAAGTGCCAGTATAAGTTGATAGCGTACATGTATTGATTGAAGCAACCTCACATATGTCCAACATTCGACAACCAGTTAGTTAGTTTGGTGAGAACCTCGGAGTTTTGATGTTGTTGTCGAGTGGAAGCTCTCTTGCATTCCATGTGACCTATCTCTTCCTAGATGGGGCCAGGGTAAGGTCCTGATACCTAGAAATTGTTTACTCCAAGAAATGGTGGGTATGAAAGTGACCCCGAGAATCGCGCTCTTGGTAATAAGCCTCCCTTTGACGGACACATGAAGGCTAACAAGGCATGGTGATAGCCACGACAAGAAGAAAATGCCAAGATGTCAAGGGGAGAGGGTTACAAGTGGTTGACTAAGTGAGAGAAGTCATGTGAGGAGGGAAAGGGGTCAAATGGAAAAAAGTTAGATAAAGATGGGGATTTAGGGAGGTGTAAGCATACAACAAACCGCATAGAAGAAGAGTTGGAGGAAGAATAGAAGCCAGATGTCGACCGAAGAGATGAACTAGAGAACACATGAGCTTATAAGAGATATGTCAGAGAAGAAGCTCAAAGCCCTAAGAGCTAGATGAAAGCTGCATGAAGATCACCCAACAGAGAGGATGGCTAGAGGAAAACTAGTAATATAAACAAAATCATGAATGGAAACCAGGCAGTGGAAGGAATGCAAACCAAAGACAATGAAGGCTCCCACCGAGAAGGTTCAACACCCAAAAGTATTTCCCATTATCACGCATGAAGGACCAGAATAAGAAGTCATTGCATGCACTGTAATTTGACTTGGAGAATCAAATAGTAACACCATACTGATATCCTGAAAAACCAAATGAAAGGTGCCCCTAAGTCTCTAGGTGTGGGGAGAAGACCTGTGAATTATGGAACAACAATTGAGAATCAAGAATGAAAGAGTCGGTCATGGCCAAGGCTCACAGAAGTGGCTTGGCCAAGGCTCACAAAAGTGGTATGGCCAGTTCCCATAGAATGAATTGACCCAGAGCGTGGAGGAGGCTTCAGACAGAGAGAGTTGATAACCAAACACTCCAAATAAGAGTAATGGTATTGGGGGGAGAGGCATGAGAGACACGAGGAGGAAAATAAACATCACACAAGCCAGGCCTTGACAAACCTAGAAAGGTGGCCAAAATTTAATGTTGTTAGTGTAATCAAACATGTGTTCAGATGACCAACAACCAATTCGCATGAGGTAAAGCCTTGATGTGTGAAGATTCCTTAAAACATGGAAATGGGGATGTGTTGTAATATAAGCACCCATTGAGAATTTTTTATTTTTAATATTATATTAAATAATTTTTAAAATAATTAAATATTAATTTTTAAAATTATTATATATTAATTTTTAAAATTATTATATATTAATTTTTAAAATTATTAAATAATAATTTTTAATATATATTTTAAATTTATTATTAAATATAAAAATGTATCACAAAATTATTTTTCTTTTAAAAACAAAAAATTTAAAAATGTAAATTTCCTAAGCATATTTCCAATGAATGTAAAAGAAGAAAAATAAAAAAGATGTAGAATTCGTAAGTATATTTTCAATGATCCAAAGAGGATTCCAAATTCTGTTAAAGATTATGTTTATGGTTATAAAAATTATTTTTTTAATATTTTGAAATGTAAATAAATAATGTTAATAATTTATAATAGTAAAATTGTGAATTTATTTAAGATATTTTAATATTTCAAAGAATATATAAAATGGATATTAAAATAAAATATTATAAAAAAAAAATATTTAAATAATTTTAAAATGTATATATTTTGAAAATTTCCAAATATTTAGTAGATTTTTTTTGAGAGATAATTGTGTATATGGTAGGAAATACTTAACATTTTTGCTCGACACTCTAGTTTCCTACAATCTACATAATTGTTTTGAAAATAAATCTCTTAAAAACATCATATCTAATTGTGTCTTATGTTGTGTTTCTAATGATGAATAGAGTTTCTAGCCAAAACATTAATTATTTTTTACAATTTACACAATTATCTTGAAAAAAAAAACTATCAAAATCTTCAACTAACTATACCCATCTTCATGTCAAATTCTCAAATTGTACACTTTGTGATAATAGTTTTTTATAAGTTAAAATAAAGTAACATAAATTTCAAAAAATAATATTAACACTATTTATTTTGCCATTATTCATGACCATATTTTGCGTGGATAAAAATTCTAAATTTTCATTATTATTTTAAATTTTATTTTTTATTTACCAAATTTATATATAAATATTATTAATATAAAAATATAATTTTTTATTAATAAATATTACTTTAATAAATATAAATTATACTTGTATTATTTTATAAATTACGTTTATATTATTTTATGTTTTCCTTATAATATCCATCTTATCCCCAACTTATTTTATTAATATAAAAATATAATTTTTTTTTAATAAATATTACCTTATGAATTATGCTTTTATTATTTTATGTTTTCCTTACAAAGTCCATCTTATCCCCAACTTATGAAGCAAATCTTATCCCCAACTTATCAAGCAAATTAGAAAAAACAAACTTTTGAAAAGACCACCTATAATTGACCCACAAGATGGTAGATATAAATTCCTAATGGAAAGAAAGAAATGGATTCTACAATGGAAACTACAAGTAGAACAGGGGAAAGTGGACCTAGATATAATAATGTTAAGCCTGCGTGATATGAAAGGTGCGGGATGTGACTTTTTGGTAATATCTTTTTGATGAAATTCCGCGTACAACATGGACAAATGCCACAACACCAAAAGGAAAGTAGAGTAATAAATCAAAGTCACTCATCGAAGCATCTTACGATTTTTCAGAAAAAAAGATGTTATAGGTCACAACAACCCAAAAAAATTAATAAATCAGTCACTCGGAGCATCTTACCCTTCTTTAGAGAAAAAGATGAAACCATTTAATTTCATTGGTCATTGTGAGATGTGGTAAAAATCAAATAGGAAGATAAAAAGATAAATTAATAAGGGATCAAATAGAAAGATAAAAAGATAAACCAATTATGGCATTATATATAGATGGAAATAATGTGTATAATATTTTATTTATATAAATTAAAAATAAATAAATAAATTATGTAATGAAAGGAAACTATATATATAAAGTTATAAGTGATATTAAATATATAGATATGTCTTAGATAATGATAAAGTTATAAATGATATTAAATATGTAAATATGTATTAGATAATTATATAGTTATAAGTGATATTAAATATGTAGATATGGGTTAGAGAAAACAATTTTATTAAGAAAGAATGGCATAAAAAATTCGATACATTTAATTTAGATAATAATTAAATAAATCAAGGATAGATTAAATAAATAATTATATATTTATTGAATTTTTAAAGAAGTGTAGAATAAGAAATATGCCTAGCAAATAACTTAAAGGTTATTAAATACCAGAAAAACTAATTAAAAGCTAACTAGTAAAAGAAAATTTAAGAAAATTTTAATATATATGATAATAAATTGAAAAATAAATCATGATAAAAAAGTTTAATGAAGAATTACATTAATTATAATATATAATTAAATACATTACCTCGATCATGAAAGAAAATTAAATTTATAATAAGTATTATAACAACTTGTTTCATCACCATTTAATCAAAATCCACAAACAAAAAATCATAATTTTTCATAGCCCAAAAAAATTAAAAAAACAAAACAAAAATCACAATTCATCGAATCCAGATATAAAATATTCTAACGAAAGAATAAACCAATATAGAGAGAATCCATTATAGACATGTGATGGAAAACCAAAACATTGTGAAGAGTCGAAGGAATATTCTAACAAAAGAATCCATTATGGACATGTGAGGCTGAAATAAAACCATGTAAAGAATCTAGGGCATTCAATCAAAGCCAACCACCTAAGTTTTTTTTTTTTAATTGAACTTAAGTTTATCTATGCGGCTACCAAAGATCCCAGGGTTAGAAGAGTATGTATAACTTATTTTAAAAACATAAAATAAAGTAGTTGCCCAATCTTTAGGTGATTGTTCAAGCGTTCCTCTTGTAAACATAGAGTAGATAGCTTTAAAGCTAAAATGAATGAGCATTACTTTATTATGGCATCGATTTTATTTAACAAAATAAAAATCAAATTTTTAATATAAATTATAAAGTCAAACAAAATTTTAAAAAATCAAATTCTTTCTCTTTATATATCAAAAAGTCAATTTTTTTTAGGGGTGAGATGTATTTATAAATGAGTGTAAACATTTAAATCTTGGCTTAATTAAAATAAAAAGTTAAAAATAATAAAATATAATTTGTTATATTGTAATTTGTTTTGTCTTTCCAATTTAAGTTAGAAATTATGTTTTAGGAAAAATTGTATAAATAAATATAACTTACATTGGTCAATGTCGAATTAATAATGGTTGATAGACAATTCCTCCTATAGTCTTGCTTTAACGTGAACTAATAAATTGAGATGTGAAGTGGATAAGTAAATTGCTTTCTAGGAGAACTTGCATAAGTTTTGGTGGATAGTAACTACTTGCATGTCTACACATCTATAGTTTTACTCCTACATAAGTGTTGAAGAAAACATAAATAATGGTGGGAAGTAATTGATGGTAGATATGTTTTTTACTTGAATATAAGTTATTTTCAAGTATTTTATCTTTGCATAGTTTTCTTGCAAAGCTTAAGAATAAAAAATCACTACACAAATATCTAAAAATGATGCATGAATATTGCAACCACATCCATAAATTATGGCATAAGATATGTAAGGCAGTTATCCACATGGCATTATATTGTTCAAAGGCTACAATAAGACCTTCAAGTTATGGTCCAATCAAATGTTTGAAAATTAATATTTTTAATAATTTGAAAATTAAATATTTATTTTTCAAAGTTAAACATTGTAATTTGCAGTGTTCATTGTTAAACTAATAGTGATCAATAGATAAATCAATTGTTAAGGCTACCATAAGACCTTCAAGTTATGGTCGAATCAAATGTTTGAAAAATAATATTTTTAATAATTTGAAAAATAAATATTTATTTTTCAAAGTTAAACATTGTAATTTGCAGTTTTAATTGTTAAACAATATAACAAGTCTCTTAACCATGGATATCCACCCTCCCTTTACCCTGGATATTATTAACTTGTAAATAGATTTTGTTACAATACCATGACTTATCAATACCACATACCCAAAAAAATATAACTCATTTCACAATTAAAAAAAAAAATTAAATGTAAATTATTTTAGACATACATATATCATTGATTGCATAGAGTGAAAATTCTCGATCATAGGGAGGGGGAGAGAGAGAGAGCGATGGGGAGGAGAGAGAGAGGAATGAAGAGATAGGAGGGGTGGGAGAGAGAGGGAGGGAAGAACACATACATAGAGAGATAGAGGTAGAGAGAGAGGGAGCGACAAGGGAGAGATGGAGAGAGAGTGAGGGAGAGAGGAGAGGAGGGAACACAAAGATAAGGAAAGGAGAGAGAGAGGGGGAGAGAAATAAAAGAGAGGGAGGGAGATAGTGATAGAGTTGGAGGGTAGAAAGAGAGGGATGAATTAAGAGAGAGAAGGAGAGAGGGAGGGAGAGCAAGATGGAGTTGGAGGGGGGGAGAGAGAGGAAAGAACAAAGGCATGGAGATATAGAGGTGGAGAGAGAGATGGAGAGTGAGCGAGTGAGAGAGGAGAGGAAAGAAGCGAGAGAGAAAGAGAGGAGAGAGAGGGAGAGAAGGAAAGGGAGAGAGAGGGGGACATGGAGATGGAAGGGGGAGAGAGAGAAGGAGATAGGGAGGGAGATAGTGACAGATTTGGACGAAAAATACAAAGAGAGTGATGGGGGGGAGAGACAGAGGGATGTGGGAGAGAAAGGGAGAGAGAGGAAGGAAAAGAGAGAGGACTTCAGATTGAGATAAGGAGATAGGTAGGGAGAGATATATGGAGTTGGAGGAGGGAGAGAGGGAGGGAAGAAGAAATACATAGAGGAAAGTTGGAGAGAGAGAGAGAGAAGGTGACAAGGGAGAGATGGAGAGAGAGTGAGGGAGAGAGTAAAGCGAGAGGGGAGATAGAGAGAGAGAGACGAATCTATCCTAGATATGGTATGTGAGTATATTAAAAAACAAACTTAGATCCATCTTAACCCCGAACCTATCAAGCGTCAAGAGGGATCAAATATCTTGAGGTGCAAACCTCTTTTTTGAGTGAAAAAACTTGAGGAAAGGTTTACACTCGAAAGATTTGATCCCTGTCGGCGGCTTTATAGATCTGGGATTAAGATTTATCTAGGTTTTCGATACACAATTGAGAATAGGATAATACAAATGGATGTGATATATCAATATGATAGGTATCATATGTTTTTTATATTTTATGATAATTTTGATCTAATTTCTTGAATATGTTTTTTTATAAGTCATGTATTTTTCTTAGACATTATTAAATTTAAATATATTTTATTATTTTATTTTTAATATTTATTTAATTGACTCTAATCATTATTTTTACATTTTACATTTTCTTAATTAAATTTAAGTATTATTAGTATTTTTATATTTTATTTTATTTTTAAACAAATTTTTTTTATTTTATTTTATTAATAGGTAATACATATGGGGGGAGGCAGGAACGGGAAGGGAATTATCGATTCCTAACAGAAAAAATGTGTTTCAATTCACTTGGGGTATTGGTTCTGCCTCCAATAACCAAAATAAGTTCGTTGCTTTGTGGAAAGGTCTGGAATTAGCTCTAGCAAAAAATATATATATAATTTATCGGTTTTTGCTGACTCAATGATTGTTATCTAACAAGTTACCAAGGCCAAGGAAACGATGTGCTTAGACCACCCTCCCATTCTTCAAAATATTTCCTTAATTGCCTCTCAATTCGAGTTACTATAGTATTTTTCATGTGTACAAAAAATCAAACTAGGTGGCGAATGTGTTGTCAACAAAAGGTTCGTCACTTGGTCAAGGAAACAGAGAGAAATCATGGAATAATAAATCATGCCCTTATTCGCTGCTTCAAATAGGCCATCTTGGAATTTTCGCTATAACTTCTTCTTCTTTTTTTTGTGAGGATACAGAAGGTAAAATTTTGACCATGAGGAGCAAAAATCATGGTGAACACCATGTGAAATTTTCAGATCTTGTTTCACAACATTTTCTGAGATATGGTCTGAAGAAATTAAATTTTTTGTATGCTCTATAATTCAACCTCAAGAAGGTGACCTGGGGAACATTGTCATAACTTTCTCTATAAGCATCAGGTTTGAATTTTGTAAAAAGTGATTGAAATTTAATGGACTATAGTTTATTGTGTATCATTTTCATGGTCTAAGGTTGTTAGGGCCTATATTACTAGTGTAGTCCCTTATTGTTGTTAGTGTAGCCCCCTTATTGTTATTGTTGTACCCCTCTAGTCCCCATATTGTTATTATTGTGCCATTACATTATTATTGTTAGGTCGGCTAGGATTATATTGTGACCCCATGGACTCCTATATATAGAAAGGATTTTTTTTCATTTTTGTCATCCAATAATGGTTTATTTATGTAATGTAAAGGAGGTTGCCCCCTCGAAGTGGCTGATTTCTAAGGCGTTGATCTCTCTTTTATTCTATTTTGGGAGTTGGTTTCATAACATTTTGTATCAGAGAAATTTACAGTTCCTCCATTTTCCACCATCATTGGTTTAATAAAAAAAAGTTGAAACAAATACACGTGGTATTATGTACAAGTTCGCTCTACTGAACCAGTCCATAATCATGCCATCATGGGAGATTGGGTATAACTTTATCATGAGGAATCCAAGCTTATTATGAATTGGAGTTGTAAATAAGACTCGGAGGGCTACCACACGATGAAATTTCATACCTTGGAGAGCCAAAATTATAGAGATACAATTGTTTCAAGATTGAGCTCCTAAAATAAATAAAAAGGTGTGTATTTGTTTTTTAATTGCATAACTTTTGTTTGGAAAATGAGTTTGAAATGATTCCAAGGGAATATTGAAGCATAGATATCAGTATTTTTGTTCTAAAATTACTCCCAAACAAAACAATTATACACCCATTAATACCTCAAAAATCTTTACTATAATGCATGAAGAGGAATAATTGCAGCATGATATATCTAAATTAGGGGACCAAGTGCAACAATTTTCGCTCTCACAAAGAGAAACCAAATATGAACTAAAAGGGAACATGGATGGCTTAAAAGGGGACATGTATGGTTTAAAATCAGAAATAAAAGGTGACATGGACAGCCTAGAGTTGTTATAGACCAGTGCCTAGGACATCTTATAAGGTGTAGAGAGCAGAGGATTAAAAACAGCGTTCAGCACTTTAACACGACAAAGCTCTCACACTACTTCTTTAGAAACAGAGAATAACACTAGGGTGGGACCAAAACTTCCGATAGTTTGAAGCATTAAGAGTAATACTGAACGAATGTAATGCTACGCTCAAATACTACTGCATCAGACAATTTTAAGACAATTCACCATAAACAGGGCCGGATTCATGATATATGGCAGAAAAGTATATATAAAGACGACTACAGAGATGTATAGCAAGAAGGAGATATCAGCTGTCAAGAAGACGATACTAAGAAGAACTTCATAGCATATGATGGGCTTAAATAGCTAAGAATCCATACATACCGAGAACTCTCGTCAATAGCATTTCATAACAGCTAATATAGCAGAAATACGTGTGAATTGAAGATGGAACAATGCATTACTCCTGAGCCATTTAAAGTACCAGGACGCTAATGATATAAGTATCAGTGAGATAAATTTATATCAAAAACAAGGGACACTCGCATTCCAGGATGTAACACTAGAGACATGAATGTAAATGAGTTGAACACAACATTGCAATGAGCAAGAGAGAAACACACACTACCATAAAACCAAGTCCAGAATCCTTATTAAAATGAAGCTCCTTATCATTGAGACCCAACGGGCTCTTCACATTAGTATCTGAGTCTTCACAAAACATACACACAGGAAATCCTTACACAATCAATTTCTTCTGAAGAATTGGAACCCTTCTTTCTTCTTTTCTCTGTCTTATATAGGATTCCTTCTGCCTTTCAGCGAGAAGATATTTTTTGGAAAATATCTTCTTCGCGTGAACAAAATTTGTTAACAGTCATTATCAGAACAACAAAATTTCATGATGGGGGAAACAACCCTCCCATCATGCATAAACAGGCCCCGGGCCAATCTTAAAACAAAAACTTAGACCAATGTTTGATGTAAAAGTAAAAATGCAAGAGTGGGGGAGAAACAACCCACTCGGAAATTTGAAAAACATAACTAAATGAAAGTAAAGAGGCCGTTTAGGCCATGTCATGAGTAAACTGAAATGTCATGAGTGCTGCTGAGTTGAGGCCGTTGCGGATGCTGGAGGAGGCACGCTGGCGGAGGAACTAGCATGCTGACTCAGGAACTGAGTCAGTCTCTGTTGGCTCTCAGCGGTCGGTTCTGGCATTGCTGAGAGCTTCTCCACTCTGATAAACGCTTCGCCGAGAGTGTGAATGCTTGCATTAGTTGGGAGCCGATATCTGATCATGTGGAGGAGACTAAACTCCTTCTTGAGGATTGTGACGATGGTTGTGGCCTTGAGATGAGTTGCTTTCCCCATTTGAAGGTCGGACCGATCCCTTTCCGTTTCTAGAAGTGCTGTGTATTGATCGGGGAGCATGAGCACGGCAGGGGCGTTTGGTTCCCAACAAGAAGGGATGCCGGCTGTGATGATCTCGTCCCACACCTTGTCGAACTGTTCCACAATGTCAGCCACCTGTTGGAGAACCCTTGAAGCTGCTACTCGAGCTTCCTCTTTGTCAATGATTTTCTGACACTCGTTGATTTCCATAAATCGACTGGGAATGCCATGTTTTCCCACGTCATTCGCCCTTAGTGTATAAAGAAAAGATATGTAGTTGCCGGCGTGTCGAGCTCTATTAGACAGATTGCCCCCTGCCTCCTGCAACCTTCTATTGAGATAAGGAAGGGTGGACTTGAGTTCTCCTATCATCGTCAGGAACTCCCACTGCTCGGTTACTGCCATGATTATATCCGACCAGATCAAGCTTCTGGCCTCGATCAGGGTGAGATTTCCCTTCGCTCGACTCTTCAACTCGGAAATGGTTTGTTGTTGCTCAGTCGTGACCCTTTTTCCTTCCTCAACTTCTCTTTGTATTCCTTCAATTGTTCTGGCCTTTTCAGCCAGGGCGCCCTCCAACTCTGCGACCTTTTGCTTGGCAGTGGATGTTTGCTTCTCCAACACTTCTATCTCAGCCATAGCTGTGGATAGTTGTGCTGTCACTGAACCAGTTCCGCTTGATGTTTCGGCTGCATGGCAACTGTGTGTGTCCCACCGGGTCTGTAGCTCAGTGGCTCTGCTCTCAAGCTCTTCGATCCTTTTAGCCATCTTTTCCTTCTCTTCTCTTTCTCTGAAAAGTCTAGCAGACAGCTCATTTTTCTCTTCCTCCACTCGCACCAATTCATCAGTCTGTACCGGATGTGAAGCCGGTATGCGAGCCAGTTTCTTAGCTGCTGTAATGTCCTTCTGCAACTTGGCTATCAGTGCTACTTGCATTCCCTTCCCTCCTTCATCCGAGTTTTTGATCTGCTCCTGAAGAACGCGCACCTGATGTGCGTTGGCATGACAAGCTTTCTGCTCTGCTGTAAAGGAATCCCTCAGGTTTTCATGTTTCTGTTCTGTCTTCCTTAGTGCGAGGGTGATCTGTGAAAGCTTGTCTTTCATCATGTCACAAACTGTTTGGAACAGGTCAGTCATGTCCTGTACCGGTACCTTCTGCATATCGATGGCCAATTCAAGCACCTTATAACTCGGAACGTCTGAATTCGGGTCCAGGATGGCCTCGGTCATAGACAGTACCAGGCTTTCGGTGTCTGCATTGACAGAAGCTGAGAGCCTGGTATGGTATTTCTCCACGAACCCTCCTAATTCGGCCCTGTATTTGTCTCGGACCGTTTTATTTATCAGCTCCCTTTCGCTCGTCCTGGAAGGAGGAGGCTCGACGATGGCTTGCGTGACTTCAGTGTAGTCAGAGGAGGTGACACTGTCTCTCAGTACCACTATACCCGCTTTGCCCTTATCGAATTGACCAAATTTCGTAAAGGGCTCCAATATTATCCCATCCTCGATGACTTCAGCTTCGCTGGTGGCCACCTTCTGCCTCTTGGGTGGTGGTGGTGCTGCTCCTGAAGTACCGACCTCTTGCTCATTGGTGCCTTTGTTCACTTCTTCTTCTCCTCCTGTAGCAGACGAGTCCGTCTCCATCTACGAAAACATAGGCCAGACTTCAAGGTTAGCCCTCCATTCCAGAAATGGCCTGGACTCATGAATGTAGGGCGCAGACCTGTTTCTCTTTATTTTATTTGAAATAATGTCCCGTGGGTCATAAGCCCAGCTCTCCCCCAACTTCAGGTCCATGTTCTGCAACATTTTTTCGGCAATTGGGAGGGCATATCTAGAGTTTACCACAAAGGGGCCAATTTGGTCAGGAAGCTTTAAGATGTAGCCTTTCTTAGCAGGAACAAAATGGAGCTGGTCAGCTTTGAGGGCTTTCCGGATGTACTCGAGGGCGTAAACTCGTCGGACGGGAAAAGCTGGCAGCCGGTATGGGGCAACTTCGGCTCCATAGACCCGAATTTCAGTATAATCTTCAGACAAGAACCAATCACCGGTGCACTGGTATTTCCCAGCCTGTAGCCAGTGTTTCATCTCTGGGAAAACCCTAGGGGAGGGTGCGTCGTGAATGATGGTGTAAGCAATAGACATGAAGGTGTTCACGAAGTTGACATAACCCTCTCCCCTGGGCAACTGACGGACAGAGCAATTCCAGTCGAAGACTGGTCTGGGCTGGGAATTCTCAGAATACATCCTATCTAACCCCAAATGATTGAACTTGTCCGCATGCTGGAACAGGAAGAGGTAGAACACCAACGAGCAAAAACGAAACTTTCGGACTTGGGCGAGCTCCCGAAATTGGGTCAGGATGGTCAAGGAGAGGAAACCTGGAATGTCCAATGTAACCCCATTCTGTGACATAAGCCACAAAAAGCGAATGCATACTGAAGAGATGTTTTCCGGGCTCCCTACCCCCAGGAGGCCGGCGATGAGGGACAGAACAGGTCGAACTTCTTCGGCAAACAGACTCAATGAAAATGGCTCCAATGGAGGCAAGGCAGTTGCCTGGTCGATGGTTATGGAGGCTATGAAGGCACGGCGGGCTTCTCTTGACAGCTTATTGAACTGAGCGAGCAAGGTTTCATCTTTGAAGCTGAAGTATGTGTCATTGGAAGGGAAACGGAGGGCCTGCCTAATAACATCAGGTGAAAGAGAAAGGATTATGTTTCCCTGGGGAGAAACGAAGGCGTCCCGATGTGCATCATAGGAGTCCCTGAGCCAAATGATGAAATCGACACAGGAATGGACCTGGGGGGTGATATGGTGATAGAAGCCAGACGCGACAACTCGGAAACGGTCGGCATTTTTGCAGTGGCGACCAAACAGCAGGGGCTTGACACTGCGTATGTCAAAAGGATATTTCGGGTCGCAGATACCCGACTGTAAGTCGCAAAGGGGTTCAAAACCGGGAGGGTTTCTGGACTCATGGAGTTGGGGGGTTTCAGGTTCGTTTTTCTTGGGCGTTCCTCTTCCCATGGCAGACATTCAACAATTTCGAAAAGAGAGAAAGGAAAAGAGGGAAAACGGAAAATGGAATACCTAAACAGAGGGTGACAATGCTCGGGAAAGCGACGCGGGGAACCGCGACAGTGATTTGGATATACCCGGCGTTCTTCCCCACTTGGTATTCACCGTAGAAAACTACCTGTGGCGTTTTACCAGAGAGAAATACGGGCGCTTGTTACTACTGGGGTAAACTGTTCGAGGTAAAAAGGTGGATAAGAAGGATGACAGAAGGCAAGTGTCGTAAGGACACTGACACTGAGACACGTGGCGCGTGGGGATTGGGTATATCAAGGTGTAGGTGAGCGCCTCGTGTCGGGTTAAAGCTGGTACGGGTCTTAGTACCAGCTGACCTAATGGACTTACCTTACCTTTTATCCACGTATGATTTCCTTCGCCGGACTAACACTCGTCTTTCTCAACTATGCGGGTCCATCTTTATTCTGCCACGGGATC
The DNA here is from genome assembly GCA_034641835.2 of Pinus albicaulis. Lineage (NCBI taxonomy): Eukaryota > Viridiplantae > Streptophyta > Pinopsida > Pinales > Pinaceae > Pinus > Pinus albicaulis. The sequence goes on from CM076579.1 coordinate 701,363,683, forward strand.
ACATCCCGCGACCCATCCTTACCATCTCTTTCCTGCCGTGAGATCTTGCCGTGCCACGTGTCGTGAGTCCGCGGGGGTATGGGTCTTGTCCTTTCCCCGCGGCTCGACCCCCTCGGACTTTCTTAACACACCTTCGTACATAACCCGAGGCCCTTTTTAATATATCGGTTGAACTATAATGCCGCATCCCCTTTACTTTTGTGTTAGATGTTCATTTATTATTCCGCCTTTCACCGCTTAGTGCTGTTTGTCCATTGGTTTCAATATATGTGTGCTTCACCACCTTTTCTCTTTTCGGCCCGATTTAGTTTAATACTTGCCACTTGATATAAGACTTTAATATGAGGCCTGTTCATCCTATTGGTACTCCCGTGGCTAATGCTAAGGATTGAACAAAAGATGGTGGTTTAAAAGTAGAAATAAAATGTGACATTGTTATGCAAGTAAATCCTCTCTGCGGACAAAGACGATCCCTCTAGCCCTAGAGTGGGTCTAGTAACAAAGAGACAAGCTAAAGTGTAGGTTCCTTAACTAATGAATGAAAAGGACAAAGTAGATTGGCCTACCTGAAGTCCAATGTTGTCGTCATTGTGATAGTGATGGCCTCTTGATCTCTGCTTCGACGGGTCACAATCCTTTTGTTACAGTGCTCGGATACCTGCACGAAGATCAGCAAACAAGAGCAGCATACAAAACAATGATTTCATTCATAATTAACTAACCAGTCAATGAGGGCTAAGCATATTGCATCAAATAAAACACATTAACGCAAGATGGGAACCAGACAATAGTCATGTATATGTATTAATAGAAGAAAGAGTTACAACCATAGCCTTGACGTCGCATCCTCCTTCAACGGGGTTCAGTTGAAGTGCGTCTCAATGAATCGTCGGGGAATTTGGACGGGATGAAGACACAAGTCTAAGCTCTCTCAATAGGGGTATCTTCTGTTCTATCTTTTCTAACACAATGTACATGAATCTCTTCAGCGTTTTAGCTATAATATGTTTAGTTCAACTATCACATCAATGGAAGATGGCTATATTTATAAAGAGAGAGGAGGAGGTTGGGATCCCTAAAATAGTGGAAGGGAGGCCTTATCCCTTGGGAGGTTTCCCCAAAAGGTGGAAACAAGAGGCCAAAGGAGGGAGGTCATGGTTATTCAGTCAAACCACTCTAGATGACTCGTCCATGAAGTTGTTATGATGGAAACTCCACCTCTATTTTTAAAAAACATTCCATAAACAGGTTGGTGCGTGTAGCTCACTAGGACAGAGTGCCAATGGGCGTGGGGCCCAGTGTTAATTTCCCCATCAGCGCGAGGGCATAAAGGTCTACTAGCGCCAAGGAAAAAACATGTGTTTCTGATGGTCTGTTCAGGAAATTGTCAACAAAGGGAACATTGTGCTCATGGCAAGGGATGAAATGATGGTCTTTGCAAGGCATGACACTTTTTTTTGGTCACAGAAATGAGCCTCCAATGTTCGGGATGGGGATTGCAGGGACAGTGACAAAATATTGTGTAACAGATGCCCCCTAAAGCATGAGGTCCGAGAGAGAGGAAGGGGTGAAATGCTTTACGAGAACGCGTTCGAACCAAACACCGCTATCGGAAGACCTGCAATAACAAATACAGCTGATATCCCCGATACGTGAACATGTGGCATGGGCGCAGACATCCATAATAGAGTACATATATGAACTCAGATCTGAGGTATGGACGCAGACATCCATAATAGAGTACATATATGAACTCAGATCTGAGGTATGGATGCAGCCATCCAGCAGTAAGGATCAACAAAAATAAACTCAGGTATGTTTGCAGCCATCCAATCAAAAGAGCCATGCATAAAGTCATGATAAACCATAATATCCTGCAGCCTAGATCTTATCAGACAAAACCTAGGGTCTTGTGCTCCATCTCGACCTGAACAAGTACAAATTCAATCATGTGAATATGTGAGATGAAATCGAACATGCAAGAAAATCACCCGAGTACCAGCCAATGATGAAAGCTATTAACAGGCACGAGAGAAACCACCAATAATGACATTGGCTCTCAAGGTACAACAGGTGCAATCCAAAGAATGTGAATAGTGATCTGATGTCGAACACCCGTAGAATCACTCGATCGAAGGCCAATGATGTGGACCTATATTCGAATACGAAAAACTTTCCATTGAGGCATGGAAGCTCCAAGGTACCAGAAGGGAGTCTCTAGATCAACTTCCCATATAATGAGCTGAAGTCGACAGGAAGCGACCCAGTCGAAGGAGGGCCATAATGTTTCCCACATCATCGACACGAGACAGAGAATCATGATGATAGTGAATCAGGACCAACAGAGGATCAAAGTGAGGTTGAAAACTGCAGAGGCAAACTTCTCTTGAACATATCAGCGACACGACTCTGAATTCAGCAGTATTTGACATCAAGGGATCTGAGGTCATGATGACGTGGCAAAGAGAAGATGAGAGGTCAAAAAAGATTACCCAAACCCATGTAGGAAAAAATGACGAGATGAGATGCCCCCAACCCGACAGGAATGCAAACGAGTGTCATGATCAAGAGCAACATACTGCCAACACAACTAAAGACTGGTTCTATTTTCCCCCACCATTTCTAGAGAGTACCCCAATTATTTTTAAAACAATCTTGAAGGGGATAGCATATGCTTGCAATGTAAGTTTGTCCTTCGGACAAATCCATCCTAGTACATTTTATGAGCCCTAGGAAGGAGGAAGGAGGTGAACAACATGGTGATGATGTCTGATGTCATCAGGGTTTAACGAGTCTGATAAAGGAAGAACTCGGCATCTTTTCATGTTTATAGAGTTTGAAAAGAAGCGAAAAAGAAAACTCCATCATGTCCCTTTTCGTAAATAGTCTCTCAGATCGGAAAGGGTAGAAAACAATATCAGAAAGAACCTCTTAGTCGTGATAGGCTAAGGTATTCCTTTTTTGTAAATAATCTATCCCAGCTTGAAAAAGGGGTAAACGTATACTGGGTAGATATCATTTCGTAGCCATTTAACGAGTTCAAAACGACAAGAGTCTCGGCAATATTTTCATTTTTAGAGAGTCAGAAAAGAGTTGAAAGATGACTCCTCCTGGAGGAATGAGTGGTATTACGGGTAGCAACTGACTCCAGTGATGGAGGAACTGCTCAAAACAAGTAAAGTTCAAGAGGCTGGCTAACAAGACCACTCATTGCAGTGGTTCCTCAGGAATGGGTAAAACAATCAAGTGAAGGTGTATGATCGGCCAAGCAAATGGTAACAATGGAATGAGAAAACCAAGGTTATTCTGGAAAAACAAGCTAATAGAGTGGCAATCACGAGAGGTGAAATAAGAATGGTTTCATTTTTACGCAAGCTTGAAAACAAAGGTAAACTATGCTTGGGATTGGTTTCATTTTTACACAAGCTTGAAACAAAGATAAACTATGCTTGAAATTGGTTTCATTTTTACATAAGCTTGAAATGAAAACAGACTATGCTTGAAAAATGGTTTCATTTTTACACAAGCTTGAAACGGAAACAAACTGTGCTTGAAAATTGGTTTCATTTTTACACAAGCTTGAAACAAAGATAATATATGCTTGAAAAATAGGGAAAAAAGGGCATGCCCCCAGCATGGTGGCTCAATTCGAGGTACATGCCCCCCAAGCTTCAGTCTAGCTGTAATGAAAACTAGATGGAGTGAAGGTTCAAATGAAGAGATCGGAGAAAGCCTCGACTGGGATCTTACAAGACCTGATCAAAGACTCGAATTGAACGGGAACGTGTTTCATTGTTTTAGCGAGGTTGACACATTAAAAGAACTTTCGTCGTGGCCTAATTCATTTTTTAACAAGGTTGACATAGAATATGAACTATCCTCAAGACCTAATTCATTTTTTAACGAGGTTGACATAGAAGACGAACTATCTTTGGACGAGCTTGTTTCATTTTTTAAGGAGCTTGACACAAGAAAACAAATTGTGCTCTGACAAGCTTGTTTCATTTTTTAAGGAGCTTGACACAAGAAAATGAACTTTGCTCCGAAGAGCTTGTTTCATTTTTTAAGGAGATTGACACAAGAAAATGAACTTTGCTCTGAAGAGCTTGTTTCATTTTTTAATGAGCTTGACACAAGAAAACGAACTATGCTCTGAAAACCTTTCATCATAATGAATAATAGGTCATGGCTTCTAAGAGGTTTGCATCTAATGGAAGGAAAACATCTTGTAAGTTAGGACCCAATGCCCCCAGCACACGATGCACAACGACACTATCACTGAATGCGAGCATGAAACAGGTAGCCACATAATTTACCTGTGGTGGGGAAAATACAACTAGCGGATAAATATCTGGAAGAGACGATGGTGGGCTAGCTACCACATCAGGACCAAAGAATGAAAGTTGATCAATGGTCACAATCTGATTTTTGTGTGGAAAACAAATCACATGAAAGAGGGAGGAGACAAGCGCACCCATGGCATAAGCATAGTCGTGTCCCAAGAGTAAATTAAAATCCAAGGGACCTTGGACCACCATCACGTCTATATAGATGGTTTTCCCTCCCAAAGTAATAGGAAACTTTGCAAGGATCCCTAACGATTGACTGGTTCCTCTGTTAAAATCCAATAGATTCTGCATAACAGGCACAAGCAGTGGAGAATCAAAATCCTGCCAAGTAGTTGAAGAAAAAATACTAATAGGCGCGTCTTCATCTATATTCATGCTAGGTACGGCCACATCATAGGCCTATACCGTAATCTCAAAAGGCACGTAAGAAGGAATATGGTATCCTGCAAATCGACTCCAATCAAAAGAAGCGATCAAACTACTTGGAGGCGGTACCACAGGAATGGAATGGTGATCCCTTAGTGTTACGAGAGCAAGAGGATCATCCTCCTGGACCTCCATTGTGGGAGCAGGAGGAGCAGCTTCTGGAACCATAGGGACAGGATAATCTTTCTTCAAGTTCGAGGAATCTGAAGAAACAAGAAGAACGTTAGGGGTATGACAGCCACTTTCGACAGAAAATATCTGACGAACCGCAAGCGGGATCAGATCAACCGATTCCTCGACCAATGGTTGGTTGGGAAAAAATTCGTGAATTTGAATTTCTGAGGGAACAGGATTGACCAAGGATGACTCTTGACCAATCATTGAATCAACTAGTGAAGGACTCAAAGAAAGTTTCTGGTAACCAGCCGGAAGGCAAGGTGCAAAAATAGTAGGGTTGTCCAACACTTTCATGGCTTCGTCCATGTATGGACAAAGGTGAATGGGATGATTCCCTTCACACAACTTACAAGGATTTGTGATCTTAACCTGTTTCTTACGATTCTTATCAGTACTAGTCGAAGATGTGCCACCAATATGACTTCCAGAAGCCAAAGGCAATGGTGGACGTCCGTCAGACCATACTTCAAGCACCTTGGGAATGCCAGGGTAGTCTCGAAGAAGATGGTCACCTTTGCATAACATGCCAGGGGATTTGACTTTCCAAGGAAGGTTGAATGGTTTATCGATGGAAGGTGTCTGAGGTGCAATAGCCATAGAGCTAGCCTCTCTCTTATCTGACTTCTTCTTCTTCGTCTTCTTCTTCTTCTTCTTAGCCACCTGGTTACTAGAATCCATACTTTCACCAAGCTAAGTAGAGGAAGAGGATGAAGGAATGGGCGAAGAAGCAGAGAGGTACACCTTAGAATCAACATGATGTTGTTCAGGTGGAGGGGATGGTTGTACAGAGGGCGGAATACTCGAGACCATAGAGGTCGAAAACAACCAAACAAGCAACCCAACAATTAACCCAGGTAGGGACAATGTTTCCTTATAAAGAGCACCAACATTACCATAAGCAGGAAAAGGACCAAGATTCCCTTTAGAGGGGATTCCTTGGTTGGTAAACTCCGAGAATGTTTCCATCGGAAACAACCCTAAAAAAAACACACTAAGGAAGATAACTTTAACCAGGAATATTTCATGGGCAGTTAAATATTTTAAGACACTGAAACAAAACTCTATCATTTCATATTTTAAAAGTCGAGAAACAGGAAAAAGGTGACTCTATCACTTTCAGGTTGAACAAGCGTGAAAGGACAAGCACTCGATGATCTCTTCTCTTTTTAAAGAGTCATGAAAATATCGAAATGACTACTCAGGTAATCTAATAAAGAGGGTGAACCAAGTTTTTTTGAACTGCCATATACACCTTGGTGATCAAATGAAAGAGAAATGACTAAGGACTTAACGTACGTGCAGGTAGTCTTCCCGAATGCTTTGTTTGGTGTATCACGGTTACAGGGTGGTAGACTCCGCTTCCTATGGATAAAGGATTTGAACCTATTGGGGTCTCCCTTTATATACTCAACGGTATGGGGAGCACAGGCTCGTACTAGCGCTGTCTAAAGCCAAATGGCGAACGACAGCTACTAGGTTTAAAGACGTCGGAACATGTCTCTAGCCTAAACCACTAAAAATGTTTGCGTTAGGTTCTAATGCTTCCTTAGGTTAATTCAATTGATTTTGCAGCTGATCTTGAATTAGTGTTTCAGTTTCAAGGCCCTACTGAGTTTGATCTCAAATTTCCTAAATGCAAGCTATATGTAATAGAACACCATTTTCCATTCGATGAATGATAGCTAAAAGAAGGATAGAGATATTTCAGGAAGCAGTAAACATTGAAAATATACGAAGAAGTCCCCTAATGCATCTAATACAATCAAAATGAGAAACAAAAAACTCTTTCCTAGATGCAAGTGCTAGTTATGCAAAAGACTTTTTCATTTCCAATGCAAACAAAAGGAATCAAAAAATCAAATCAAACACTAGTTAAGAGAAATATGAATCTATAGATCTCAAAATGAATTATTCAACGCAATACAAACACAAATGCACTTGAACTAATGATGCACTTTTTCAATCAAAGAGAGGCTCTCAAAGTGACCCAAACGAGCAATGTAATCTATGCTCGAAAACAAAAAGATGGAGAGTCAAACAAACGCAAAATTAATCGTTCAACAAATCAAAATCTCGAAGGATAAAAAAAACTCAAGTAACTGATCAAGGAATCGAACTGAAAAGAAACCAAAAGACTCGAACTTCTATCAGAAGGCTTAGTGAGCAAAAGACACATAGAACCCTAGGGCTACTAACTGCATTGATAAGAAAATAGACAAACAACTGAGAAGAGAAAGTCTAAAGTAGTCAAAACAACTCCAAAAAAACCAATTGCAAACAAAAAAAAACAACCCAGAGCCAAGCATAGCTGACCAAAAACTCAACATGGAGGTCAAACCAAACCATACAGGGTTCGGCACGACTGTAAGGCAGTAATTCGTGCCAAACAGGGGTTGGCGCTACTGGAACAAAAGAAACAAGCGCCAATTGGCACGACTGTTCAAACAAAAAGCGCACCAAGTCGAATACATATGGGAAAACAGGAAAACCAGTGAGCAGATGTCAATCTTGACACTCTGGAGCTGAACAAGAGGATCCTAAACAATCAGGGAAGGCAGAAAAGACAGACAAGCAATAAAACAACCAAAGTCGACTTGACAAGACAAACTCCTAAAGGCAATGAAACTACAAACTCACACTGATCCCCAGCGAAGTCGCCAAATTTGTTATGAAGGTAAATCCTCTCTGTGGACAGAGACGATCCCTCTAGCCCTAGAGTGGGTCTAGTAACAAAGGAATAAGCTAAAGTGTAGGTTCCTTAACTAATGAATGAAAAGGACAAAGTATATTGGCCTACCTGAAGTCCAACATTGTCGTCATTGTGGTAGTGATGGCCTCTTGATATCTGTTTCGATGGGTCACAATCCTTCTGCTACAGTGCTCAGATACCTGCACAAAGATCAGCAAACAAGAGCGACATACAAAATAATGATTTCATTCATAATTAACTAACCATTCAAGGAGGGCTAAGCATATTTCATCAAATAAAACACATTAACGCAATATGGGAACCAAATAATAGTCATGTATATGTATTAATAGAAGAAAGAGTTACAACCAGAGCCTTGACGTCGCAGCCTCCTTCAGCGGGGTTCAATCGAAGCGTGTCTTGATGAATCAACGAGGAATTCAGACGGGATGAAGACACAAGTCTAAGCTCTCTCAATAGGGGTCTCTTCCATTCTATCTTTTCTAGCACAATGTACAAGAATCTCTTCAGCGTTTAAGCTATAATATGTTCAGTTCAGCTACCATGTCAATGGAAGATGACTATATTTATAGAGGGAGAGGAGGTGGTTGGGATCCCTACAATAGTGGAAGGGAGACATTATCCCTTGGGAGGTTTCCCCAAAATGTGGAAACAAGAGGCCAAAGGAGGGAGGCCATGGTTATTCAATTGAACCACTCCAGATGACTTGCCCACGAAGTTGTTATGATGGAAAATTTGCCTCTATTTTTATAAAAACATTCCATAAACAAGTTGCCGCGGGTAGCTCACTGGGACAGAGTGCCAATGGGTGTGGGGCCCAATGTTAATTTCCCCATCGGCGCAAGGGTATAACAGTCTACTAGCTCCAAGGCAAAAACATGTGTTTCTGATGGTATGTTCAGGAAATTGTCAATAGAAGGAATGTTGTGCTCATGGAAAGGGATGCAATGATGGTCTTTGCAAGGCATGCCACTTTGTTTTGGTCACAGAAATGAGCCTCCAATGTTCGGGATGTTGATTTCAGGGATAGTGACAAAATGATGTGTAACAAACATGAATGGTTATAAGGAAACATAGAAGGTTTGAAAGAAGGTTTAACAAAGTTGCTACAAGAAATGCTTCCTAATGGCGACAAGGTATACAATGAAACTCATGATGAAAACAAAATGAATGTTAATCATAATTTTAGAGACTCTGACTTTGGGTTGAAGACCAACCACATTCCAAATATCGATATGATTAAGTTTGATGGCAAGGACCTGGTAACATGGATACGACAGATGGAGCAATATTTTGATCTACATTATGTGCAACACTCACAAAAGGTAGGCATTGTATATTTATATTTAGAACCCAAACAATTTGTATGGTATTGAAAGATTTGTTATCATAAACCACTTTCCAATTCGTCATTTTTTACAGAGGAAATGATGGCAAAATATGAAGATATAAAGAGAAACACCTTCTTTATCCAATTGATAAATCTCAAACAAAAGGGTTCAATGGTGAGGCACATTGAGGACTTCCAAAAATTAAATATCAGGGTAAGCGGTATTCCATAGGAGCATAATATTGGTGTCTTCATAGGGACTTTAAAGGATAACATCCAACATGAGGTTCGCCTTTGGGAACCTAATTCATTGGAGACAACATTCAAGATGGCAAGAAAATGTGAAAGAAAAATTATGGCAACAAGGGATTCTATCGCTCACAATTATAAATATGGAAGTGTTGTTTCTCCTAGCCTCCCAAAACCTACAAGGTTGACACCACAAAAACTAGAGGAAAAAATATCAAAAAGGATTTGTTACAGTTGTGATAGAAAATACACTAAATGTCATAAGTGTGTTGAGAAGAAATTATTTTACATAGACTATGAAGAGATGGAAGAAAAGGAATAAGAAACATAAAAAGAAGAGGATATACACCAAGAACCAACCCTAGAAAAAGAAGAAATGAATCTGACCATATCTTGTAATGCATTGGCGGGAATTACAACTCCTCAAAATCTCAAGATAGAAGTATATATCAAGAAGAAAAAGGTAATAGTGTTGATTGATTCGAGTAGTACCCATAATTTTATTCATTGTAAGATAGCCAAGGAATTGAATTTTTTTCTATATCCATCTCTAGATTATCAAGTGATGGTTGCAAATGGAGGAACTATAAATTTATCTGTAAAGCACCATAATATCAAGCTAACCATGGGCGAATATGTATTGAATAGTCCAATGCTTTCCATTCCAATGGGTGGTGTTGATGTTGTACTAGCAGTCCAATGGTTGGAATATTTGGGGGAGATAGCTTTTAATTTTCAAGAATTTTTCTTGAAATTTTTCTAGGGAGGAAAGGAAATTGAATTAATGGGTGTCGCAAGGAAGCCATGAAATATAATCAACTCTAATGTGCATGACAAAGATTTTGAAGAAGGAACATCGGGGCGTAATTGCACAATTATGCCCACTAGAGGTTCAAACATTGAAATCATCCATTTCTTTAGATCTGCAAAAAACCTTGGACAATCATTCAAAGGTATTTGAGGCTCCCAAAGGCCTCCCACCTATTCATGATTATAATCATACTATTCACTTGATTCCAGGAAGTGTTCCTCCAAACATAAGGCCTTACAGATATCCCATACCCAAAAGAGTGAAATTGAGCATACGGTTGTAGAAATGCTAGAGGTGGGTATAATTCAACCTAGCAAAAGTTCTTTCTCTGCTCCAGTAGTATTGGTGCACAAAAAGGATGGATCATGACATATGTGTACAGTTCATAAGGAGCTCAAAAAGCTCACTATTATAGATAAATTTCCCATTCTTGTGATTGATGAATTGTTGGATGAATTACATGGAGAAATTTACTTCACCAAGTTGGATCTTCGTTCAGGATATCATCGAATCATAATGAAGACTAAAACCATTTTGGAAAAAAAAACAAAAAAAACAAAAAACAAAAAAAACAAAATTAATAAAATTAATAAAATTAAAAATTAATTAATTAATTAAAAAAACTAGAACTCATGAAGTTCATTATAATTTATGCCTTTTGGTCTTACTAATTCACCTTCAACATTTCGAGCTTTGATGAATTCCATTTTCAAACCCTTCCTCAGAAAATTTTCGTTAGTATTTTCTGAGGATATACTAATCTACAACAAGTCTTGGAAGGATCATGTTCAACATATTAATCGGGTGCTCAAACTATTGGATGAGAAACAATTATATTCAAAAACCTCCAAATGTTTCTTTCGAGTACAAGAGGTGGAATATTTGGGGCATACTATATCTCATGAGGGTGTTAAGGTAGACCCTAACAAAATTAAAGCCATTAAGGAATGGAAAATCTCCACAACCTTAAAGCATCTTCTAGGATTTCTCGAGTTGACAGGGTATTATCACAAGTTTGTTAATAATTATGGGAGAATAACATCGTATCTAACAACATTATTGAAGAAAGATGCATTTTATTGGGCTCCATAAGAAACTAAGGCCTTTGACGATCTTAAAGAGGCAATGTGCCAAGCACCGCACTTAGCTACACCAGACTTCACAAAAACCTTTATTATGGAATGTGATGCCTAAAGAAATGGAATCAGTGTTGTTTTAATGCAAGAAGGAAGACTCATTGATTTTGAAATTTTTCCAATCAAGGGAAAGTATTTACACAACCCTATTTATGAAACAAAAATGTTGGAAATAATACATCCACTAAAGCAATGGTGACTTTACCTAATGGGAAGACACTTCAAGGTAAAAAAAGATCATGATAGTCTTAAATACTTTTTGGAACAAATATTATCTTCAAAAGAGTAGAAAAAATGGGTCACAAAGATGTTTGATTATTACTTTGAAATCATCTACAAAAAAGGGAAGCAAAATTTTGTTGCATATGCACTCTCAAGAAAGGATGAGGATGTGGAAAAATTGCTCTGTGCCATTTCTATTATCCATCCTGAATGGATAAATAAAGAAAGGGATGAATGGAAGAATGAAAAAGAGGTGTGGACACATTCAAAATTTGCAACAAGATCCCAATACATCTGATACATTTATCTGGAAAAATTATTCATCATGGTGCAAATATTGCTTATATATATTTAAGAATTCCCAACTCAAACAAAATTTTGTTTTGGAATTGCACACGTCCCCCTTAGGAGGGCACTCAGGATTTTTAAAATCTTACCATAAGGTTAAGAAGGAAATGTTTTGGGATGGCATGAAATATGATATTCATAAGTTTGTGGTAGAATGTTTGGTTTGCCAATAAAATAATTTGAGACAATGAAGACCTCGGGTCTTTTACAACCTTTAGCCATTCCAAGTTAGTGTTGGGAGGAGGTATCATTGGATTTTATCACAGGTTTACCAAATTCTAAAGGAAAGAGTGTCAACATGGTGATAGTTGATAGACTTACCAAGTATGCACACTTTTGTACATTATCTTATCATTTTAAAGCCAGTACAATTGCTACTTCATTTATGGAAACAATTCAAAAGCTACATGGAAACCCCTAAAATATTGTAAGTAACATAGATCCATTTTCATTGGAAAAATTTGGATGGAATTATTTTCTTGTATTGGTACTCAACTATCTAATAGCTCATCTTATCATACTCAATCTGATGGGAAAACTAAGATAGTGAACAAATTTTTAGAAGGATATCTTCATTGTTGTGTATGTGATACACAAACACAATGGGTCAAGTGGTTACCTCTGGCTGAATGGTGGTATAACACTTCCTTCCATACTGCAGCAAAAATCACCCCATTTATGGAACTTTATGGATATCATCCACCATCCATCACATCATATTTAAGAGGAAATTATAAGGTTCAAGCAGTGGAATATCACATCGAGCATCAAGAACAAGTTCTCCAACTCTTGAAGGATAACCTCACTCTAGCACATAATCGAATGAAAAAATAGGTAGATCAATAATGTAGTGAAAGAAGTTTTGACGTAGGTGACTAGGTATTTTTACAGCTACAACCATATAGCCAAATGTCTCTTAAACAAGATAAGAGGGATAATAAATTATCACCCAAGTACTATGGTCCTTACAAGGTATTGCAAAATATTGGTACTATGACATACAAATTGGAGTTTCCTGCATTTTCCCGAGTATACCTAGTTTTCCATGTTTCGTGCTTAAAGAACGTTATCAGTGACAAGCTCCTATTTCAAACAATATTTCCAGAACTTAACGAAGAAGGAAAAATCATATTGGAGCCTGAATTAGTCATGGAAACAAAATCCCGACAGCCATGGAATCGATCAATTTCAGATTATCTCATTAAGTGGAAGATTTTACCTGCTAAATATTCCACATGGGAGGATGATAATTTCATATAGAAGCATCCAAATCTACTCAAGCATTGAGGAAAACAATTTAAATTTTTAAGGATAGGGGCATGTTAGGTCGTTATAATACTAGTGTGGCATCCTTATTTTTATTGTTATTTTATCCCCCTTATTGTTATTGTTGCGCCCATGTATCGCCCATAATGTGATTGGCGTGCCCCATACAAGTACACTATTATTTTTATGTAGGATTTGATTATATTGTGACCCTTTAGACATTATTATATGTACTTTAACACCTCCTACCATATCTATTCACTTTCATTGGCCTGCCCAAGGTAAACATGAGATGAGGGCTACTATGACATGACTCAAAATCCTAGGTAACCTTAAGGAAATGGAGTTGACAAAACAAGACCTTACTGACTTCCCTTAGTTGCTACAATACCCCCAAGAACTATACAACCCTTCCAGGTGCCCAAACCCTAAGTTAACTTGCTTATTCACTGATATGAACTCCCAATCACATGCACAAGCCTGCATCTGCGACTGAGACCCTCTAGTTGCATGCATAACTAGTGCAAGGGAGAGACTGCAATATTTTTCACCCAGTTTTGTGCCAAAGATAGCGGGAAAGCCATTTTTTAGGGCTAGTATCTAGACCATTTTCCATTCAAATTTCTTCCCTTTCCTCTGCAAATATGTGATACGATAGGAAATCCGTGAGAATTTCTTGATGAATCTCGTGTAGTAACCTACTAACCCCATGAATGATCTAACCTCATCCACAGTCCTAGGATTTTCCCATTTCATGATAACTCTTATCTTTTCTGGATCCACTATTAGCCTTCCTTGGAAAAAACATGTCCCAAGTAATGTACCTTTGTCTGAAAGAAGTTGCATTTACTAAGCTTTGCATACCACTGATGATCTCTTCGCAATATCAACAATGTTTCTAAGTGTTTGGCATGTTCTTCCTCATTCTTAGAATATATCAATATATCATCAATGAATACAATAACAAACTTGTCTAAATAAGGAAACATTACACTATTCATTGAGCACATAAAATTAGTTGGAGCATTATTCAAACCAAAAGGAAGCATAACAAACTCATAATGCCCATACCTACTCCAAAAATAAGTCTTGTAGATGTCCTCTTCCTTGATGTGTACCTGATGGTATCCTGATCTCAATTCAATCTTCGAGAACATCGTTGCTCCCGTCAACTGGTAAAACAAGTCATTGATCCTTGGCAATGGATACTTTATCTCGATAGTTACCTTGTTCAACTGCCTATAATCAATGCACAATATGAGAGCACCATATTTCTTATTCACTAACAACATTGGTGCACCTGAAGGTGATACACTTGGCCTAATGTATCCCTTATCAAACATTTCCTTTAACTAAAACTTCAATTCCACTAACTCTAGTGTGTTCATCCTATAAGGTGCCTTTGATGTTGGTGTCTCCTAGTATCAACTCAATAGAAAATTATACTTCCCTATGAGGAGGAAACTCTGAAATATTTGTTGGGAATACATCCTGAAATTGTTGCAAGATTGGATACCTCTTGAATATTTTTTCATCCTCAACATCCTTACCCTTGTCACTGGAAATATGCACTGCAAAGAATACACACCCTTTCCTGGAACTACGCTTCACCTATATAGTTGTAATTATCCTCACTTATGTAGTCTTCTTCTTTCCCTGTAAGTTTCTCCTTTCGCAATTATCATCTAGGCACTCAATAGCCTTGTCATAACAATCTACTTTGGTCCTATTGAGGTAAAACCAATCCATACCAAAAATAATACTATATGATCCCAATGGAAGCAAATTTGTATTTGAAAATGTAGGCATACCATTCAGTTCAAATGAACAAGCTAAGGTCCAAGTGATTTAGGATTGACCAGCCCCGACCACTCTAACAAAACTTCACAGCTTTATGGGCCTTGCCAATTTATATAGAAGGTTCATGTTATGATTCTGTCATATAACTTGGCCTTTAAGTCAAGTTAACAAGGGCGGAGTGAAAGTAAATTTTTTATGGTCCAAGTCCCAATAGAATATGTTTGTTGAGTTGAAGCACCTCCTTTTCTCTACACCAGTGCTCACATTGCCAAACCTACGACAACCATTTGAAATTGAGACAGATGCCTCCAACTATGTTATTATTGTAGTCCTTACCCAACAAGTGTATCCAGTCACCTATCACAATGAGATACTTTCTGATGCAATTCATAAATACCCCACTTACAATAAAGACATGTATTCCACCATGCAGGCTTGCCGACAGTGGAAACATTACATTATGGGGAAGGAGACAACCATCCACATAGATCAGAATCCTCTCCAGTGTATACAAACATAAGGGAATTTGCATAATTGTTGACATAAAAAATGGTCCACATATATACAATAGTTTAATATGAACATTAAGTACAAGAAAGGAAACACCAATAATGTTGCAGATTTCCTTAGTCGGCCACTGGCTGGGGCACTGATTACTGTGCTCAACTTTTGTGGGCATGAGAATCTTGGATCGATGTAGCTTTACAAAAATGATCTAGAATTCTCCACCACATACCATATGTTGATGGATGGCAAGCAAGTTCTAGACTTTCACCTAGAGGATGCACTGTTATGCCACCTGGGACACCTTTATGTTCCTTCAAGTGAGTTCACCAAGATGATTTAGGAGGTGCACTACGTTCGAGTCGGAGGAAATTTTGGTGTATAGAAGACAATGGTTGCACTACAAAAGTATTTTTATTGGCCAAGCCTCTGACAGGATTTCGTAAAAAATATTAGATCTTGCACTGACTATGCCATCGCCAAGCCAATCACTAAGAAGAAAGGCTTGTTTACTTCTATGCCTACTCATAAACAAGCCTAGGAATCCATCTCCATGGAATATATGTTTGGACTTCCTTCTAAAAATCATGGTAATGATTGTGTATTTTTGGTCATCGACGAATTATCTAAGATGGCCATATTGGTAGCCTAAATGAAGAGTAAAATAGCAGAAGCCATTACCAAACTCTTCTTTGAATGAGTATGGGTACATTTCAGGGTCCCGCAAACCATTATATATTATCAAGATAGCATGTTGCTAAGTGAATTTTGGTCGATCATCTAGTCATTATCTGAAACCAAGCCCACCAAATTGACTGCATTCCACCCCTAGACTGATGCCCAGAGAGACGACGTCAATAGGATTATTGTGCTCATATTACACAAGTGCAACTCTAAGAATTTGTGAACATGGGATGAGAGTCTTCCCTATGTGCAACACAACTATAAACAAATCTCTCCATAGATCGATTGGCCACAGAGCCATTCAAGTGAGCCTGGGATTTCAATTATTATGTCCCCTTGATGTTGCACCGCGTTTTGAAACTACGTAGGAAGAATTTTTCCATGTTCAATCCAAAGTTGATAAAGCCACCATATTTATTAAGAGCATTCAGCACATCCACCAGTAGGTACACAACATCTTGGATAAAGCCAATTCCAAGTACAAACAATGACATGATCAACATCGGGTGCCACATAAGTTTTAGGTGGGAAACAAAGTTTGGTTACATCTACAGAAATAATGCCTTGTCGAAGCCCGTTGAAAGCTTCAACGACTCTGATATGGGCCTTACTCCATCACCAAGGCTATGGGAGACAACTCTTTCAAGCTCAGTATCCCCCAATTCCTTGGCTTGCACCCCATATTCAATGTGGATTGCCATTGATCATACTTTCATTGTGCCAATTTTCCCCAAATCTGGATGCTTTGAAAACAAATCTAAATATAGAGAGGAGGGCCTTTCCAAATATTTTTGAAAACCCTAAATGGGAAATTTATTGGTTTGGGCCATGGATATTGTAAAAGATCTCAAGAATAATATTTAAGATATCTTAGGAATACTGATGAATTTAGGAAGTTTTATCTATGAGGGTAAATGTTGTAATATGTTAAGCGGTTAAAAGATTACTACATCAAATGTAACTCCTCTATTATCATAAATTTGAGGTTGTGGGGAAGGATCTACAGGAATCAATAACCCCAACAGATCTGTTTTGTATAGGGATGCTACCAA
Organism: Pinus albicaulis; assembly: GCA_034641835.2. Classification (NCBI taxonomy): domain Eukaryota; kingdom Viridiplantae; phylum Streptophyta; class Pinopsida; order Pinales; family Pinaceae; genus Pinus; species Pinus albicaulis. The sequence continues at coordinate 701,380,747 of CM076579.1, forward strand.
AATCAAGGGAGAGTCACAAGATCCAAATGATGAGGCTAAAAAATTTGGCTCTTTATAGGAGGCAATAAAAGGGAAGATGCATAGTACTCTTGTGCAAAGCCAAAATATTTTGGGCTCTTCTATTGTTGAATAAATGGAACAAGCTCCACTGATGCCAGTAAAGTTACCATAGGTTAATGATCTTTTTAATGTCCTCCAATCTCGAACAATTGTATGTAGATTCAATGGATTTAGGCCCAAATTGAAAGATCTACATCAGAAGAAGAAGATGATGAAATAGTGGAGAATCATATAAATGTGGAGGTAAATAAACAACAAGGAAAACTAGTGAATGGAGGAGAAGAGTAGGCAGGAACAATGGTTCAAAGCTGGGGGAATCCTAAAAAAGAAAAGATTATAGTTTAGCACAAGGAAGAAGTACCAAGTGTAAAAAGATCCCACGTCTCTGAGAGTTTGGACTCAGAAAAATAAGCCTCTTTGAAAGCGGATGAAAACCATTTAGAAATTGTATTTGTCACTCCCATCTAAGGATTTTGTCTAAAAGTTGAGAAAAAGAAAGGTAGAAAAAGGTAGTTAAGTGCTCTTTATTTCACTTAGACTCAAAATTCTAAGGAGTTTGTCGAAAAGTTGAGAAAAAGAAACTAGAAAAATTAGTTAAGTGCACTTTATTTCACTTAGACTCGAAATTCTCCAGTAATTAGTTGGCATGATCAAATGCTTTTAGCATCTACAAAAATGTAATTTTATTCATTGAATAAAATTATGATTTTTCCTTGGGAAAAGAATATAATTTGATTTGAAATTGTAATAGAATAATTTATTATAAGTAAAATTTATATTAAAAATAATAAAGTATATTTATTTTATGTTTTTATTATTATAATTTAATAATGGCATTTAAAAAAAAAACTATTATTTTTATTTAAAATATATACTTAAATTCTGAGGAGGTAGTTTAATTGGTGATTGAAGTAATGTGAAATTTGTCAAAACTGAGAAATCAAAGGTTCAAATCCCCTCGGTTGTGACCCATTTTACGAAGAGGAGGATAAGTCATAGAACCTCAGAGCTTTACTAGTAGTTACATGTCAAGCGACTGTTGGGTTTCTCTAGATATATATATATATATATATATATATATATATATATATATATATATATATTCAAATTTACTAAGAGAATTTCATCAATCCCTAAGGAGAAATGGAAATAAAGTTTGTATGGTGACGGGGTTAAATATCAAACAAGCTAGATGAGATGTATGGCATTTTTCTCAGTCTTCAACTAGGAAAAGAGCAAGGCATTCTTTCCAATTCCATTATGGTGGATTCACTAATCATAATCAAGCTCCTCCAAACAAGCTACCTCCCTAAGAATAATCAGCTTGCTCTCCTCCTCCAAAAAGTATATGGTATTCTTGAGACATTCCCTCCAAAATATTATTACCATACTCTTCGCAGTCAAAATAAAGAAGCATGTATTCAAGCCAACATTGCATGTAAGTTGAAAGAAGGGAAATATGAGGTCACTGGTTCCTTTAATTGGATGGTTATTTAATGATCAACTTAATTGAGATATTCAATTCCCCCTCTACTCATGGGATCATAGAAGGGGAAGAGATAGGGTGTTATTATAATAAGGCTCTCCCAAACCTTTTTGGGCTAAGAAAAGACTTTAACCATAAGACACAAGGTGCACACATTCTTGGCAGAAGGCAAAGTCCAAATAAGGTGCCCCATGGTGATAGCCCTCATCACACAATGTTAAAGTAGGGTCGTTGACTTAAACATTTAATGCACTCAAGGTGGCATACTTTCTCAGTCTCGTCACCATAAGTGGCAGGCCTAATGAGCAAAGGCTTAAGTTTTGAGACTTATTAAGTCAAATCTTGTATCATCAATCACATCTAAACCCTCATTGTATCTCCTCTCAGGATTCATACCAAGTTGGATGAGTTCCTTCATGCAAAATCTAGAGGAATTGACGTCGACATCAACTCTAGAAGTGTGGGAATATATTGAATTAGAACCAACATTCATGCTTGTTTAAATCAGGATAAATAAGTAGATATGGATCTCGAATTATATATTCGATTTCTCCGATGGGTGGTGCAATTTCAAGAGGTTTTCTTAGTTTGGATTAGCATTTCAAGCAATTGACAATTGGTTTCCTCCTAGGTCGCACCCACAGTAGACCAAGACTGATAATCCTTTGAACTTAATTAGCTCAAGTCCTTTGCGCAATTTCAAAATCTATAGGTCTATGTGGATTGGGAAGGCAGAGGATTCCTGAATTTATCTCATTCTGCAAACCATAAAGTGATAGTCTCATCCTTAGCGATTTCCAAATTCGTCTCTCGATGCTTCAATGAGTCTAAGGAAATTCCACAAAATCTAAGATTGAAGCAAGAAATTTTTGCTAATATGTCATTCTCTGCTCTCGGTCTCGCTCCCCAATGGCGAGCCAATTGGTCTTCAAGATTTTCTATTGCTCTCAATGAAGCTCGAAAATCAGATACCCAGAGTTGTGTTATTGCAACCTTTGTTGGTCAAAAGCCGATGCCTAAGCCACTAGTTAAATATGTCTCACCAATGTCAATAGTGTTTGCATGCTCCACTGGATTGGTATGTAGAATTCATCGACCTTCATCAGTAGATCATCTCCCTGACAGAGCAAGTGTGGAGATAGCAAGATAGAGTCTGCCAATTGGAGGACAAGATGGAATGGGTGTGTCGGCAAATGGAAATTTTACAAATAGATAGAGACAATGATGACAATAGAAGTATAGCTTGTAGTGCCCCAAGCAGTCCCATGGACAAAATGCCCATAGACCCTCCATTGTAATATATGACAGTCCCTTGCAAATTCATTTTGTTGATCAGGCATTATTGTAGAATCTATAGTAGTAGATGCCTTAGTTTTGGTTCTCGAAAAGCATGTAGTAAAAATGTGATAGAAAAATTTGAGACACTCCCTCTTTTGGAGGCTTTTGTATCTTTGAACAATATGTAAATCTATCGAGTACTTTGATGTGACCAAGCACATAATTAATGGAAACTCCTTATTTACGTCAAAAAAAAATCAAAATCTACTATTTGTGTAATTTTAAAAATCATCACATATCAAAGTATATACAAATCACAATGCTATGACATCACTTGTGAAAGCATTTAACATGTGTTGTGATTTATATATGTGAAATAATATAAAAATCACAATGTTAATGCATGTTATAAGTATGTTATGATTTGTTTATGTTTGGGCATATAATTGCATCAAGCGGTGTTCCACACCCTAATATAAGGGCGATATGTAGGCGTAATGTAAGTATGTCAACATTTTTAAATGCTAGCTCTATTACACACATAGTCGATATTTAAAAAATGTTGACATACTTACATTATGCCTACACATCTCCCCTATACTGAGTTGTAAAACGCCTTTTGACACAAACAATTGATTTCTATTGTATAGATAACTTCAATTCATTGTATATATAAAATTATGTTACAATATACATTAAATTAGTATGTCATTTAATATAAAAATTTACATTAATAATATAAAGTTATTTTTTATTTTTTATTGTAAGAGAGGTGTTTTTTACCACTCATTACAAGGGAGATGCATAATATTTTTATGTTTAATATGAACTTGAGACATGCCACTTTAAAGCAACTATAAAATATTATAATGTCATTATTAATATAAAGTTAAAAAAAATACACATAATATTAGCTAATTAATTATTTCTAATAAAAAAATTATTTATTTTTGTAAGTTTGGAAGGACTGCATCTTCATCATGTACAATATATCACCTCGATCGGGGTTTTGAATTGAACCAGTGAATTCACATCAAGGAGTGCCTTAACGGATCACTCAATCACCATCTATCCAAGATTTTGTGGACTTTAATAAAAAAATATGACAGATTAATACAATTTGTTTAAAATACATATTTGTTATCTTAAAAATAACAATACAATAAATACGTACTAAATGTGAATTATATAATAATAATAATAATAAATCCCAATCGGGGTGATCAACATCACAAACCATGGTTCCCCGATGGGGGTGGAAAAAGGCTTGGAAATCGAGCATCAGGGTTATTCTCTTCTCCCACATGGAAAACATGCTAGTTATCAATTATGGCCCAGGGCGACGATATTCCTACCGTGCGAACTCTCCAGAAGCTGAGTTTTGGCAGTTAAATGGTGCTCTGGGTAATCACCCAACGTTCGTAACTTGGGCAATGATTTTAGGGCATTGGGAGCGCAGTAAGGTTCACAACGGAGACCATGTGTGTTCACATGGGTGTTGGCTTAGCTGGCATAGTGAAGTGGTCGACTGATCCAAGTGGATATTGGTGGCCACCCTCCTATTCCACTTGGGGCCCCACCATTGTTTCTTTCAGTTTTTTAGTTTCCTTAATAGTAGCATAGTTTACAATTTTTAGCAGTTTTTCAGGTCCTGAACTTTCGGAGACGTTTTGAGGCCCTAAACGATGTTTTTGGGCATGAAATGTCTGGTAAGGATGAGTCTGAGACTTGATATTTATTATTAGAATTTTTACTCCTTAGATATATCTTTATAATGATGTATCATGTGCGTCAAACAGAGATATTATGCCAAATTTACGACCTCAGGAAATTGATGTACCAATTTACCCTAACGGGGCCCATAGTCTGGCGTTTCATCTCTTCGGGTTACGTTTTTGGCTGTTTAGGGTTTTCCATTGTTTCTCAATAATAAATAGGCCTTCGATCCTCATTGTAACACAATTCATAGGCCTGTAGCCACCACATCTCTTCTCAGATATAAGCTACTAGCGCCCTAGCTAGTTAATTTTCATTCTATATGTAAGCATATTTTAGTCATTTGATATTAATGAAATGAAGTTATATTTCCGCTGCATATTTGTATTTATGGTTATATTTTTATTCTGTTGCATTCTTGCCTAAATCTAGTTCATCGATCGTCAAGTTGTAGTCTGGATTCACTACGATTTTCAAATAAGTGTTTGGGACTCAAAATCAACTTGGAGAGGCAAAACTATTCTCAACGTCAAGCTAGGCTAGGAAATAAGGTGAATTCTCGTCAATTCTGAAATCGGGTTTAAGGTGGATTGTTTCTTATGCTTTGTGAAGGTAACCCCTCTACTTTTTTTTTTGGTTCTCCGACTGGGTTCTTGTTTATTCAGTGGATGTTCTCTAGGTCATTTTCAGATGTAGTCTTGTGAAGTGGAAAAGTGACTAGGAGAGTGGCATTGGTAATTCTAACAGTTGGGATTTCAGGTGTCTCAGTCAAAGGGTTTCAACTGCTCAAGCCCTAGACGCTTACATTATTTCTATATTGTGTCTACCTCTGCTCAAATTTTACCACCTTCTTTGTTCTTTTTTGGCTCTTGTGTTCGTTGTCTTCATTATCTTGAGCTGGGAGGTTCTTATAACTCTCTTTTTCCCTATATTCCCTCTAAATTGTTGTTGTTATGGGGTTAATTCCCTGTAGGTGGGGTCTCTAGTTAATTGAGTGCATGCAGTGATAATTTGGAAGGCCATTCGTCCAGTTACATACGACATCCATGTCATAAGTTTAACATGGAGAAATTTTATCTCTTATCGCTCTAGGGCTTCTCCTCATTGGGTGTGTAGTGCTTCAAATCTTGATAGGCTCCCTTGTGTTTTTGGTAGGGGCTCCATCTTCTGCTCTAAAAGGGGATGTGGGGTCCCTTCCCACATCCTGTTCGATAATATTCATAGTCATATGGGCATGTCACGCCATCGTGGGGGTGGCCAACATTTCCGTGCAAGTTGTCTAAATATCAGTCAAAGATCTTCTTTAGGTAATTATGCAGGTATGGAATATGACGGTGCAGTGTCTCATGCTTCAATTCGTTCTGCTGACTGAGTTGACGCTCCAGGTTCGTTGGAGCCCATTGTAGAGAAACTTAGAGGAATTCAGGAAAATATGGACATCATTCGAGAACACTGATATGAGTATCGTAATGAGTTGGTTGCATATATGAATGATATTTAGTTTATCTAGAACGAGAGTCTGGAGAAGCTAGACAATCTTCGTTGGAGCCACCGTCACACCAATGAGCGTCTTCACGATCTGGAATATCAAGTTGAACACATCGACTTCCACATGCATGAACATGTTGGCTTTCATGTTGCACCTCCTGTAGTCCCTCCCCATCCCCCTCCTTGATATGTTGTTGTCATTATTTGTGCTCCCTTTGTCTCTCTTTTGCAATTTATGACTCTTAATCCTGGCGGAAATAATGCTTGTGAGGATCAATATTCGACATGCTCCGGCCCCCAGTGCCAACAAGTTTGGTCTAAATGAGGCTTAAGGGGCAGTAGAGACACATTTTGTAATATCTGTTTTTATGAGAATATAATCAAAGAAATTCGGTTGACTAAAAAAAACATCACAGACCATGGTTATCACTGGCCACCCATCAAGTTGTCACCCCAAAAAACATCAGGTAATTAACATGTGGTTGATGGAAATTACATCAATGTTTAATCATTGTGGGAGTGGTCATCACTTCACCCAACTCCATGTCCTTGCCATAAATTCACCCACAACTACCATTCATTACAATTAAGTTATGGGTTGTCTTGAGATAATCCAACTTGGGCATCTCAACCCTTGGTTCATGTACACAATAACAGATTCATTATAACTAGGCTCAATTCATCATTTTCCTCCACTCATATTATGTTCTACCAAATGTCTCAATTTGGTTTAATTGTTGTTATTTCCTTTATCCATCCCTTAGTTGTTATGCCTAGCATAGTTGGAAATATATTCGTTGTAACTTCCTACTATTGACTCTCATAGCTTAGACATTTTTCAAGCTCCTCTATTGATATTCTTATTCCCCCCTATCATCTATGTGCATTGCATATGTTCCGACTCCTCGACCTTCCTCCTCTTTGAACCTTCCATTTCTCAATTTGCTTTCCCTCTCTCCTTTGTATCATTTCAAAGCTCCACTCATTTCCATGGATTTTCCATCCCCTGGAATTTCACCACCACCATCTTCATGTATCGCACATTAATCGATTCTCTTGGAAATTTCCATGAAAGTGGATCCCCTCTCACACAAACATGTGCTCAAGAAAGCGTTGAAGTTGGCGTTCACTGATTCAGAGACCTCACTCCCTGATTTATTTAGGAAGAATTGGAAGCTACCAAGTGTGAATCTCAAGTTGAGAGAATATTTCTCTCTAACATCCAGGTAGATGAAGATTTTGGCCAGTGGGTTCCTAACATTGGCAACACTGGCACCAAGAAAATGTAATACTTGCAATTTGCAAATATATATTGGCAAATGAAGACTATCATGGGCAAGGTTCTCATTTAAGGAAATGAGGCTCATGAAGAAATCCTCCTTTACATAGATTCTCTACAACAAGTCAACAAGATGGACCACAAGCTCAACAAATTTTCCAAAAAACTGGACAACTTGAACCCCAAATGTAGTGATGAGGAGGACCAGGCCCCAATACTTATCCAGATGGACTCTCCCAATAGTAAAAAATGATATCTTATTATAGATTTTTATCTTTAGTTATTTATTGCAACTTACCTATTATTCACATCATTTTTATGATTTTCTAATTACAAAAGTTACTCTTAGTTATGGATTTGACCACTTGATTACGTTTTATTCTATTTTTGGACTTCTATTCAAAACCTTTGACATGTTTCGATATTTCTAGTCTGGTTTCCCTAGTGGTAGATCATAAATATATTTTTTGTATATATTTTATTTGATAATATATGAAGGCCTAATTTACATAATAACAAAAATAATAATATTAATAGATGTAAGAAACTCTATCTAACAAAATAAAAATAGTTAAAAACTTTCATAACAAATTGAAATAATGGAAAATGGAGGCTAATTGAAAATTAAAGTTAATTGAGAAGCTAATTTATGAGTACCTAATTGAAATCAATAACAAAGTATTCAAGGATTGTAAGTAAAAAAGTTGAAGTGAATTAAAAAGCTAACTCATGAGTAGGAAATTGAAAAGCTAATGAAATCAAGATCAAGTTATTCAAAGAATTCAAGTAAGTTATTTTTTGGATTTAGAATGTAAAACTCGAGAGAGTTTGCACCTTGAAGGATTTGATTTATCTAAACATTTAATAAATATGGAAATAAAATGGATCTTGACTAATTAAAAAGAAAATAAAAATTGACACTCATATCTTTTAAACTACTCTACATTTCACATGTAGATGAGTACTATGAATATTTATTGTATGAATATAACCAATGATGAAAAAATCATTTACCTTAAATATATTTAATTAAAAATTTATAATTTAAAACTTAAGTATTTAAAGTTTAGATTAAGTTAATATTGTAATATATGGATCCACATTTTCGCCACAAAATTGATAAGAGTGTGACATAATTTTAGGATTTAATAGGGTTATACTATGATTGAAGATGGGTGCATAGTGTACAAATAGGAAAAAAAAACAAAAAAACAAGATAGTCAAATGCACAAGAAGAAATATTTTTTAGATCTCATACATCTCTCAACACACAATAAGGTCCCATATTTATAGTAATGGGATCATGACAACATATCATCATAACAACCAATTACAATTGGAATGATAATGACACCTATATGGTTACAACTCACACTTATTGAAACAATACAGAAGATTGCATGAGAACTCTAATGCGTTGGAACAATACATTCTCCCATTAACTCTAACACTCTCCCTTTGTGGTTTAATGGAAAAATGTATTCACTTCAACAAGTAATTTGATTTAATCTCCAACAATTGATCTCATCATCAATATGACCTTCTCTACAACACATGATATGACAAACCTCCTGATAAACAAAGTCTGCTTAATCTAACCTGGCATTTACAAACATTTCCAAAACAAAGGAACAACCATATAGCAAAATTCATGGGTAAACAACCACTACAACCAATAGTATAGTAGGACGCCCTTTGCGTACACATTTCAATCAACCATTATTCCATCACATGCCTTCATACATGTACCTTTAACTCCCCCTACATCATCGTTATCTTTGGTTTTCTTGGCTTACCCATAACCACACTATGGCATTACACTTGTGGGTTTTTGTGGATCACCCTCAACCATCACACCTAAATTGGTTTCTTGCTTAGCACAAGCATTAGATTAAATGGTTTTGGATGGCCATGAACCAAACACTGCATCAGTGGTTTTCGACTGGCCATAAACCAAACACTGCATCTGTGGTTTTCGGTTGACCACTAACCTTCCCCTATCATGTGGTTTTCGGTTGACCATGAACCTTCCTCTACATAATGGTTTTAAAATTACCATGACTACATGGGGGTACACATTACCTCATCAAGCTTACATTTGATTTAGGTACGTACAATTATCTTGCTCCATCCATGCAAATACTAAGTACATAATCAAATATACTCTTTGGACCAATGCATCAAGTCAAACATGACACCATAAACTTTCTCAAACACAATGACTTACTCACATCCACAACACTCACAAAATTTTATCTTTGATTGTCCATCATATTTTTTTATCATTTTATACCATTTTCATTGCTAGCACAAGACACCCAAATGCACTATCACCAACTTTTCATTGTCTTTACTTGGGCTTCATCATTGAAATTTATTTTGTTTCCTTTTTGTACCTACATAAAAACTAATTATGGATGTCCATAAAAATAAATTCATATCATTTCCTAAGATTCTTCCATCTCGCACTCCCCTTTTAATTAAAGACTCAATTGTAGAATTCCACATAAAAATTAGATATGAGCCCACTTTCCACCCTTGTACATATGAGAGTGGTTGATTCCACAACTTACTGTCACATCCTCCCTATACATAATAAGGATAAGGGCTACACACTAATGCATGTAGACCTGACTCAATAGGGCATACCAAAAACCTAGGGAAAACGACTTGCACTATTTGGCCCAAAAATTTGGGACATTGGGTAGAACTGACCATGCAATGCCTGCATATCATTTCATCTCATTTACAACAAGTTACCATAACCCCTTTGCATAAATTCATATAAGCTCATTTAATATCCATGCATCACTTCTTATTCTCCTTTATCTCATTACTCAGACTTGAATCACTTTTTTTTCTCTATACAAAATGGTTTTTGGTATACCACTAACCAATAAAAAAAATACTCATGACTCAATAAAATGAAAACTCTTTCCTTAATGACAAATGATTTTTGGAGGACCAACAAAGTCATGAACTTTGTATGGTAGATATTTTTGTACATTGAAAATATTTGTAGAATCATTTCAACATAAAACTAACTTTCCTCCATTCATTCATTTCTTTCCAACCACAAAGTATTTATATGTGAGGCTTTGATATGTCTTTGTTCCAACACTTAAATTGTACATGTATTTTTTTGTTATCATTATTGCACTATAGTTATTGCTTTTGCACTTGATTTCTTGCACTTCTACTTGTAGATGACTCACCTATTATCAATGTTTATGCTTACAAGAACTTGATAGTTTCATCAGTTGTTTGAAATTCATAATTAAGTCCTTCATTTCATGGTGTTACCTGTATTCATAAGGGCTTGTGTATACCTTGCCCATTTTTTCCTAAACCTTAACCATAAAAACCTATTTTATTCAAAAGTTTGGAACCAATTCATTTTTTGTGCTTATAAAAACAACCTAGTTGATCATCTTCAGTAAGAGATTCATCTTTATAAATACCACTTCATTCTCAAGTGTTAACAACACATTTTCCTTTTCCAATAACTCTTTTTTCTTTTTAGAGAAAAAAAAAAAAAACAAACAAACAAACCATTCCTTAGATACACATGGTGTGTATCCATAAATCATTTTTCCTAAACCTTAACCATAAAAACCCATTTTATTCAAAAGTTTGGAACCAATTCATTTTTTGTGCTTATAAAAACAACCTAGTTCATCATCTTCAGTAAGAAATTCATCTTTATAAATAAAACTTCATTCTCAAGTGTTAACAACACATTTTCCCTTTCCAATAACTCTTTTTTCTTTTCAGGGAAAAAAAAAAAACATTCCTTAGATACACATGGTGTGTATTCATAAATCAGAGAAAACCAAAGAAAAATTATAGTTGTGAGAATTCACATAGAGGCATAACTCTTGTCACTAAGAGTCAAAACATCAAATTTTGTGCTGAGAATTATACAAAAAAACATAAATAAAAAAATTCAGATTTCACATTTAAAGGCTTCCCAAAAAAAGAGCTACCCCAGAAGTGAAAAGAACATAAGAGGTGCCAAACATAGAATTGTAGAGTGAGGAGATAAAATATGTGATGATGTTGAAATTATGTGGATGCTAGTTCTTGTAAAATATCCCTAAAAAGTTGGTGGTAAAACTGATAAACTTGTCCATCTCCATGCTTTATAATACTCCACGGACCTTGTTCCATATTGAGGCCTTCTTTGGAGAGACTTTCCATTGTCATGTTCCCTTTCTTGTAAATATGTTTTCATGAGAAATCAAAAAAAGAGTTAGAGATTTGAAAAACTTCCTCCACAATAGGAATAAGAGTGATGTTTCTACAGACTTGAGTTTTATTCAAATAGCTTATAGTAAGCATGGAGTCCCCAAAAATTAGTATCTAGGTGCAACCCTTCTCTAAGGCAAACAATAGTAAGAATTTGCATGATAAGAAGTCAACCTAGTTGTTGGTCCATCTTCTTAAAACAAATTTTTCATGGTATAAGTGAGCTTCTAAAAGGAAGAGGGAAAATAATCTTCCACTCTATTGTCCCATGTTTGAATAGGCTACCTTAAAATAGGCACATGGCTTATATTTATCAAAATTTTCTAGTTTGTGAACCCTGGGAGGGGATGCATCTTTCTCATGGGGGAAATGGCTTAATATGGAAAAGACTTCCACAATAATCTAATCAGGGATTGATGAATTATCTTGAAAAATGGCCTTATTTTGGGTTATCCATACTCCCCACCAAATAATTAATGGGAGGGATTTGATACCATGACAATTGGGATTGGAGCTCTAGGCCCTCCATACTTCTTCCAAATCCATACCATCCCATTGAATTGGATGACTAAGGGTCGAATTTCATGCAGTCCATACCTTCTAGAAGAAATGGGGAAGAGATGAACATGTGCTAAATAGATTCATAGTTGTTTTTACATAAAGAGCACCAACCCGATCTTCTCATCAACGTTTTTTGCAATATGGCCCAGATAGGTACCTTTTTCACCATTAGGCACCACATAAAAAATTTTGATTCTGTTGGGAAGTTTGTGTGCCAAACTTTCTTCCACCACCAATTATGGTCAAGTTTTACTTTGTCGTCTTGAAGAAATATGTGCCCAACTTAGGGGTGTAAACCCATCGGGGAAGAGACATAAAATGATTTCATCATCTCTATCTTTTAATATTATATGCCCATTAGACAATGCTTGAAAATGGGCCTACCGTGAAACTCATTAGACTTCCACAAGGCCTAGATCCTCATTTGATAGCCAACCTTGGCGCCTGTTGAGCCGCACTTGTGCCAAAATTTTCACGATATTTATCGCATAATTAGATGCTTGTACCTGGTGTTTTGTCCTTTTTAAGTTGATGATTAGAGGAATTTAGAAATGATAGACATTAATTTATGAATTCTTCTTATTAGTTAAATTGACGGGTATCTTTGTGCAAATTTCAGTAATAAATGTCTTCCTAGTGGCAAGAGAATAAGTCTTCGCACTAGCAGTGCAAGAATGTTTCGTGAAACACATTTGAATACGGAGCCATGCACAAAAGCAACATTTTGGAATTGGTCTCAACATATGGTTCAATTTATAAGGCCAGTGGTGTGAAACAAGCACAGTTTCATAGCTCCTTCAGAGTCCACCTTCATCTCAATTATCATAGATATCATTTCAATTTAACCTTTAAGAGAAACATGGCATCACTGGGAGTGGCTTCAATGGGATCATTGCCATCAATGGACATCAATGCGAGAAATTTATCTCAACCAAGAACTACGTTGTGGAGTGGGCAATTCAAGATTTTTCCAAAGCATAATATTTCAACTCTTCAAAGGACTCTATTAACATCAAAGCATGGGATAGTCGCTGAAATAGCAATCAGTGCTAATGGGGACGAAAGCATGGAAGAAGTTGCAATACAAGAGAGAATCGATGGTCATTAAATTATCGGTGGAGCCACCCTTAGAACAATATCGACCTATAGGAACTACTTCTTTAAAATGTATGCCTACAAATTCAGAGCTTCTTGATTACATTGTGGTCGCACCTCTGAGCCTAAGCCTAAAAATTGATTATATTTTAGAGGCAATCGGACCCAATGTTGTATGGTGGATAAGCTGTGATCCACACCATCCCTTCTCGTATATCTAATGAATGCTAACCATGGCAAGTGGCTTTGAAGTCTTTTGACACATCAACAAAATGACGAGAAGTTCTGCGATGAGATATTGACAGCAGTAGTGGGGCATCGATTCATAAATATTTTGAGGCTCGAAGGCGCCTACACAGACATTGTGCTTGGATGAAATCTTTGAGAGTTGGACACTTCTTCCACGATCTCCATCGAAGCTGAGTCAGAACGTTGCACTCATTTCATGGCATCGGAGCTCGAAACTTTCGATTTTTCTTGTAGATAAGTCAAGTCGATGTTTCAACATTGTCTTGCACAAAAATATCCTCCCGCAAGGCCTACCAGTACATGCCTCCCTAACTTCAAAAATCGAGATTAGAATGTGTGACCCCCCCTTCCCCATACTGGCATGGCAGTGGGGGTGTGCACTGTCCATCCAACACTACTCCCTAGTGAGCTAGGTATTGCACCAAGAGTGTTGTAACTCCCAGAGGATACTCAACTTTATTTTATCAACCCAGGGTTCATAAAAAATTGGAGGTAACAGCGCTATATGCACAGTAGATGAGTTCTACTCATGCCATCCTCTTCTCAATTCTAAAATGAGGTGTTACTGCTAGAGTTACTTCTAGGAAAGAAATTTTGTCACACTTCTGAATGAAATCTAAGAATGGACATAAATCATGACTATTACTCTATCAATAGGGAAAGAAACTATTCTAGATCATAATTATTGATTTAGCTATCTGTAGGAAAGGTAAACTCACACTTAAGCTCATGTAAGCAAGGAAATTAAACTAAATGGAATTCATAATTTAGATTGTTGAATTGAACTTGGAGAAAGGGAAACTAATCTAGGCACACATGCTGAACCAAATGACTAACTGAGTTCTATTTATCTTATGTGTAACTATTATGCTTAATAATGCATCTATCCATGATCTAATCACACTTTTAAATGACTCTGTTTTGTAGAAAAAGGAGGCGCTAAGGTGACCTAAGAGGGTCCCTGACTCAAGGTTTCAGAGTTGAAGGTGTGTTGGAGGCTTCCCAAACACAGAGAATACAAAACTACAGAATTAAAAATCAACACACAGGAAGTGTAAAAACACAAGAGCGAAACGAACTTCTGTTTCTATTCCATCACATTCTCAAAATGAAATTACATTTCTGCTTTTATCAAAATGAATGAAGCCTGAAAACCTAATTCTAATCAACGTTGCTTCAATGTTGAACAAACGTTCAACAACTATTCATCCATGGGCCGTCAAAAGACCCATTTTTGCATTTAATCGGCACGTAGACCGTATTCTGCTTATACACAAAAACATGCGAAAATGCGTTCAAACACACAAACTGGCAGACTTCAAACTTTATGTGATTCGGCTTGAGTCTTCATCGCATCCGGCTCCTCATCGCAGATCAAAAATCGACGAGCTTAACTTTTAACTGACGCGAACACGGGTAAGCATAAAAGGTTGCGGGCGTGATGTGTGATGGTGTAATCGCGTCGCAAAACAAACAACATATGTTGCGACACTTTATGGGAAAACATAAACAGTTGTGAATGCGATGTGCGGTAGCACGATCGCATCGCATGTAAAATAACTTAACTTGCGGCTGCAGAAAGGTAAGTCATAATCAATGCGAAATGCGCTTTGTGGGCAGCTTAAATGGTGGGTCCCGCTAATATCACATTGACGATAAAATAACATAACATGGGGGCTTTAAACAATAAAAGTTGTGATGTGCGGGCGGCGGTAAAGGTTGGTAAGTGTGGTAAGTGCGAAATGAAAAATACAAAGGAAATGTTGATTTGCAATGCAGTTGGATGTACGGTAGCTCCCGTCAATATCGCATTGGCAGGGAAATAACTTAACAAAGGAAAGACTTACAGGTTAAATGCTAAATGTTGTGAAATGCGCTGCAAGAAAAAATAAAAATTAAGTCAAATGTAGTGGTTGGAAATAAACGCAGAGTTAAAGGCTCGGTACTCTGTTTTGCTGTTTTTCATGGATTGCGTGAAAACGCCTCCAGTCCTTTGGATCTGCTGCTATCCTTCTCTGCAATCAAAATTTATGAAATTGTGGGTTGCACCACTCCTTATTCATGGTGATGGTTGGGAGTAAAATTCCAACAATTACACGCAAAGCACCATTGTAATTGCCTGCCATGACTTGATAAGCTTGGGCTGGATTGGAATTGGGCCGATCTTGATTTTAATTTTAATTTTTGAAGAGTCTTGTTCATGATCTACTAAGAAAGGCCGATGTTATACAGGATCCAAGGAGGATGTAAGCCCACGAACTCTAGAAAATTTTGATGAAAGACCGCTTTTGACTAAATGCTCTAGCACCTCGACTTGAACTGTATCACGCTTTTTCACCTCATCCAAATATTTGACGCCATTCCACCTCATCCAAATATCTACAGTAAAACCGACCAATCTCTACAATGTCAGCTCATAGAACCTCTTAATAAAAAAATCCTTTGGAGTAATTACTGCTAGAAGATTTCGTGAAAAGTTGATTGCAGCGAGCAAATGAGTAAGTTGTGGGGAAATTTGTACGTCAAGTCTCATTGGCAAAGAATAATATTTTGAGGCTTCTGGGTAGAAGAATGAAGTGTTAATCCAAGAATGAAGGAAAGTAGTGGCTTTTCTTCGTGCCTTTAAGCACTTGGTTCTGTATTCTAATTTTTAAACATCAAATCACTAAGTTCTAAGTACTGGGAATAATCATTTTACCAAAGAAATTAGATTTTATGGACTTGCTAGACATTCCTGAGAATAATATCAACTCAAAGTTGAGAGGCTATAGAGCTCTAATAAATCTCGAATGTACATTTCCAGATTTCCAAATAAAATTGTGCAAATTTCACCTTATAAGCATTGGAGACACTCATCAAGCATATAATTTGGATTAGAATCCTCTAGAACCCAAGATCTAGTTCTTCAAGAACATTACCTTCCAACATGGTTAATTCAAATTCTTACTTGTGACATCCATGTTACTAAATTCCCCATGCTATTTATTAATCATGGAATTTCTTGATTTTTATTAATCTTGTTTTCTCGGTAGATTGGTTCATGGAAAAATAGGTTAAAAATAGTATTAGTGAGATAATATTTGGATTTTTTTTTAAATTTACTAATATGTTTTAAAAGTATTAAGAGAAGTGTTTCAAAATCACCATAGTTTTGTATTAAGAGAAGCTTTTCAATCTCACCATAGTTTTGTGGAGTTAAAATGTCAAAGAGATTGGTAATGACAAATATTTTGAAATTTAAATTTAATATCAATATATGATGGATAATCTAAGAAAGTGTTTTTATTTTCAACTTTTTTTTTGTCACTAAGTGTTTTTATTTTCAACTTTTTTTGTGTCACTAAGGTGAAAAACTCTTTCATTTGGTTGATCACCTCTTTATTATATTATAGTCTCTGTTTCCCCTCTAACTCCTTATCACACCACAATTTCTCTTTAAAATTGAGGTGATAATATTTTTAATACTATCCTTATTTTGAATAATGATATCTTCCTTTATCCCCCAATGGTCTAGCCAAGATTTGGTATCCTCATGCCATTCCTACTTAAGCTAAAGGTGGTTATAACTCAAGTTTGAAGGAATTTCAGTAAGAATAAATTTCAGTAAGCCTTTTGTCTTCCATCATGGTTAACCTTTTCTTATACACTAAATACCTGATCATAGCCATACTCAACACGGGAAGGGATTTCTTCAATGAGGAGAATAGAATATCATACATTTCCTTTAATTTTGATACTATTGGTTATAATTGATTTGACATCAATTTTATCTTTCTCCATGACTTTAAAGAAATACTACATTCCCAAACCTCACATCCATATAATATAAAAGAGTAACAAGAATCTCAAAGACAGTATTTTTTTTTTAATAATCTCATATCCAAGATCTACTAATTTGCAATTGTTTTCAAGTCCATAATAAACTTCCCACCCTCCATTAATCCTTTTTTCAATTCTATAATTCCAGTTGAGCTTGTGATGGTTATCCATTCCAAGATATTTCTAGGAAGACACTTCCTCCAAGTTGTTGTCAAAAAGTATTATATATGATCTTTTTGGATTCAATTATCATGACTACTATTTTGTCAACATTAAATGTGATACCCATCTTGGAACATAAATCTTGGAGGATTAATGGTTGCTTGCCAAGACTGAAATGAATCCTCACCAAAATAATAATATTATTATATTATAATAGTGATAGTTGGGCCAACAAGAGTTGCTTCCTCCAAATATTGTTTTAACTTATCAATGTGTATACCAAAAATGATGGGGGACAATAGGCACCATTGCTTGAATCCAATATTGTAGTTAATTTCTTTCAACTAGCTCGCAGTGGTTATAAAATTGGCAATAAAATTCTCACACAACCTTCTCATAAAAACCCTCAACTCAAAAGGAACATTTATGTCTTCTAACCTCTTCCAAAATTTTGTCATAGGTTTGTCCCAGGGACAATGTTGAAAGCTTTTCTAAAGTAAAAAAAACAACACAAGAGCTCAATTTTATTATTGCAACACTCTTCCACAATGATCCTAAAATTAACAAGGTGATCCACAATTGAATGATACCTCCTAAACCTGGCTTGACCTTTCGCTTTTTTCATGGCTTTCTAGCCAAAGGCTAATCTTCTTTTCTGAAGTAATTCCATATGACTTGGCTAAATTGGGGCTAATCATAATGATTCTATAATTAGAGGGAATGATTTTATCCCCACTTTGAAAAATAAGTATAATGAGGATTTGCGATCATGGTTTAGGGAAGTCTTGCTTCACTATCAAATTGAAGATATTGTGAATGTGACAAATGACGATAAGCCCTCTGATTTTAAAAATTTCAGCTTGATAGCCTTCAATGTTCTTAACTTTCTTAGTTGCAAGTTGTTTATCCCAAACTCTATGTTTTCCAAAGAAAGATTCCATCCTCAATGTGAATGTTTGAAATGATGTCCATGTTGTCAAATGATTCATAAATATTTTTAAGGTATTAATTACGTTAAATCAAAGTACTCATATTATTATCTTTAGTTTTACGAGTTGGAATTTTCCTCCAAAACTTCATAGGATCCAATCTAAAAACATGTAAAAGTTACTCTTGCATACTATTTTTATATAGTACCTTTGCTTCATTTACTAAAGGCTTTGTATGTATTTTTCATATCAAGTTTTTAAGATTCATTAGAAACATCCCTAATGTATTCTCTTGCAATCTTACATTCATTATCATACCAAGGGTTCGAAGTACCATTATTATTTTTATATGAAACCTTGATAAATAACTTGTTAATTGAAGTAGTAAGGGTTGTAGAAAAATTATGATATAGCTATTCGATGATACTCTTAAATTTAGGAGATTTAAATCCATATTTAAATCCTTTAGGAAGAGCCCAGCTTCACTTTGTCAAAAAAGCATGTGCCTTTTATCATCAAAATTTTCTTTCACAAGGTTTTTGTGCATGGAAAATTACAGTTAAAGGTCTATGATCAAAGTTAAACTAATGCTCATTTAAGAGGTAAAATCTAGCATTAAAATCTCGTAGCAAGAGGATATTACCTTTGTCCCTCGAACTATGAATATCTTATTTTAGGAAATTATTGGGGAAATTTTTGTCTGGGTTATTTTTATCATAAAAAGTAAATTTAATATGCGATAAATAACGTCCTAGGAGGGAAACTCAATTGGTGATCGAAGTAATGTGAAATCTGTGAAAATTGAGATATCCAAGGTTCAAATCCCCTTGGTTGTGACCATATTTATGGAGATGAGGACAAGTTGTAGACCCCAGAGGTTTACTAGTAGTTACGTGTCAAGCGGGCTACTAGGTTCCTCTGGGAGACAAAAAATGCGATAAATAACAAATTGATGTATAAATCCTCTTGCTATTGATGTTTGATATTTTAACCCAAATGAATTGATTGAAAAGGTTTATCTTATGGAGTCAAACGTGAGGAGAAACATTCTTTTTTATATAACAGGCTATGTCGCCGATCCCTTTTTGAAAGGATTTTTTTTGTTCGCTGCTAACCACAAAATGAACCCCCCTATCCAATGAACATTGGACTCATAATGCTCTTAGGTTTTTATTAGAAAAATAATATCAATTACACTTGATATCCAACTTTGCCTAGAACCCTTACACCATGGAAATCCCTAATAATTCCAAAAAAAGTTTTAAAGTGTCCCAAATTCCTATTTATTATTACCATTATGATCTCTATCCCTAATAATAACTTTTCCATTTTTAATCATTGCTTATTTTTATTTCTTCTTTGACCTTTTGAACTTATTTTTTAGACTTAGCTTGGTTTGTTGGAACGAGGTCTTCATTTATAAATATTTCTAGCCCTTTTAAGCTTGGATATTTACTAAGTATTCCATATTTATGGTCATTTCATCTTACCCTAAGAAAAATCAATTTGTCTTTATGTTTAGTTATTTTGTCCAACCTTTTTGCTTCTATGATATATGTTATTTAAAAGTGTGACACATTGATTAGTTTTTTTTACTATTGATAGTGTTTCCTCATCTTTCTACTCTTTTATTCCAACGAAGACTCTTTTGTTACACTTGTGATCCAACTCAATTAGTTTATTCATTTCCTCTCTGATGGGTTGATATCTTATTTATTTTCCATACAAAGTGAAAATTATAATTCAGTTTTTCTTCTAACTCTTTAATCTTGTCTCTTAGTTTGCAATTTTCTTCCACCTCTCCTCCTCCAGTTGATTACTTAAGTTTTTCCATTTCTTGTAATCTAGCCTCCATTTTTTGTTGTTGAGTCTTGAACCCTAATATTACATCCTTAAACAAATTAATTTTTTTATCAATAATTTCCTCTAGCTCTATTTGATATCATACTTGTCTTTATTCTCTCAATTTTTCTAATGACTCTTGTATAATCATAAATACTAGTTAGGGTAACTTTGCTATACATCCCCTTTCTATGTTCAAGTTTTTGCATATGTGTTAAAGTATTCATAATTGAAAGAAGAAAAAATAAATATTAAGAGAGAAAATAAAAGAGAAGAGGAACATATGCATCTCAATCACAGTGGAAGAATTAAAAGCAATGGAACTATCATCGTAGGAAAAAAATTACCATAGATCACTAGAAAGAGAGGTGTGTCTAGATATACATTCACAACATAACAAATATTCACGTCAGCTAAAATTAATTCCTATAGATATTCCCCATAAGATGTATGCCCAGAAAAATCCCCACAAATATTCACTATATTTAATTCATTCCTGTAGATATTCACCATAATATTTATGCTCAAAAAAATCTCTATAAATATTCATCACAAATAAAATTAATTCTCGTAGATATTCACCATAGAATATATGACCCACACCAAAAAGAGAATAATTCATACTGGATAATGTTTCTGTGCTTATTCTGGAGTGGGTATGATATTAATTATCCATGTAATGACAGATGATACATGATTAACATATCGTGGGTACGAGTGGAGAGTGGGTTGGTGGGATTTTAAAAGAGTGCCACACCCTACACCTGTCAACTCCTTGTTGTCGCATGGCATAAATCCCATTCTCAGGTTTTGGGTCACCTACTGCAATCTCATTCTTTTAAATGTATAGAGGTGGTATAATTTGGGAAGAGGTACACCATTCTATTTGACATCCTTGATTATCATTCAACAGTTGAATGGATCAATTTTTGTGTCGGATTGGACATTGTCTTGGGAGATTCTCACATACAATTCAGTGAGCTCATTGATGAGAACATGATACATGGGAGGAATGTGGGTTTTAAAGCATGTGTCAAGCCTTACACATGTCCATTCCTAGACCTCACATTGTGGTAAGTTCCTTCAAATGTTGGGTTCTATTACATTATCACCCCATTATAAATGCATGGGCGTTTTACCAAGGTGGCGAAATTGTTACGTTACTTGGGGTAGTGAAGAGGGTTTATCCTCACCTAGTTGCTCTTGTTTTCCAACTCTCGTATCCTCAAGATTTGGTGTAGGGTTGTTTCCTTACCTTCATCAATTTATTATTAGCTCTTGTTCAATTGTCAAGCCACCAACCATTTGGTCTTGTCCCTGTATTTTTAGGAGTATAGGCAAGGGTGAGTGTTTTTCATATTGTTTCTTCATAACACAGGGATTGGTCCAACCTTTGAACTAATAGCAGTTCTACCCACCTCATCGCTTCAAGGTCCTGATACTTCCTTTAATTTCTTGGTTCTATTTTGTGGGGTCTGGTATCCAGGTTCTTTTTCCATCTGGTTTTAAAGGTGTTAATTTTCCTTCCAGTTTCATATAAAGTTCTATATATTGGGTATTAATTTACATCTTTCAAGTCAGTGTTTATTCAGTCTTTGGATTTATGGGTGTGTTGAATCTCTAGGGACATCTCTTATTTCCCACTCCTCAAAAGCCCTGCAAACTTGAGATTGTCATTTCCTTACTCTTTTGGTGGGGGTTCTATAATTTTACCCCATAACTACTAGTATATATCACAAGGTGTTCAGTCATAGGTAATCAGGTCATTCTGTATTGTTCTATGAAATTTTCCCTATTGTATACCTTTGGTGATGATGCTCTTGTGGTTGTGTTGAGTATCCCTCACTCGAAATTCCACCTATGCTTTTTCTGCTTGGGTTTTGTGTTCATTTTTTGAGTGAGTTTCATTTGTTCCCCTTTGTTATTATGGGTCCTCAACAGAGAATTCCAAGTCGAAGAGGCAATGCAAGTGGTTCATCTTCTCATCGACGTCAACTGTTTGGGTGGGATTCTGTTGGGTACTCAGTCCCTCCTAAAGTTAGAAGGGGAATTATCCTCCTCAATTCAAAGGAGTTTGGTGATTGGTCATATTTCTCTGATTTTAAGGTAGGAGGTGTGTGCCTAAAATGGAAACCTGACCTGGGGAGATTCATAAAGCACATACTCCATTTTATCCATTCACTTGCAGTGCACCAACATATGGAAACCCTACTGCACATGGTCCTCAGAGATAAGCAAGCAGATAATTATAAATTATTTGCAAGACATGAGGGTATCAAGCAGATTCTTTGGAACGCCTACTTTTGCATGGATAACATTGTGTCTAGGTTAACAAGGGTGGAGAAATATGTGGCTTTTGACTCGGGCATTGAGTCAGAGACGCGTAATGACACTCTTGCAGTCATAAAATCTCCCCCAACGATCACTTCTCCTCCTACTATTAATTCTCCACATGAAAACTCCTCTCACCTCTCTCCAGTAGTAACAACCCTAGTAAAAAATCACGTAAAAAAATATATAAAACCACGGTGATGGGACACTAATTCCAAGCTGAATGTTGGGAAAAACATCCTAGTGGGTGTTCATTTCGGTTATTATGGATAAAGGAAATTGGGAAAGGAAATGGATAAGGATTTGGAGAGGCAAAAGTATTTTTGGAACATTTATTATGAAAATAATTGAAAATAGGAGAAAAGGGAGGTGGAAGGTCACAGGTTGCATGTGAGGAGGAAAATGAAGGAAAATAATGGAAAATGAAGAAAATAGAGGCCTCATTATTAAAAAGGTTTATGAGGATCATTTGGAAGGATTTTGTCAGTGCATTTTTGCAGCTCTCTCATTATTCTATCTCTCTTTCTAATTATCTTGGATACTTAGAGTTTTATTGGATCACTCTTGGAGAATGTGGATACGTGGTGATTTGGAGCAAGAAGGAAAAGGAAGAGTAGGAAAGTGCAAGCAGACATCGGGATCAGCAACTACAACGGGTTTTTATTACAAGTACCAAGTTGCATGTATGTTTTCCTCACTAATTTTGGCATGCATGGTGTATGCATGTGGATTTTCCAAGCCTTTCCATTTAATGGATAGCCATGGTGTTGTGGGTTTATTTCCATTTAATTTTTTCTAGTTGGTTCTCATGATTCGTTTAGATTTTGGGTTGAGTTATTAGTTCCTGTAGCCTTGGTTGGAAAAACACTTTGGAGCCCAACGAAAAATTGTTGGGTTGAGTCACTAGTATTGGAGCCTTGGCTGGACAAACACTCTAGATGCTTAGGTGGTTTGAGTTACTAGTCCTGGAGCCTTTTTTGGACAAATGCTTTGGAGCCCAGAAACAACTGGGGTTGAGTTACTATTCCTAGATCCTTGGTTTGAACAAACACTTTAGAGCCCTAGAACAACTTGGATAGAGACCAATCCATGATGATTGTGATGTCCGACTGTGAGGTGGAATCACTGGTTGAGGTTTGAGGTGGTTTTTCCTCTGGAATCCCTTGATTGGTTTTGATTGATGTGTCTGATGAGATCCCACAAATTCATGCTTGGAATATGGCACGAGGGTGATTGACTGAAGTGAGATTGGGCTCATCCAATATATGGTCGGGTGGAACTTGGAAGTCCCATCTACGGTTGGTTTTTACATTCATTATTGATAATCTCATTCCTTTGGTATTTGATGTATAAATGTACTGGTTTATATGTAGATTCTATTGTTGTTGTATCCATGATATTTATATTGTTATTATGATGGTTATAAGCATGTATTTTATCAGTGATGATGTATGACTCTCTCCATGTTTTTACGTGTAAATGAATGCACATTGTATCTATGGTCAAATATATTGTATTGCAGCTAATGATGTAAGGGAGAAATGCTTCATAGCGATTCTCAGATAAGTATGAGACCCATATGCTCAAATCTGTTATTTACACCTATAGTTTCAATGTTTGTGAAATGTTTGAAAAAAATCCTATCATGGCTAGGAGGGGTCCATATGAGTTCTTGTTGATGTGATTGCTTCCATATCATTGTCCTATTGTTATTTATCATCTCTGAACTTTTCATGAAGTTCTGGGAAGAGAATTGGGTTTTGGGCCTGAAAATGTGGCTCAAATCCCAAGGACGTCAACAAAGTTGAGGAATTGGGGCCCTGGACATTGGCATGTTATGTTATTCCTGAATCTATAGCCTCATGGATGTTGGATTGCAAGCCTGTGCCTATGTCTATAGATCAACAAGGTCTAAAGGTCAGTGTGACCTAGGGGTAAGAGGCCTGAATGGTTGGGTTAACTCCGAGGGGTGTTATTGTTGATGTACAAGGTTTGTATGTTGTGTTTCCATCGGTTCCACTTACTTAAGGTCACCTAGGAGGTTGAATCTCATTATAGTAGCCTCTCCTCACATGTTTACCCCAGTTGGATGGTTACTTGGGTAGATGTGGGAAGAGGGCGTTACATAGTGGTATCAAAGCATGGTTCAACCCTTGGACTAGATGAGCGGTGTGTTGGTCATGTTTTTCTGTTGGTTGCATATGTGTTTCTCATACCTATGGTGTATGTTCTTGTTGCATCCATGTTGTGTTGGCCATGGTGGCAGTGGTGTCGCCATGGAAGTGTTGATGGTGTTGTTGTCAACATGTTGTCATGAGTGTATGACTGGTTATGTGTTGCTCATGCTCGTGTATTGTTCGTGCATGCTTTCTTACATATTGAACATGCATTGCTTGCTTATGCTAGGTTAAATACTGGTCATGCTTCGGTGTTATCCGTGTATGCTTGATTGTGTGATGTCATATGTTGAACATTAATTGGTTGTTCCTGATTGGTTGTACATGAAAAGTGGGTGCATATGGTCAAGTTTGCATTGGTTTGATTGAGGTTGTTGGGAATAAGTTCGTTGTATGCAATTAGGTCATCATGATGATATTGGTATGTTATGATGCTAATGTTTTGGCTAAGATAGAGCAGGATATGCAAATCATTAAAATGAAGTTGCAACAATGGAATTTGGGGTAAGATCAGACTGTCATACACATTTGTATGCTTGGCATGTAGGTATGTGATTCATGGTTGTTGTAACTATTAGTACTACTTATATGTTTGTCATTCTATTATTATTATGGTTATAGATGTGATAAATTATAGTTGATCAACGTAGTCATATCCATTATGGTTATGTGTATGCTTTTCATTCTATTTATTTTATGGTTACATACATGATAGATGTTACTTAATTAGTGTGATCATATGTACATGCGCTGGTTAGTCAAACATGGTACTAACTTGATAATTGTGTTATATGTTGTTGATGAGCATGTTATGAGTTAACTTATTGTTATTATATGTTAGTTAACTTGATGATTAGGGTTATAACATTAATATCTTGATGTTATATGTATCATGCTAAATTGGATTGGCCTATGTAGATGGTTATGGTTATGACATTCAGGTATCAGATGATAAATTTGTGATAGCATGTTGTACTAATCTAGACTAACTGTGCAGATGTGATTGTTATGCATGAATGACAATCGTTTATGATTCCATGATGTGAACATGTTAGCAAGTTAATGTCATGAATATAATGACCTTATTTATGTTTGAGTTGATGTGTTGTGAATTTATGTCGTGCTAATCTAGCTTGATTGTGCAGATAAGATATCCCCCCAATATATATATATATATATATATATATATATATATATATATATATATATATATATAAGCCCAACGGTTGGCTCAGTTGCTCGAGTTCCCATTGCTAAGTACCTCGCTAGTTGGGAGGTCACAGGCTCAAATCTCCTCGATGCCCTTAGGGTTAGGCCCTGCTTGTTTGGTCGATAAGTAGATCCCTTCGGGTTGATCTGCTTGGATTTTTCTGTGGATGTAGTGGCCAGCAGTGTCCATGAACCACCCTTAATATACACACACACACACACACACAATGTTTTATCTCTCCAAATAGTATTTAAGCCCCGACCTTGTATGACTATATACACATATACAACCCACACTATCTTTCCTAAGCTTATGAATTTATAAAACAAGGCTTAATGGCCAAATCATGTTTAGTAGAGGCACCTAGTCATTCAACAAATATACTTAGGTTATCTAGATTGATTTTAGGATCAAAGTAGACAAAGGAATAATCGATTCCTTAGAAACTTTTCAATGGCATTCATATATACATCTATATATATATATATATATATATATATATATATATAAGCATGAATCTATCACAAATTTACTTATGTAAATAGATTTAAATTCAAGAGAACTTCCTTTGTGCTATTTTATTTTTCATTATTCCCATGGACTAGACTGGCCCACTTGGTTGTCCTAAGTTGCTTGAAACCCATTAAGGATACCTTAATTATCATGCTACTATGATGTTTCTTTACTAAAATATTGTCATACTAGGAAACATCATGGTTTTCTTCACAACATCATAATACAGAACGCGTTTGTACACACACACATAGACATATCTATATCAATCACATAGTTTTAAGGTTTAGAAAACTTCCCTTTTATTTATGTAGGGCGTGCATTGGCCAAAGGAATTCTTTTACCAGAATTTTCCTCTTTTCCTTTTTCACCTTGTTGTTGTTTTCTGTTACACTAATTGTACAAGAACTTTTCTAGCATATACATGTTTCATCGGTGATTGTTGTCATTTTTTTTAGCAATGCTTCAACATACATCAACGATGATATTTTACGACCCATTGTTAGGACCTCACAATGTACCATTTTTACCATACATTTTGACACCACTTTACTCTTAATAGCTATATTTAAAAAGGTTACATTATCGTTTTCATCCATTTCATCCAAAGGTATATGAAATCCCTCTCTTTACTATATATTTAATTTGTTTTACGTATAATTCCACATTACTCTTATATTTCATCATTAATCGAAGGAAGATAGTTGCTAACACAAGTCTAAAAGATCGCAGATAATTTATGATAAGGAACGTGTTGTTGCTGAAACAGTCGACTCCGTTGCTGAAATAGTCAAATTTGTTGTTGAAATAGTCAGCGGGCACGTAAATTGCGTCACTACTCGTGATTTGCGATTTTGAAAGAGTATTTTAGGAACGATGGCAACAAGACGAAGACAAGCAAGGAAATTTGTTACACGGATTGTTCTGAAGCCAATATTTTTGTATCTGTTGTAACAATATTCTGCTATGGAAGAATAGAAAGACCCTGTTTTAAGATAGAAGAATAGATTTGGATAAAAATAGGATTTCTCTGATGTAACTGTAATAGATGTCTCCTCTTTAAAAAGAGGAGACATCATCATTAGAGGGGGAGTTAGAGACTGCAGGAAAGACATTATTTTTTGAGCGGAAAGGAGCAAGACTCCATTGTAATGTATCATTCCTTTTTGACAGATGAATAAAGGTTTCTTTTGAGCGCTTCAATTTAACTCTTTCCTCTGGGGAATCTTGTGAGAAGGAAAGGGCCCGCCTTCATCACAAGATTCACCTGATTGCTCCTGTAGTTTGTTAACTTCTTTATGTTATTTGCACCTTAATTTAACTCTATTTGTTGAAGAATCATTTACACAGTTCTGTAGTTCTTTAAGCACTCTGTTTTCTTTAACATTGCATTAGTTCTGTATCATTCATTCTTAAAGAAGCCAAGAGATATTTTTCCATTATTTGTTTGAGTGTGTGATTGATACCGGGAAACAGGTGCTGAAGATTCCTGTTTGGAGGAATAGGGTCTTGTTCCCCGTAGGTTGATTCTCTTTTTCTGCAGTGTGATTAATATCAGGAAACAGGTGCTGAAGGTTCCTGTTCATGGGAATAGGGTCATGTTTTCCTTGGATTGATCTTTTTCTACAGTGTGCTAGTGTCAGGCAACAGGTGCTGAAGATTCTTGTTTGGAAGAATAGGGTCTTGTTCCCTGTTATGGTTGATTTATTTCCTTTCCTGCAGGGTGATTTTCTTTCATTATCTTCTCCTAGAATTCTTCTAATGAAAGACTGCGATAGAGGAATTGCTTCTGCTGTAACACAAGTAGGCTTCAGCTTTGTTAAAGTGGGGTGTGAATAGTTAGATTTGCATGATTGATAATTGTGTGACTTCTACTACAACATTTCCTTGCTTTTGGAATTGAGCATATCCAGTGCGTGATTGTCTTTGGAATAAACAGACCTTCCCTGGTTGACAATTTATGTGGTGCTTGAATTGTTAGAACAATTAAAGCGACCAACACCCATCACCCAAGCCTATCCATTCAAATTTGTGTTCATGTTCATTATTTATGCACAAGCCTATTTTAATTTGTGTTCTCTATTGGTTCTCCTTGACCCTCTTACTAGAGTTCCATGGCCTCCATGCCACACCCATGAAATATGTGCCAAGGCTCCAAGCATGCAAATCGAATGGTAAAACCAAAATAAAATGAGGGAAACAAATAAATAAATCATGAAAAAAATCATAAAATTGTAGACAAAAAGTAGCATGGTCATGCTTTCAATCCATAATCAAAGTAATGAGACAATTAAGATCAAAATAATATTTTAACCAAGAAAAAAATCAACTCAACTCCCCATGATTCCCAGAGTTTATTGTGTCCTTCACCAATATGTGTGTGTGTATGTGTAGTTTGAGACTTCTTTTCAAGGTGCACATAAACTTTGAAGTCTCAATTACCTCATGATATTACAAAGGGAAATATTTCCAATAGACATGTGAGCATATATCACAAAGCTTGAGGGGATTCTCCCTCCTCCTTCTTAGCATATTTCATCTCAATTTCATGTTCCTTTACTTCACATGTGTTATTTTCTTTCTTTTGTTGCCTATGGGGACAATAATTTCTCTGATGCTTCTATCCACCATCCATCTAGTGCTACTCCCCACCATTGATCTCATTTTGGGCCCATTACCATTATTCCCCCTCGTGGTTCCACCACCACCATCAATGACTCTGATGTGATCCCACAATCTAATGGCTACAATTAAAATGTGTGAGCCCCCCACCCCCCTTCTTGTACTGACATGATAGGGGGGGTGCACATAATTGGATCTACATCGTCCATCGATCGCCAACCTTTGACGTTGATCAGTGTCAACTCGAAGGGATCTAGTCCTCGATCCTAATGCTTGTCTATATGGTTTAATAAGGCTTGAGGCCCCAAACCTTAAGGGGCATCCAACGGTGATGATACCTCTACATATTCAATGGCCTAGATTCAAATGTGGAACTCCCCACCCCCCACCCCTAATGACTTCGAAGAGGGAAAGGGTTTGCTACCATGGTTACCCTTATAGGTTATGGACCCATGCATAAATGGTTATTTATGCCTAAAAACTCTAGCGACCATGATTAAAACCCATATCCCCCACTCTCCCATTGCTAACTTGCTGGGGGTGTCTGATATTGGATCCCCACCATTCATTTCACAGTGATTCCCCATTTTCAATCCATTAATATATGGTTATTAATATATTTAAAACTCATGATACGACTCTTAATGCTTGGTCACAACACCCAACCATATGGTGTATAAGGCTTGGAGCCTTTTTCTCTTAGATCTTCAACAATCCTAGCCCCTTGCAAATATATATATATATATATATATATATATATATATATATATATATATATATAACTGGGCATGTGTCAAATCCTCTGGCGCTTCCCTCGAGAGTTTCACAAAGGGCGTGTGTATGTTTATACACACACACACACACATGTTGTGTTGTCTCTCTTGATCTTATTTAAGCCTCAAACTTCTATGAATATATACACATACAACCCACACTATCCTTCTTGGGCTTATGATTTTATAAAACAAGGCCTAATGGCTAGCTCATTTTTAATAGAGGCACTCAGTCATTTAACATAGATTTATATATCTCTTCCATACTCAAACTATCTAGACTAATTTTAGGCTCAAAGTAGACACAAGAATAATCCATTCCTTAGAAACTATTCAGGGAAGCAATATCTCCCCTTCATCAAGAATCCTAATGCCTTAATGTTAATATGAGAAAATCATCAACACAGTGACCCGAATGTAATATTCAACCCAAGGAAGCATAAATAAACTTTAAAAAGTAAAAACATATATGAATTTACTATTCCTCACCATTAGCATAAAAGTTAACATTATCAATTCACATAGGAATCCACAATCCTCAACATTAACATAGGCATTGAACTAACACCTTAAACATATTCATAATATTCAAATGAAATTAAAATGCATCAAAAACATGAATACAAAATTCACTAGCACATAATGCGTAAGAAACACTTATTTTATCTGGCAACTAAGATTGAGACTATGAATCTCCACCCAAACTTAGATGAGATACAACCAATATTTCTTGCAACCGTCTTCCTTGAGCCATATTTCAAAGCTTGAGGAAGAGTGCTCAAAGGAGATTCTCACACATTCAATACCTCCAGGGATCCAAAGATCTTTATATCTCCAACCAATAACCAAATAATTAAACACCCGAGTGCCTCCACCCAAATTTGAGCACCCAGAGAACACTGTAAAATTGCAAATAAAAAATCGAGAGGAAGTTTCTTGTCTCTATTTGCACAATGGCTTATCCTTGTTTCCCTCGAGCTCCATTCTCCTTGTGTTACTTTTAGGAATTCCTTTCTTGCTTCCTCTACTCGTTTCTTCACCTATATGGCCTCTCTTCCTCCCAAAGCTCTACTTGCCTTCTCTTTCTTTTTTCATGGATATCTCCCTCTCTTTTCATGTTTAAATCCCCTCTCTAGTCAGGCTTTTGGTTTCCCAACCTTCCCATCATTTCATTCAGTCGTTGGGGATTTTGGTCACATTGTCCTACCATCACAACCCCCCACTTCTTCCATCTTAATTTTATTGCCCTTTTTGCTTGAGGACTTTTTCAAACAGACTATTGTTCTCATCCTTATATTTCCAACTAAATTTAAAATAGAATCAGCCCCATTAAGGCTCACCATCCAGCCCATGACCAGTATTCATAACCACTTCCTTAATCTCCCAAAACCCCAAGATTTGAAATATGTGTCCCATACCATCCTTATATATTTTTATATACAACAATATTATAATGTTTATAACAGGGGGATTTTCCCAAAGGGGTAGTCACAGATCCACATTGTTATAAATATAATATCTAATTAATAATTAATAAATAATTAGCATATTAAAGAGACATTTCCTCAAGGACATGCCCATCCATGAAGGGGCACCTTTCCTAGTATATAGGCATGGCCCTCATTCGTAACTAAACATAACATATCATATATCTCATGCATTCAATATTCTTATAAATAAATATTATTTTTCTATTATGGATATTACCATACTCCAAATATTTTGAACATTATATTGAGTACGAACTCTATTTTTTACTCACACACATCTCGGCTCTGCTCCTCACACTATTTTTACAACCAGTCTAGCTATTCTACTTCCTTGGCTCCTCACTCTCCTTCAGATAGATCAACCTTTGGCCCCCTTACTTTTCTTGAGTGACTTCACTTTAACAACCAATCTTTCATCATGTCAATTTATTCTATCCACATATAAACATCCTCCTTTGCAACTCAAACTCTTGTTATATGCTCCTCTCAAATGATATTATCTATTATGTTTATCAAATTGGATTTGAGATCTACTCCCTTTAAACTCTTGTAATCTACACTCTGAGAGTATGTTGTTACAGATACAACAAACCTAAAAAATTTAGCCAAGAGCCAGATTTTAGGTTCCCCCTCATTCAAATATTACACATCTATATTATCAAGCCCTCGAGGTTATTTTCATGCCCTTATGTAAGAAGGGAATGGGATTTTTAACTTTAATTTTTTTTTGGGAATTGTATGGCACATCTCATTTTTCTAGTGCATCGCGTCGCGGACCTCTCTTCCTCCTTGTGTTGTGCAATTTTCTAGTGCTTATTTTCCCACCTGATTTGTGTTGCACTTCCAACCCATAACACTCATGCCACCTGTAAGGTAGGTTCTATGCACTCCACATTCACAATTATTTCTATCAGTCATTTCTTAGCATTACAATATTTTTTTGCATCCATTCGACTACCTAACCCTTCATCTCATTATATGTATAACTTAATCATTTCAACACTTGAACATTTTCCTTTTTGCATTCATTATGCTAGTGCAAAGCAATTCCATATTGCTTCGCACTTTATCATCATACTTCTATATTACCTTATTGTGTCGTGCACCTTGCATCACATCATAAATCCATTTCATAGTCTGGCTTCCTGATTTGTGCTATGGCACATATCCTCTACTTTTCTTGTGATACGAGTTTGAGATCTACATATAATCACACCCTACAATCACATTGCATTTCTCTTCTATAAACTAGCTTCTTCAGTTGCACCGATGCATTTCTTCTTCTTAGTTTTCAATGAGGAAACACAACTCATTGTATAAAATGGTCAAAAAAATTTACACGTCGCACCCCCTCTTCCTTTCCTAACTGCTTGTCTTGTGACATAATGCACTATGCTCCCTCAATCTAAACTAACTCATTGTGATATGCACCCATGTCTTATTTGTTTTCTAATTTAGTTAACATCTTGAATATATTTGATCTTCTAGGTCCTATAGATCTGCTTATATGAGTATGTATTCATCTTAATACATGTCTCCACCAAAATGAAAACTTAGGAAATAAATCACAAAATAAGGATCCGAGGAAAGTCTCGTTTCTTTGGTTCCCACCTATGTTGACACAACATGTTTCATTGATAAATCAATGTCCAACAACTAGTATGAAATGAATCACTTATTTGCCAAGAAAGAATATCTTTTTGGAGAAGAATATGTCGATGTTTATCAGAATGTTAATATTGGCTACACAAAGTTTCATCCCATGAAACAATATTTACTTACAAAGAAACTATCAAATGGTTCATCAAATATATTGATGTCAAGGATACCATATGGGATAGCCACAGTAAAGACATTGTTGCACCCACATACCCTAGTATTACTCAATATTATAAACTGTCTAGACATCAAGTGACTCTCATAGCAAGTTGGTATAACAAGTTTGGTTTAAGTAGCAAATACATTTTAAAGAATTGGCTGTAGGACCCCAACAAACTTAAGAGCAAGGCTGATGGGATATACAAGACAAAGTTACTGAGGAAATCTTATGATCTAGTTGTAGCTATGTGCTGTAGACTCTATGACAAGCCTAATGTAGAGTTATTTGAGGAAAGCATGAGGAAAGTTGGGTGCCACTAATTTCTACTTGCACCCATGAAGGAACTATATTCAACTGGGATGAAATCCTAACAATGTCCATCCAAACTAGAGTAAAAGAAGCCCAAAATGTAGTAGAAGAAAAACAACCAGAGTTCTACATGACATCATATCTACTTGACTTATTATTATTATTATTATTATCCAATTTTAAGGTCACGGCCAAGCCAGACACCAAATTGGTGTATGAGACCCCCTTGTTTGTGGGACAAGGGACCCACCTCCGCGCAGCGATTTGACTGCTAAGTCTACAAAGGAATACATACTCTACCCCCCTTTGGTTTTTAACTTGTGACCTCTTAGGAGGAAACAAATGCTCTTAACCATTAGGACTACTTATGCGGCAATTATGTGTTCAAATTGATGGGATGGAAGTGGAATTTATCCTCAGAACTTCACATATATCGCAAAGAATTTTGGGAAAGCCAATATACAGCATCATAACCAAGGATAGTCAAAAGTTTCATATCGTTTATATTTCACATTTCATTCAATTATGATTCATTATGTATTTCAAATCGTGTCAATATTTTGTTACAATAAATATCTAACTAGTTCTTTCTGCCACATTCCATATACATTAGAGTATTTGGGGCATGCAAACCTCTGCACCAACTTTTGTTGATTGTCAATGACATACTAGTTATATAGTAAGTTGCATATCAAGTAACCATAGGAGTCGAAGATATGCTAGTTTGGGTAAAGAAAGTGCCATGACCCACATGTGCTTTCTATGTTGACATTTACATAGTAAAGGGTTACAATTAAGCGCTGCAAATATTTGTTGACTTAGAACATTTCAGATTCAAAGAACTCAATTTCTATTCATACGACCCAAGAGGCATTGTCCTAGCACATTGTTCACAATGCAAATACAAGTGGGCTTACTCATCACTTACCAATGTGGACAAGGAATATTGTAGAGGCCCTGGAGAACTCAAATATCTTTAAACCCACAAAGGGTGTTGAACCCATGACTATAGAATATTCAAAAGGGAAAATGCCAAAGATAAAAAAAGGTTGTCCGATAGAGAGAGAGAGAGAAGAAAAAGAATTTAAAGGAAGACCTACAGTTGAAAAAGGAGAGGGAGAAGAAAGAAAAGGCAAAAGAAAAAGAAGAAAGAGAATGAGCATAGAGGGAAGAAGAAGAGAAAAAGGAATAGGAAGAAGAGCATCTCACAAAAGAGAGACTAGAAAAACAAGCTCAAGAAGAGGTAAGGAAAAAAGAGCAACAAGAAAAGAAAGCTCAATATGTAGGCAATGACATCTTTCCTAGTATGGATGTTGATCCACCGACCTCAGTCTCAACGCCACTTACAAGATGTCATCTACGAATCGAATAAGTGAGCATCACAGTTGATGAGGAAAATACAGTGATGAGTTTGGAAAGCTTTTGATTGACATAAGTACCAACAATATTTTCCAAGAGAGAATAAGATATCTTGCCCAAGAACCAATGAAGCATATATTGGTTACTATATAAAGGAAAATAGTTTCCAACACCCCAGAAAATCTACTGGACATAGCCTTAGCAACAACTACTTTCTCTTCAGCGACAAAAATAAACATCAAACATATAATGAAAAAAATTAAGGAATTGGACAAGAGCCTAAAGAAGGCACATCAAGAAAATGAAAGGATTCACAAAGAAAATCAAGCCATATTACCTACAAGCTCTTGTAACACGGATTATCGAGATGCAACACTAGAAGAAATTAGCTCATTAGAAGACACTGTAAATAAATTGTACCAAGATCTTGGGACACTCCAAAATATGGTTATCATGCCTATATCAGTCCAAAATGTAGTGAAATCAAAATGCATGCAATTAAAGGAAACCTTAACAATTATCAATTTAATCCATGAATGGAATACAACACACATGGATTCACCTAAAATATTGTCGAGGAAAGATGATTTGGGTAGAGAAAGAGATAAAAGAAAATGTCATGTTTGACATATTATCTCAAGAGAAGCTCAAAATGACATGGAAAAAACTATTTGCACATATCAACAACATTGTAGCATGATGGAGAGGTTGATCAAAGCCCATAGATTAGTCTCCATCAAAGCATGCAGAGAAGTGAGGCTAGAACAAGTAATGGAACGTGAAATATAGGAGATGATACATTCACAAATACTAGCAATCAAAGAAAAGGACATGAAACTAACTAAGGAACTGTTGGAACAACACTTGGTGGAGCCCACCATATCACACACCATGCTTACATCATTTTCCACAGGGTATAGGCAGATCTAAATATAGTGTTACCCAATACCTACGAGTATGACACTATCAATGAGAGGCTAATTTCAAAGAAGATGTTGTATATTGCAGTTGATTACAAGGCTTGGCACACCCATGTGATCCAATGGTTACAAGTGCAAGTCCAAGCCTTTCCTATTTAGGAATTAATTTCATAATAGATGTTTATTTTATTTATTTTGAATTTAAATGTAATTATGTAAAAATAAATAGAAAATAAAGTCAATTAGAAATTAGACATGAGGGTAGGTGAACAGTGATGGAAGATGAAAAGTCACCTCATTTTGTATAAATATACATCCTAGTTTAGAGATAAAATCCTTTTAGCTTTTGGACTCTTGGAGAGTCCTTGAAAAGGGAAAAGCTTGTAACTACCTTGAAGATCAAGTTCCAAATTTTTCATTCCACTATTGGGTTTCTTGGTGATACTGTGTTATTTTGCATTGAAGGTTCAACATTAATATCCATAATCCCTCAAGGCCACGTCACAAATTTATATCATATGTTTTCAAATGTTGTAATACTATTCTTAATTGTTGTTTGATAGTATATGATTGTTGCTCACTTCTTACAGGTTAATGAACTACTTTGTTAACTAAAACAATTCATCTTTCAAAGAGCTCTTTATTGATTTTTACATGATTTAATGTTGGTTATTTGTTGCAAACTACTTTACAATTAATAGCTAGTATATTTTTGTATCCATTTATCTTAATGAAAGACTACTATCATTCCTGCATTAAGGTTCGTGTTAATTTATAAATTTGTTGTAACATTCTTTGTATTATTCACTTGAGATATTTCCATAAAGCTGATTTCAATTGCATTACATTAAGGAATTTATTTGTGTTTCCCTTTCTTATCTCATCCGTCCAAAACCTGAATTTCACATGACATAAGATGGCATTCGGGCCAACAATCTAAATGGGACTCTCATCCCAAATGATGTGAATTCTAGTTGGTACATCATACCAGAGAGATCCCCTTAAGACTGTAAGAGGTGCATTCAACCTTGTCAACAAAGTATAAGCCACAATGAAAAGCACCCTTCCTCTTTTCTTTTCCTTTTTTTTTAATGTACAAGAAACGAATCAATAATACTTTATCTACATAAAAATGAGCAATAGAATTAATACAAAAAGGATATCTCATTAATCTAATGCCCATTCACTCTATGAAGAGTGAAATAATACAAACGTATTTGAAAGAAAGAAACAATGATTTAGAATCCAACTCAAACGAGAGCAAGATCTGTAGCAAACATATATCTATGAGGAATCCATGTATTTGTTTTTAAAGACAACATCCAGGTGGGTGACTCGAGGCAAGAAAGCAAAGAGTGTGGGTGAAGTCAAGAATGGAGAAAGACATTGTATGTATAGACCTGGAAGGAAATACTACAAAATCCCTAGGGTATAATGCTAACCCTCCATGCAATCCCTATGGCTCCCTATTTTTTTTCCTTTGCCTCTCCTTGTCACTATCTCCAATTAACTACAATTTTCTCCCTATGTCAGTAAAACCTCCCTCTACACAAGGTTCAAACCCATCTTTAATTATAACAATTTTTTTTAGGCAAGCACATGTATCTTACAAGTGGTTGAAGAGTTTTTTAGGCAATCACAAAATAACTCATGAAACCATTTCAATGACTCATTTTTTTTCAAGAACATAAAAGACATGAATTCATAGATTTTGGAAATAATATCGATGGTGATTTCTTCAAACAATAGATCAAAAAGTCATACCTGAGTAGCCAACGTACTCTAAATTCAACTTTAAAAATATTTGACTTTGACATATGATGTGATCATATCTGACCCACATAGTGCATGACTCTATTCTCTACAACAAATATCTATAGTAGAATGGCGTTTGTGATTTTGTCCTTCACATTTTTCATCACCCCTAGGACTAAAACTTTGATATCTTATGAAAACCTCTAAAAATAGGACTTGATTTTTTTGGAACATCAAACTTCATGCAAGAGTGGTGCTATATCTTCCATGCATACTCCTTCTTCATGTCTCCTTTAGGACTCACACAAAAATAACATGAAATAGCCAAACACACAAGAAGAAATATTCATTAGATTTGATATATCTCTCAACACACAATAGGGTTGCATATTTATGGTAATAGGATCGATACAACAAATAACAATAGCAACCAATCAACATTGGAATGAAAATGATACCTGAATGATTGCTACTCAGACTTATTGGAAACAACACTGCGTAGAAGAATGCATTGGAACAATACATTTTTCCCATTAACACCAATGTCCACAATGTACTTAATAATTTTGTCAATTTTAAATCCACCCAAATCATCAAAAAATTGATTAACGTTTTAGTTGAATAAAACCTCTAAACTTTCTATATTAGTAGATAATGAAAATTCCAAAAAACTTTGCTATAAAATTAAATCACTCTTTTAAAAAAATATTTTTTGTTTGCTATAAAATTAAATCTTTCTTTTAAAAAAAAATATTTTTTGGCATGGTAGAAAAGTAAAATGATTGTAAATATAATATGTTTTAAACTAATTTTAATTAAAAATATTTTTTTCTCTCAACACTATTATTTTATAAATTTATAAAATGAATTAAGATAATAATTACAATTTCGATTTAATTTGGATTGATTTCACATTTTATTATTAATTATTTTTAAAAATTATATTTTTTATTTTTTATTTTTTATTACGTTTTGTTTTAGTATTTTACTTTTTTTATCTCTTTTCTTTTTCATCCCATTATTTTCTTTTTTATTCAAGTTGGCCATAGGTTATACCTCTCTAAGGTGGCTCCTAAGAAATTCTAGAGGCAGATTCTAACTAGGAAAACTAAATATAATAATAAAATTGCTTTACACGATTGAAATTCCTATCTTAAAAAGTTTTATGAATCTCCAAATGCCAGGGACAACTTTGAAACCCTGCTCACAATGAAAAAAAATTTCTCATTAGAAGAAATTGATTTTGGGGTTAAACGCCTAGCAAATTGGAAAGCTAAAGACAATGAAGGTTACCAGGCGGAAATATTAAAAATTGGAGGTCTTGTCCTCATCCCCCACATCCACAAGCTTTTCAACCAAGAAGTCAAGCAAGGGTTCCCTAAACCTTGGACTCAGAGCCTCATTATCCCTATTTTTAAAAGTGGGGATACAAATAAACCCTCTAATTATCGGACAATTATGATCAGACCTCTCTTAGCCAAGTTATATGGTATTATTTTGGAAAAGAAGTTGAGCATTTGGCTTGAAAGTGAAGGTAAGTGGGCTAAAGGCCAAGTGGCTTTTAGAAGGCAACAATCAACAACGTACCACCTCGTTACTTTTAGGATCATTGTGGAGGAATGCCGCAATGTTAAATCCAATCTCTTTTGTTGCTTTGTGGACTTTAGAAAGGCTTTCGATACGGTTCCTAAAAACAACCAATGGAATAGATTAGAATAGCTAAATGTGTAGAAATTATATAAATTATGTGTTATATATCCAAGATTCTCC
This sequence comes from Pinus albicaulis, assembly GCA_034641835.2. Classification (NCBI taxonomy): domain Eukaryota; kingdom Viridiplantae; phylum Streptophyta; class Pinopsida; order Pinales; family Pinaceae; genus Pinus; species Pinus albicaulis. Next base: position 701,420,007 of record CM076579.1, read on the forward strand.
TGATCACACACTATTTTAACTTCATGCACAATACAGAATCTATTCCACCATTTATCATCACATGCGGAAATTAAATCAATTGCAATGCACACATGAAACAATAAAAATTCACACACATTAACACAGTTGTTTAATGGGAAAGCCTGAAGCTAAAAACCCCAACTATCTGTATATAATATATGTCATAGAGATCATGTAACAATCCTCATACAAATCTGATCATATCAAGCTCTCAGTACAATACAATCGCTACACACTAATCAGGCCCGATCTTGAAAATCCATGCACCAATCTCTGCCACCTACTAGCCTGCCTCTACTGCGCAATCCCTGCTGAAGAATGGCTCTGAATGAACTTGAATTCAGCCAGCCTTGCTCATGCAATCCTCATTGGAATCTCCAGTGAGCGTTGGATGCAATCAATGCATCACTATAGTCACAACCGATAGTCACACTTGCTCTTTCACCTACCTCTCCACTGGTCTCCACTGAAACTGCCATGCACTGTAGTTAACTGATGTGTTCTTCAGTTGATTAATGAGTTATTATTTAGTGAATTAATTAACTAATTAATTCACACCACTCTCACTAGTGTATTAATCAGTTAGAATAGATACAACTAGCTCATCTGAGTCTAACTGAGTTAAACTAAATACAACTCCACCAACTACTTTTATAACTCCACCAAACTCTGTCACATGAGTTCTAATTGAATTCCTCATGCATTAGCTCCAGTAAACCCTCAGGAATAGCGTAATTCCTTCTGTGAGCTATTGTGCCACATATATGCACTTAACTGAAGTGCTCCAAGAGAATAAGATAATGTTTAGAGTCCAAATATTATTAAGAGCTAATAATATTCGACATATCTATTTTTAGACTGGCAATCTAAAAATAGATTCCGCCCAATATGACTAAAACTAGACGTCCATCTATTTTTTCCAACTTGACCAACCATCCACAAATAGCATCCTGCAACTCATAGAATATGATCGACATGTCTAAAAATAGACATAGTCTAAAAATAGACTTTGTGCCAAAAATATCCTGCAGGCCCACTTAGTGAAGGCGACTCTTTTCACTAAGCTCATCATCTTGTTGAATCTCAACACTCCCTCTCAACAAGATAGGGATTATCTGCCACCCCAATCTTGTCTCTATGGTATTCAAATTTTCTCCTGGTGAGCGCCTTTGTCAAAATATCTGCATCCTGATCCTCCGTAGGAATGTAAGAAAGTAACATGATCTTCCGCTGCACACAATCTCTGATATGATGGTACCGGATGTCAATATGTTTAGATCTATCATGAAATACTGGATTAACCGAGAGTTTAATGCAACTCTGATTATCATAATATATCACAGTAGGATCTAAGTGTGAACCGAACAACCCGACCAGGATCTCCCTCATCCATATAGCCTCGCATGCAGCCAAACTTGCTGCCATGTACTCGGCCTCCGCTGAAATGAGTGCCATGGATCTCTGTTTCTTGTTGTACTAAGAAACTGTTGTAGACCCGAACTGAATATCCCTCCATATGTGCTCTTTCTATCCGTTGGGCTCCCTGCCCAATCTGCATCCGTGAAGCCATGCAGCTTCAACTCATCCGATTGTCTGTACCACAATCCATATCCCAATGTGCCCCTGAGATACATCAGAACATGCTTTCCTGCCTTCCAAAAGAGCTTAGTAGGCTTAACCATAGCTTGTGAAAGCTGGTTAATAGCATAGCATATGTCCGGTCGTGTATTGACCAAATACATGAGCGAACCAACCAACTGTCAATAAACAGTGGCATCCACTACCTCTGCTGATGTAGCATCCTCTTTCCTCCAACCACCAGGAAGAGTAGTGTCGATAGGCTTGCATCCTTGCATGTGAAACTTCTCCAGTATCTCCCGGGAATACTTGCCTTGGGACACAAACAGTCCACCCTTCCACTGCCAAATTTCCAATCCCAGAAAGTAATGAAGGAGGCCCAAGTCCTTCATCTCAAACTCCTTTACAAGATCTGCCTTACATGAATGTATCAACAGTTCATCACCTGTTAGTATTAAATCATCTACATACAATACAATGATCAACAACTTACCCTCCACCACAATATTGTATAGGTTCGGATCTGCCTCACTCTTGGCGAAACCAAGTCCGGTGAAATAACTGTCTATCCATGTGTACCAAGCATGAGATGCTTGTTTCAACCCATACAACGCTCTTTTGAGCCTGCACACATGCGACTCGCTGCTGAAGATTTTGAATCCTTCAGGCTGCTCTATGTACACCTCCTCCTCAATGACTCTGTTGAGGAACGCAGTCTTCACATCCATCTGATGAATGTGCCAACCCATCTGCGCTAAGAGAGCAAGGATGGTCCGTATGGAAGAATACCTTGCAACAAGTGAAAATGTTTCTTCATAGTCGATCCCCTCAATCTGTGAGAAGCCCCGGGAAACAAATATTGCCTTATACTTCTCGACGCTCCCGTCAGTAGCTTGCTTCACTTTGTAGATCCATCTCGAACCTACCACTGATTTCCCTTCCGGCCTTGGGACAATCTCCCATGCACTGTTTCTGAAAATCGAATCATACTCTTCCACCATGGCATTTACCCATGCGGGATCCTCCACAGCTTCCTCGAAAGAGGATGGTTCTGTCATGATACACTTGCTCATCAAAGCCATGTATCCAGTAAATCGATCAGGTGACTGTCTCTGTCTGCGCTATGATGTAGGTGCTCCTACCTTCTGCGCTACGTCAAGATTCAGTCGCTCAGCTTCTATAGTGCGCTTCTGCCCTCTGATGTTTGGCACTGCATGAGTGGTTTCTTCCACTCCATGAACCTCCTCTCGTGGCTGATCCACATCTAGAGGCTCGTCTTTAGGAACAAGTAGCTCCTCATCTACATGCAAGTGTAGCTCTCTCTCAAGCGACAAATTCATGGCTTTCTCCTCATGAAATTTGATATCTCGTCGCACGACAGTCATCCGACTGTTTGGCAAATGCACACAATAATTGTGGGGTGTTTCTGTGTACCCCACAAATATCCCAACCTTTGCGGTCAGCTCTAGCTTCTTCCTGGCATCCTTCGTCACATGAATGTAAACAGGTGAGCCAAAAATCTTCAAATGAGAAATATCAGGCTTCTTACCAGAAAAAGCCTCTTCGAGTGTACTCATGCCAAGTACTTTATGAGGACAACGGTTTTGCACATAAACTGCAGTGTTGCATGCTTCAGCCTACAAGTGTATGGGAAGGCCCTGATCATGCAACATCGCCTGTGCAGCACCCACGATCGTTCTGTTCTCTCTCTTTGCAACCCCATTCTGCTGTGGGTTATGAGGCGCTATGAGTTCTCTTCGAATTCCTTCTGCGCTGCAAAAGTCTTTGAATTCGATAGAGATGTATTCACCACTATTATCGCTCCTTAGAGATTTCACCTGCTTCCCCGACTCTTTCTAAACCAGCGCCTTGAACTCAAAGAACTTTGAGTATGTCTCGCTCTTCTTCTGCATGAAGAAGATCCAGCACTTACGAGAAAAGTCATCAACAAATATCACATAATACCTGTGCTTTGCTGTCAAAGCTACTGAGAAAGGTCCACACACGTTTGTGTGAATTCTCTCAAGGATCGTCGTGGCGCGACTATCCTTCTCATGAAAAGTGGTCTTCACAATTTTTTCCAAAGTACATCCCTTGTACTGATCTGACTGTGCAAGTGTACTCTTGGGAAGCTCGGTAGAAATCTGCTGCAAAATTTTCAAAGCGCCATGGTGAAGATGGCCCAATATCCTATGCCACAATTCGCCCTCATCCCGGCTCACCACTCCTTCTGCTTTGCCTGCCATTTCTGCGCAGCCATCTACCTGCAATTGATAAAGATTCTTAACTCGAATCCCTATCCTCCGGGTTTCACCAGTTGTTTTACTGCGCAGGAAGGCTTTTCCTTTGCTAAAAACAACATCATAACCCTTGTCTTCCAACATCACCACAGAGATCAGATTCTTCTTCAATCCTGGAACATGCATGACATCCTTCAATATGAAATGTTTACTAGACTCCCTCTCAAAGGAAATGGTCCTGATACCAGTCGCACTGTATCTACCATCATCGCCCATCTCAATGTGCACTCTAAGATCCCTCTCATCCAGATCACTAAACAAATATTTGTCTCCGGTCATATGGAAAGACGCACCACTATCAAGAAACCACGCTGATCCCATCACACTTGAAACCAAGCATGCGATCAGCGAAAAATCCAGCTCAAACTGCGAGGTTAAGGTCTCTCCAGCTGCAGATCTAGCAGTCTGCTTATTTTTCTTCTTCCGTGGACAATTAGTGGCGTAATGTCCGTGTTGGTGACAGTGAAAGCACTTCACCTTGGACAAGTCCTGATTCTCGCCTTTCGCACCGAATTGAGAAGGATTTTTCTTTCCCTTCCCTTTCCTTGCTTTGGCAGCCAAAGCGCAATTTTCTTCATCTTCATTCTTTGATGAAGATCCATCCCTGGTACCCCGCCTTATCTCCTCCTGCACAAGATCCGACCAAATTCGCTCCCATCCTGGCAATTTCTCCCGACCATTGACAGAGTCCTCGTAGCTATGCCAACTCTTCGGAAGCCCAAGGAGAGCCAAGCTCACCAAGTCCTCTTCATCTACAATAACCCCCACACTTCCCAGCTCATCCTTGCAGTGAACAAACTTCGTGAGGTATTTTGGTATACTGTCGCCTTTCTCCATTTTTATTTTTATGAGCTTGTCTTTAAGCGCCAACTTCCTCTGGTCGCTTCTGCTTTGGAACAAGTCTGTCAAAGCTTTCCACATTAAGGATGGAGTAGCTTTACCGTGAAGGCTGGATACTATGTGATCCTTCACACCTTCCAATAGAATTCTTCAACACTTCGCTACCTTCTTTTGCCATGTGTCAAGTGCGGCTGCATCGCTAGAACTAAGCTTTGTAATATCAACATCTATGAACTCCTTCAACCCATTATCATCTAGCACCGCCTCCATCCTGTCCTTCCATGCAATATAATTCGAGCTGCCATCAAGGGCATACTCCAATCGCAATCCGTTTAAAGACATTTCAATGAATTCTCAACTTCGACACCAAGAAAACACTGTAGCAAATTCGAATTCCACCAGCACAAAACTCAACTGCTTCAATAATTGCAATCTTCTATGATCAATATCGCTCTGATACCATGTAGAAATTATATAACTTATGTGTTATATATCCAAGATTCTCCTGATCACACACTATTTTAACTTCATGCACAATACAGAATCTATTCCACTATTGATCATCACATGCGGAAATTAAATCAATTGCAATGCACACATGAAACCATAAAAAGTCACACACATTAACACAGTTTTTTAATGGGAAAGCTTGAAGCTAAAAACCCCAACTATCTATATATAATATATGTCATAGATATCATGTAACAATCCTCATATAAAGCTGATCATATCAAGCTCTCAGTACAATACAATCACTACACACTAATCGTGGCACTTGTCATGCGCACCATGCACCAATATTTTCCACTTGCTAGCCTATCTCTACTGCGCAACTCGTCAAGAATGGCTCGAATGAACTTGAATTCAGCCAGCCTTGCTCATGCAATCCCCCTATCAGTATCTCCAACAATCCAAGCTGAGCGTTGGATGCAATCATGCAACACTATAGTCACAACTGATAGTCACACTGCTCTTTCACCTACTTCTTCACTGGTCTCCACTGAAACTGTCCATGCACTGTATTTAACTAATGTATTCTTTAGTTGATTAATGAGATAATAATTAGTGAATTAATTAATAATTAATTCACACTACTCTCACTAGTGTATCAATCAGCTAGACTAGATACAACTAGCTCAACTATGTTTAACTCAGTTAAACTGAACACAACTCCACCAACTACTTCAATAACTCCACCAAACTCTGTCACATGAGTTCTAACTGAAGTATCCATGCAATAGCTCCACTTAACCCTTAGGAATAGCGTAATTCCTTCCGTCAGCTCCTGTGCCACATCTGTGCACTTAACTGAAGTGCTCCAAGAGAATAAGATAATGTTTAGAGTCCAAATATTATTAAGAGCTAATAATATTCGACATATCTATTTTTAGACTGGCAATCTAAAAACAGATTCTGCCCAATATGTCTAAAAATAGAAGTCCATCTATTTTTTCCAAATTGACCAACCATCCACAAATAACATCATGCAACTCATAGAATATGGTCGACATGTCTAAAAACAGACATAGTCTAAAAATAGAATTTGTGCCAAAAATAGCCTGCGGGCCCACTTAGTGAAGGCGAATCTTTTCACTAAGCTCATCATCTTGTTGAATCTCAACAAAATGTTCCTTTCGAGCTAAGAGCGGCCGCTATAAGGTTATATGAGAATGTAATTGCCAAGTTAAAGAGCAATGAGGGTGGTCGAATGATGTTAAGTGTAATATCAGAGTTAAACAAGGTTGCCCCCTCTCCCCTACCCTATTTGGCATTTACATCGACAAGCTAGAAGGTTATTTAGAGGAAGCAGGATGTGCTGGCACGATCTTAGCTGGGATAGTCATCATCCTTCTTCTCTATGCTGACGATATTGTTCTTCTCGCAAGGTGCCCATCTGATCTTGATAAGCAACTTAGAATTCTTAAGGATTTCTGCTCTACCATGGATATGTCTATTAACACTGACAAAACTAAAGTTATGATTATCAAATCCAAAAGGGACACTTACGCTAATTTTATGTATGGCAATAGTAACTTGGAGGAAGTGTCTTCTTAAAAGTACCTAGGAATTGATATTCATCACAAGCTCAATTGGAACTATAGCATTCAAAAAAGGATTAATGGGGGGTGGAAAGCTTATTTTGGTATTGAAAATAATTGTAAAATGACAAACCTCGTAATGTGGGATAGAAAGAAGTTCCTCTTTGAAACTATAGTCACTCCTGTTATCTTATATGGATGTGAGGTTTGGGGTTGCAACATCTCTAGATAATCCTGGACAAAGATTGAGCAAATCCAAAAGCATGTTATAACGTATAACCTTAAAATTAAAAGCAATACACTCTATCCTATTCTCCTTATAGAAGTGGGTCTTTCCCCTATCGAGAGCCTAGCTATGACTAGGCTTCTGTTGTACCGGCACAAGCTCAATAGCATAGGAGACCATAGACTTCCTAAGCTAGCTTTAAATTCCAGCCAAAACCACCTAAGGCTTAAAAGAGGTTGGTATAAAGACACCAGGGCCTGGTTAAACCATTGGGAGATCGACGAGAATGTTGCATTGCAAAACATTAATAACATTAAAAAAATTATTACTTCTAAGTTCAAAGAAAAAATGTGGTGTGAGAAAGATCTAGCAGCTAAAAGAAAATTAAGATATTATAAGGAGGTCATCAACCCCACCCTAGAAGATCAAAAGTATCTCTATGTTTTAACTAGATCAAAGAAGAAAATTAATATAGCCAAGATTAGAACGAATTCTCATGAGCTCCATAGTGAAACAGGTCGTTGGACAGTTCCTAAAACACCATGGATGGAAAGGATCTACCATCTCTGTGAGAATATGAACATCGAGGATTAAAATCACTTCTTCTTAGAGTGCCCTGCGTACAACCACATTAGAGCTCAATTTCATAATCTTTGTTGCAACATTGACCTTCCTAGCCTTTTAAGATGTCAAAATTATAGTGAGCTCAGGAGGCTTCTCTCCAAGCTTTTTGAGCATAGGAATAAAATCTTAAATCAAACTAAATAACTCTTTTATTTGGGTCTGATAGACCAAATATTGGTCTCAGTAGACGTTAACCATCATCATCATCATCATCATTATAATTACCTCTAATCAAATATTACTATTTTTTTTGTAATTGTATAAAATTTTCAAAGGATAGGTTTTTATTTATTTATTTATTATTTTTTTTCTAATTTATAAAATTTGATATTCTAAATTTTTTATTGCTTAAGTACAAAGAAGTGACTATTTTTTTTATCTTGTTTGAATAAGAATTATTGAACTAAAATATTTAATTTAAAATATATATATATAGTTAAAAACAACCAACCCATGACCATAATCTATATTGAATGATATTGATACAACGACTATTATTTAGATGTTTCAGTTCCACGATTTACTTAATAGTTTAAGGCATAGAGTGACAAATAGATCTCCATGCATGTTAGATGGATCTTCATGTTGTACTCGACATATTTGCTTGATTCAAAATTTGAAAGAAGCATTAATTTTACTATAGATATATTTTTGTCAATAAAAAATAGCAAATACTCATTTTGTGATGTTTCTAAAAACAAGTAGGAGAAGGTGGTGTTCAGATGTCAGGAAGGGAAAGGAAAGGAGTAGCAATAACTAGAGTGATGTTGAAAAGCCCTTCCATTCTACTTTTAGACGAGACCACTAGTGTTCTAGACACAAAACATAGTAGATTGACACATACAAGAACGAGTGTGGTAAGTCCACCATCATTGAACTAATAGAGAGGTTCTATGATCCAATGAAAGGGATAATACTCATAGATATCAAAGACTTAAGGAGATTCACTTTGCAATCTCTGAGACAACACATAACTCTTGTAGGGAAGGAGCCAATTTTTTTTGCTCGAAGCATCCATAAGAATATAACGTATGGTAAAGTGAATGAAACTAAGGTGATATAATAAAGGTTTCCAAGGATGCCAATGCCCGTGAATTCATTTCGCAAGTTTACTATTAAAATAAATATTCACCTACAATTACTCTGTAAGCTTTTGAATTAAGTGTTATTAATGAACAATGTGCATTGTGAATATATAAATATTCACCTAAAATTAATATGTAAGCTTTTGAATTAAGTGTTATTAATGAACGGTGTGCATTGTGAATATATATTCTAGGTGCTTAAAGGATGGATACAGAACGAATGCAGGGAACAAAGGCTTGGTATGTTGGTGCATAGAATCTCTATGTATTTACTTCAGTCAGACTAGTGGAGTGGAGTCATGCATGCATGATTTTTATTTCTCTTCTCTATGAGTGAAGTCATGCATGAGACATGAAATAGTTAACTGATGATTGCATGTTGATTCTCTAGTTAACTAGGACTAGGTGTTAGTTGAATTCAATACAATTCCACTTATACATGTTGATTCTCTAGTTATCTTTGGGATTCTACTAGTTCAGTTGACTAGTTAACTAGTTTACTTTATTAGTTAACTAGGCCTATACTTGAGAGATGTTATCCATGCACTATGACACCCGACCAAGGTGCATATCCTCATGGACGCTATAACAAAAAATGAATTAAAATACAATGATATATAGCCTCCATGAAAACGTGCACCTTGGTCGGGTGTCAGAGTGTATGGATAACATCTCTCAAGTATAGGCTTAGTTAACTAGTTAAGTAAACTAGTAAACTAGTTAACTGAACTAGTAGGATCCCAAAGATAACTAACAAATCAACATGCATAAGTGGAACTGTACTAAAGTCAACTAACACCTAGTTCTAGTTAACTAGAGAATTAAATGCAATCATCAATTAACTATTTCATGGATCATGCATGGCTTCACTCATAATATGACTCCACCCATAGTGAAGAGAAGTAAAACTCATGCATGCATGACTCCACTCCACTAGTTTGGATGAAGTACAACTAAGTGTGAATAAATAGGGAAAAATCATAGAGATGTTATGCACCAATAGACCAAGCCCTTGTTCCCTACATTCGTTTTGTATCCATGCTTTAAGTACCTACAATATATACTCATAATGCACACCATTCATTAATAACACTTAATTCACAAGCTTATAGAGTAATTGTAGTAAAAGATCTATTTTAGTAAACTTACGAAATGAATTCATGGGAATTGGCAACCTTCAAAACCTTGATTATCTCCACCTTAGTTGCATTCTCTTTACCATACACAATATTCTTTTGGATGCTTGCAATGGAAATTTTTGGCTCTTTCCCTACAAGAGTTACGTGTTTTCTCAAGGACGACAAAGTGAAGCTCCTTAAGTCTTTGATATCTATGAGTATTATCCCTTTCATTGGATCATAAAATCTCTCTATTAGTTCGATGATGGTAGCACTACCACACCTACTCTTTCTGGAAAAAAAGGTAATTTTTATTAATGAATAAAAATTATATATTGTTTGTGCAATGATGCACTCAAAAAACATGAGTTGCAAACAAGCCAAAAAAAACCATGAAGTGGCATGAACTAGTCTATAAATGGCAAAAAGGATAAAATAAACTAGCTAACAATATATATACATAATTTTATTTTAAATTAATACATTTACAAAATTGTAATTGTTTCAGAATATGCAACTAGATTCCCCATTTTTAAATAAATTAAAATTAAAATATAAATAAATGTTTATACAATTAATGCATTCATATTATAAAGCTTAAAAGCCAGTTTAGTTGGTATTTAGTCTCCATCATTAAAGCACTTGTGCTATTGACAGGTCATGGGTTCAATTCTCTCAACACTTTATTCACATTATATATATATATATATTCAATAAGGCCATGTTGGACACCCATGAGATGTATACCAGTACACATCCCGGTCTTCTTCCATCCAATAAAAAGACTAGTCTCGACGTAGGCTCATGTATATATATATATATATATATATATTCAACATTTTTGAACAAGAAATAAACACAAGTGCAACATCACTAAAATATTATCATTTTTCCAATCCAACTTTCTTCCAACATATAAATTACTTTAAGAATAACCTTTATTAGTGAAATTTGAAGGGATCAATACTCTCATTCTTAAAAAAAAAAAAATTATAAATGAAATGTTACTTTAACTAGAGTTACTTTTTTTGTTGTTGTATTAGTTTTGTAGATATTACACACACACACACACACATATTGATGGTAATTATGAAAATATTTGTATTAATTTCAAAATCTTGCCCGGATTATAGATGTACAACGGGAGTTACATTATGATTTTATTCCCTCTTCAACACCATCTATGAACTCCTGAACCAAAATGATCCTTTGAAGATGAATACAATTGATACTAAGCATGTAGGAGTCTTTGGAGGTGAATACCTTCCAATAGAGCCCCAAAATTAAACAAGACTTACAATACATATATCCTAATTTAGATTATAACCTTTAATTACAACATATTTCTTCGGATCCACTAGATCATTCAGGTTTGGTCACTTGACATTAGAGCTACTGGAATTGGTTGAATATTTCATATTTAAGACCAAATTATTGATAAGAGATCTCAATTCTTCAACTTGTTGATAAATGAGTTTGATTTCTTCCTCATGTTTATCCAATTTTCCTCTAGCTTCTAGCTAGATGTCATTAAATGTAGAGGCAAAGGTAGTTTGTTCATTATGTTGTATCCTAAAATTCATGAAATCAACCTTGAGATTCCATTTTTTTTATTTATATATTTGAACACATGATTCATGCTTAATCTACTAAGGATGACAGATGGTCTTAATTAACCATCAACCATCAAATCTCCAAGCTTCAAATTGTAACCTTGGTTGGCACATTGATCTACTTCCTCATTATAATCCCTTATAATGTGTTTGCAACTCATATTTCTGATATATTTTGATACCTCCTTAATCTGATTAAGGAGATTGTCTAGAACTTTGTCTCCAGGGGAAGATCCTTTGACCAAATACTGGATTATTAAAAGGGAGTCACCAAACACAATTACAGAAGAGACCTGGAATTCTTTGGAAAAAAGAGTTCCTCAAAGCAAACCATATGCTTCTACTTGATTATTTGTCATCTTCCCCAAGCCCCATGAATATTCCAAAACTTTGATTTCTTTGGGGCTATAAAGGAATTCACCCCCTCTAGTCACCAATAGATATTACATATAATTTTTAAATATTTTTTATATATCTATTTTACATATATGCTTTTGGCTATAATATTTACTTCTGTTTATATACAATTGTAAATGTTATTGCTTTAATATTTATCGATGTTTTCTCTCACATTAAAATATATAAATTTGATAAATATACAATAAATTTAATAGAAATTTAAACAAACAAAATCATTATTTATTTTCTTCAATTTATAAAGCTAATTGGAAAATGTGTAGTCTAACTAATAGGCTAAATGACTTTTTTCATAACATTTTTTCTGGTTAATTTTTTTTTTTCTAAGTTATGCTACTTCTATTATATCATATTCAACAAGAAATTACAGAGCGCTTCCTGAGGAGTTGACAAGTCCAGTCTAAAGGGAAAATTCAAGAGTTTGCTACCAAGAGATGGACTGCCCCATAAGGGGAAACCAGTCCTTATAGACCACAGAGTAATTGCTGCCCAAAACGGGAAACCAACATACAGAGTTTTCAAAATTGAACATAAAATGCAAAGCAGTCCATTCCTAATCATAAGCCTGCCAAAAAGAGAAAGATTAGTACTACTAAGGAAGACCTGCATTCTTGTCGCAGGGAGGAGGGATGTCTTCTAGGAACCTGCACACATAGTCAGTGTCCACCGGCTCTACGCCCAACATGTTCGCAGCAGGTAGAGAACGTGGCGAGGCTGGGAGACTAAGTCTCACCTCAAAGGCATCCGGCTTCAAGTCATCAAACAGAGAGGTGGGATGCATCTTGTGCCGGTCCAAACTGCTGCCATCTTTCTGAACCTGGTTGCATGTTGCGTCCTGGGGCTACCACCTTCACTCTCATTTTTGGAGTCACTGGAGTGGCTGCTGTCACTGGAGGCGGATTGCACAGGGAGGGCTTTCATTTTCCTAAGGATGAAAGCAGGCTCAGGGGAGATGGTGGATTTACAGGCACGCTTCTTGCTTCAGGAGGAGGAGGGGAGAGGTACATTGGAGGGGAGCTGCAAGGAGAACTGAGCATTCAAATTGTTAGGAGGGGAGGATTCAGGCCCATTCCAGTCAATGGACATATTCAGGTCGCGACCAAGGACATTCGACAGAGGAGGACGGGATGGCAAGCCGCGTCCCCCGGCCCTTCGACATCTTTGTCTATGGCACCGAGGCATGATGGTCCAAGGGGGAGAGTCACTTGACCGGAGGGAGAAAGAGGCGAGCTTAGGAGGGGAGCTGCTACTAGAGCGAACGCAAGAAGGACCGCAGTGACGCACCTGAGGCGGGGAAGTAAGAACAACGAAATGCATAGCGAGCAGACAGGCGGGACGATATGAAGCGAAGAAGGCTGGGGTGGCGGGCTGAGAGGCCATGGCTGGCAAAATAAATGCAGAGCCAACTTGGTACGTCATCTCAAGGGTGGCGGAGGGTGCCTTAAAGGCTATCTCACGCTAGTAATTAACGCATTGAAGATCCCCAGGATCAGTCACGTGGGTGCACCATGTGTCTACCCACATGGCGGCCCCGTGGCTCCTTGAAAAACTAGCATACATCCGCATCTGAGGTTTTTCTGGTTAATTTTAACTAAAATTAGGTAGAGATTTTTAAAAGCTTGAGTTTAAGTAGTTCAATCTACAAAATTTTAGTGCCCTAAGGGTTTCTCAATAAAAGAAACATCTCATTACTGCTAATTTCACATATATATATTTGTCATTTTAATAACTATTTATTTATATATTACCCCTCGGTATGCTTTAAAGATAAGCATTTGAGAATAACAACCAATGATCATTGTTCCCATTATTATAATTAAATTTCCCACCATTTAATATATATATATATATATATATATAATAATTTTAAAATATAATAATATTAAACTTTATATTTATATATAAATATATTTTAGAAAAAAGTTACTAACTTTATATTTATATAAATATATTTTAGGGAAAGTTAAAAGTTCGAGTCTTTCTTAAGGTCAACTTACATTAAATTAATATGATGATGATAGAACTAACCAAATTATTTTGTTCTAGAATGTCACAACGCATTCATCTTTCTGGTCTAAAATTAATAATTCACACTAAGGATGGGCCATATATAAATATATTTTAGAAAAAAGTTACTAACTTTATATTTATATAAATATATTTTAGGCAAAGTTAAAAGTTCTAGTCTTTCTTAAGGTCAACTTACATTAAATTAATATGATGATGATAGAACTAACCAAATTATTTTGTTCTAGAATGTCACAACGCATTCATCTTTCTGGTCTAAAATTAATAATTCACACTAAAGATGGGCCACCACTTGATTTCGTCAAGTGTATTTCGGTTAAGTTGACTTAAATTACCTTAATAAAATTACTATTTTTCTTTAAAGAAGATTGTCGTGATGTATTCATTATCAGTGTGCATAATTACATTTAACTCTTGAATTTCGTGTTTCATGTTTCAGTTATGATTTTTTTATATAAATCAAAATTCAATGATAAAGAAAAAATATTTAATATATTTTAATGGTTTTATTCTAACATTTTTGTTTAGTTAGAAATTTAATAATTTACTATGGATTATAATTGGGCAAAAAAGTTTTTGCGTAATTATGTAATGTTGAGTGGTTTTTTTGGACTTTGATAATATAATTTTTAGCTGCTTCTTGTTGTTAGATTGAGAGATTATATAATTTTTATTTTTATTTTTATTTTTATTTTTTGGGTAAGTCAGAGGAATTGGCAACATCAGCCAGCTTTCACACGCGCGGCGCTCGGCTACCACTATAACCTCTTAGGGAACCGCCCAGCGTGCAAGAGCGATACCTGGATAAGATGAGACTTGAACTCGTGACCTGCTTAACAACACGAACGCCTTAACAATGCGTCCGCTGGGCACTAGACCATGCCCCTGCGCGCTAATTTAATTTGACAATTTTAATAATTTGTTTTTTTGAATTTATAAGAAAATTAAATAGAAAAGATGTTTAAAAAAGGGTCAAATTTATCATGATATAATTGATTTTTTTATTTATCATAATTATATTATAGAATTTTTAGTAAGATTATGATTTTTTGTTATTTAAAATGCATTTTTAAATGTAAAATTAGATTAGCATTCTAAAATTGATGACACAATTGACTTTTTTGACCAACATAAAATGATAGAATTTTTGGGGAGATTATGATTTTTTGTTATTTAAAATGCATTTTTAAACTTATAATTTTTTTTTTTTTTTTCTGAATAAGGCTACTTCTATATTAATACAAAATAGTGTTACAAAGAGGCCGAAGCCTCGAGAATTCCAGCCCATTGATGCAGCATTCTCGCTTTGCTAACTGGACATTGAGTATCACAAAAATTTAGAAGAGGACTCTGTAAACTTTGTAGAACAGTTCGACTGTCTGTTACTGACAAGTAGTGGACTTCTATGACTGAAATTAGAACAGACCTGGAAAATAAGACCTCTGTGGAGTAGGCCTTAGTAGCCTGGTTTGTACAATTTCGTATCATAATTTAACAAAAAAGACTGTATCAACCTGTGACTAAAATCTTGACCTGGACATATAACAGAGTGGACATATAATAGCAAGTAGTTCCCACGCAGGGGAGACCATCCATAAGCCAAAAGGAAACCCATAAGAGCAGTAGCAGAAATAGACATAGACAAAGTGCTGAAGAAAGACACCTTCGAGATGACGAGAGCCAAAAAGTAGTAGCGCCGCGCTGGAACCACCTTACTGTTCAGTGGGAGGATCTTCCTCTACAATAAGACATCCGAATTTGTAGGGGTCCTCATCAGTAGGAGGTGGAGCATCATGACGCTCTTGGTCCTCAACAGGTGGGGCCGAAGGGTTGGCCTCATCGTCCAAGTTAACAGCTTTGTCCAGAGTAGAAGCATTCTGCAGAGAATCCGCCTGAAGATTGCGTTGCTCTGCCCCTGCATTTGGTTCCAGAGAAGCCACCTAGGCAGCGCGAAACTGGTTCGAAATATTCTGGTCAGAGGGGGCAGCCCGAATGTCAATGGTGACTGTAGCCAAGAGAGAAGTGTTGTTGACGCTGCAAGGGAAGTGGAAGCGCGCATGGTGGGATTGAGCCCGAGAGGACAAGCGGAAGTGCCCTGCAGGATTGAATCGGTTCCGGCCTCTGCCACGGCCTCTGCGCGGAGCAGGAATGCGCATAGGGCCAAATTCTGAAGAATACGATGAGGAATCGGAATTGGAAGATGAAGACCTGTTTATGGCACGCCCCACTACACCCGCGCGCCTGCAACGCATCCGTGGTCGCAATCGAGGCATGGGGTGAGCAATAAGGACTTGCTGCTGACAGGGGTCGATGGAGGGCGAGCACAGAAGTTTGCAGGTGGCGCTGTTCGTGAAATGGTAGCCTGGTAAGATGTCAATACAACAGTTGATGATGCAGCGAACCCCCGTGCTGGTGCGTGAGCAGCGCTCAGCTGCAACAGAGGAACAACTAGCTCGGATGGGCGGAACACACAAACAAATTCCAGAATCCTCCATCGTTGATGTTGAGATGCCCGGGTATCGGGGATAGAGCTCCCCTGCTTCCTCATTTAATGGTCGGACAGAGTCATTTACGTTTCTATGCATGCGAGGGTGGGTGGCGGTGGTGGTGAGCCACGCGCCGACCCATGTGCCTCCCTGTGCACCATTAATCACCCAATCCACCCGCATCCGGGAATTTTTAAACTTATAATTAGATTCAACATTCTAAAATCATTTTCAAACACTCAAATTATATAGGAAATACATAATTAAAACTTACTATTACTAAATTGAAATTTAGTAATTAGTTCTAAACAACCTTAAAACATCTATGTGATTTGTGGGAAGAGACTTGTACAGATTATGAATCACATAAGCCTACATTTAGATAATATAAAAATAATTTAAAATGAAATAATTATTTATATATTTTTAATATTGTTTAATAATTCTATGTTTTGGAGCTTTTGACTTTTTTATTATTTACCAGCTCAATATGGAAGATATGTTGTCTGTCTTGTTATGTTATGTAAACATTTTGACTTGACCACTCAAAAATAATAATAATAGATTCAACATTTTAAAATTTTTTTAAACACTTCAATTATATATGGAATACACAATTAAAACTTACAATTACCAAATTCCAATTTAGTAATTGGTTCTAAATGACCTTAAAACATCTATGTGATTTGCTAGCAAGAAACTTTATATAGATCATGAATCACAAAAGCATGCATTAGTAAATTTAAAAATCATTTAAAATGAAATAATCAATAAATATTGAGAGGAGAGGTTTATTGAGCCTATACATCCTAGGTGAAGGCGATGTGTAAGTATGTCTATCTCTTTTAAGAGAAAAATAAAATATTCTCTAAATAAAAAAACAATGTAAACTATAATAAAAAAGAAAAAAAAAAATGCTATGCATATTTAATTAGTTGTCCATATGACCTTAATATAATTTTATGTAAAGTAATTTAAAATAAAAAAATATGTGAGTAAGATTTTTAACATGTGATATCAACTTCATATATATTATTATTATTATTATCCAATTTTAAGGTCACCACCAAGCTAGACACCAAATTGATGTATGAGACCAAATTCATATATATTATTATTATTATCCAATTTTAAGGTAACCACCAAGCCAAACACGAAATTGGTGTATGAGACTTCCTTGTTTGTGGGACATGATACATACTCTTCCCATATCCTATGTGGGTCATGAGTAAAATATTTTAAAATGAATTAATATTGACTATACTTAAAATATATTAATAACAAACAAACGAGTTTAATATGCTTATAACATTCAAAAATATAATTTTTTTTGTAAGCTTGGTGGGACTACATCTTCATCATGTACATACTCTTCTCATATCCTATGTGAGTCATGAATATAATTTGTTTAATATGAATTAATATTGACTATACTTAAAATATATTAATAACAAAAAAACTAGTTTAATATGCTTATAACATTCAAAAATACAAGTTTTTTTGTAAGCTTGGTGGGACTACATCTTCATCATATCCAATATATCACCCGGAGGAGGGGAATTGAACTAGTGACTTCACATTAAGGAGTGCCTTAACATAGCACTATATCACCTACTTGGACCATTCAAAAATACAATTTAAACAAAACAAAATTACACATCTTTTTTTGCACTCTAAAACATTTTTCACATGAAGAAATTTGATCCCTCTCTTGTTATGTTGATTTTATATTTTTAAATGTTGTTTAATTATTTTATGTTTTTGGAGCTTTTGACCTAAATCAAGAAAACAATTTTCTTTTTTATTATTGCGGAAGCCCTCTCTGTTGTTTACAATTTTATGTTATGTAAACATTTTAACTAATCAAATTACACAATAATAATAATAATGATAATTAAAACGTTTTGATTTTGTAAAATTACATAAAAATAAAATAAATAAATTTAAATTAAAAAAATATAATTTAAATTAATAATTAAATTAATTTAAAATAATCTTAATTTCTGATTTACTAAGTTTTAGAAAAAATATTTTCTTTTAAAATGCAAATTTTATAAAAAAATATTTAATCTCTTTAAATGTTTTAAATGTTTAGTAAATCTAGAATTAAAATGAATATAAAATTCAACACCTTGGATAACTTTTAAAACACTTCAATTATAAAAAATTAATACTCAAACTTATTTACAATAAATTCTTACTCAATCTCGACAAATTTAGATTCTTAGACAGATTTAACTTAAAAAAATATATACCTGAACAAATTCCAACACATAACAAATACACTATCACTTAAAATATTTGAAGAAAAATACACATACAAAAATCCTCACAATTATAATACAGTTACGAATCATCAAATCAAATCAGTTCAAATTGACAGGCTGTTTTCGTTTGAAATTCAACCATCAACCATCATAATTAGACACGCTGTTTTCCTTTGAAATTTCAACGCTGTATGTCGATAGTATTTGACTGAATCATGAAACGTAAAATCACACCGTAAAGTTGATGTTTTCTGGAAATCCGTTTCCATGGATTCAACATCCAAGCAAGAGCCGGGTCGTACTGAACATGAAAAATTCCAAACATTTTGGATCCCAAAAACACACAACATGAAAAATTCCAAACATTTTGGATCCCAAAAACACAGAACACTGACCACAAAGTTGAGAACATAACAATTTCCTAAAAGCAAATTGCTTCCCAGCCACGCGTAAAAAGAGAACAGAACAATTTGCTCCAAAGCGCTTCGTGCGACACAAAGTTAACCTCTCGTCCTCAACGAAAGGGTCTGAGTTTTACCTATGAAGGCTACTGCCGGGCCCGGTTCTCTGCTGGAATATGCTGTGCAGAAATCGTACCATTTAGATTAACCAGTACACCACCTACAACATCTCGAGCCGCGTACAGCTCACCACATAGGTTGAGAATAATGGTTTATTCATATAAAAACCAAAGAGTTAACCGCTGCCGGTCGATGACGTGTAGCAATTTTTTGACGCTGGCAGATCCACGACTTGGAACTAAGCAGTTCTGGAAGCTGTAGTCTCCATGACATGTGCTGGGATCGGATTCCTGACTTCAGCGACGAATCCCGCTCGCTTCTCGTGGTTCTGTACAAACTTACAAAGCACCCGCGGCAACCAGATCCAGTAGAAGCTTAGCAGATCCGCCCCTGAAAGCATTATTCTCCGGCTTCTTGTGAATGTGGATGGGATATTTTCACACAAAGTTGGCTGACTTTTCACTGTATGCAATCATCCCGATGGGACGACAAGTTGTCCTTTTTTCTCTTCAAAAGGGAAAACCCTAGGCAGCCTCTTTATGGCCTTTCCAAACTCTCGGAGCCCCCATGTTCTCTCCACATATCTTGAAATTCCGACCTCGTGTCCTTGGAATTGGGCCGAACCTTGAGTATAAAGACCTCAAGAACAAGGCTGTGGTTTATCAATTGTCCCTGGTTCGACGTCGAATTGGTACTGGTGCTGGCAGACTATTACAAAAGAAGCTCAGCTCGAGTTGTGAAATGATGTAACGAAACCCTTGCTCCTTCATGTAATGATATCTTTGCCTTGTTATCTTTTTCTTGCACTAATTATGGTCCCGTCTCTATGTCAAATGTTCCTTATTTTCAAGCCTTAATATTTTTGTAGTTTCCTTTGACTTCCACTAATTCTAGTTGCATTTATTCCACAGATGCCCATCCCGAAGTCAAATTTTACATATTTTCAAAGCCTCAATGCCTCTGAAGCTGTTGCGATATAATATTATAGGAATTGAAGTAACCCAGGGTGGAAATTCGAGTTTTTAGTTTAGAGGAGACAAGCCGAGATGCCTTCATTGCAAGAGGAAGACATTACTCAGCGAAGAGGGCCAATACACAAAGCCCGGACGAGGATGACAAGAAGACTGAAAGATATCTGCTCAAGGGAAGCTTATGAAATCTGGAATTATATAAGGACCGACAAGCCTATATTGCCTTTCCTCATACCTGTGGTTCTATTCGCTTGGGTATTGGAGAGATGGGTGGTCCCATTCTCAAATTGGGTTCCCCTGTGTGTCGTAGTCTGGGCAACAATTCAGGTGTGTAGAATTTCCAATTTTATTTCAATCCTGTTTTATTATCAAGGCCAGTATGAAGACGCTGACATGTGGTTTTGAACCAAGATGAGCTAGGAAATTGCATAACAGAGATGCTCAACCACATAAACAAAACTTTAAAAAATAGACATTTTTAATCAAAATTGTGATTAAATTCTCATTAAAGTCTCTTTCGAAGAAAAGAGATTCGTAAATTAAATCCATAAAACATTAATGAAGACAAATTTTCTCTAAAAAATTAATTAATATATGTAGTTTGTCAGTGGGGTTTGGTTGGTGGGTAAATTGAGTTAATTATATTCTTCGACCAAAGTTCAAATTCCCTGCAACATGCCCGTGTCTTTGCAAGCAGGCCATTTATTGTGGTTGGGGCCGTTCTGGGAAACTTTGATGGAATAGATATAACCTACTCACTGCCAATACACCAACCTGCTGCTTATTAGCCAAAGGAATTTGAATATTTGAATGTCATAAGGGGAGATGCATGCTTGCTGCACTGTAACTCGAAAAGCATATGTCAAAAAAAAAACAATGTATTGGCCATAAATACCCGCGAAGGCTCTTTTTAAAATGCTGAAAAACCACTAAACCCAATGTGTTTAGTCCAAATCATATTCAATCCATTGACAGGTCAATGTGCTAAGTGCAGGACAATAAGAATTATCTTACCTTGTCCTAGGCGTTCTATGCACCCCCATTGCATGCTCTATCCATGCACCTTTTCCAACCCCATTGGCTATCTCTGTGCACCGGTGGACGTTAATATGTAAATGAAATTTATTAACTTTTCTCATTACCCTTCTGCTCACTTGCCAATTCAAATTGGTCCATGTTTATTGTAGGGTTACAGACAACAATTTGATTTGATGGTCAGATTTCACTGGATACAACATAATATTAACAGGTTGTGTGTCAGACATCGGCTTGCAAATAAAAGGCTTTGTCTAATTATTTTACTTTTTGGAGTTTTGGGCTGGAATCAATGAAACGTTTTTTGGTCAGATCATGTATTTTTGTGGTTTAAAATCCTGGGCACTCAGATTCTGCAGAGTTCACAGATCAAACTTTTGATTCCAACAAATTCCTGCTGTATTTTAGGTAAATTTGACTGGAAAATATGGCCAGAAAAACTCCAAAACCTAGAACAGTTAGACTATGGCCAAATAAAGTGGTCCATCTTACAACTAATCAGTATATTATTCATGATTCAATCTACAGGTCCTTTGATGGGCAAAATTTGAGAATGCTTTTGTGTGATGGTTGGTGCAGTGATGTACTGTGTACCATGGACATCTATAAAATTTGCAGACAGTAACCTGCTGAAGGAATTGTGGTCTCAGTTACTGAGCTCGACTGACCATCATTCGCTTTGATTTGGAATAATGAAAATAGATTGAAAATTATTTTGGACTGTAGAATTTGCCGAGGATCTGCTATTTCGTGTAGTGCTAGCAAACAAAGGGGACAAGTGATGTGGGCATAATGACGCAGGCTTTGATTTGGATAAACAAAATATTTACACAGTATTTAAATATAGACATGAATTGTTGTGGTGGTTGGTTGATTGCCCTTAGTTCAAGGCTTCGACTTTCATAGTCTTCTTTGTATGAAGTTATTGTACTCGCATTCGAAAGCAATACTCCATTTAACAAGAAGTTTGTCCTTGGAAAAGGTCACAAATAAATTATGAAAATATCATTGCAGCAGATGGTTCTTGACTGCAAGCTTCAAATGAATTCTATTTGGGTACCTTTGTTAATTTTCATTTTTGTCTGCAGCCACGAGAGATATAGCTAGCTAATACGGTAATGGTTTTTGAGAAAAAAAATCATAAATATGTTCTCAGTGGTAAAATTCTGGAATGCCTGCAAATGCAAGTTCACTCGAATGTTCATTTGACTACTTGAAATTTACTTTTATGTTGATTGAAATTCTTATTTGACAAAAGTAGAATTCTGATATTGTCTGCCATGATGATCCTTAACATCTTGATGACTTTTTGAGGAAAGAACATGATCATTACTTGGAGTGATAAGGTAGTTTCAGCAATACTTGCATGTATTTCAAGAAGTATTTATCACTATCTCATTAATATATATATTTTTAAATATATATTACATTGATGCTCAAAAAATAGTGCAAGGCACACAAGTCAGTGAGCCGGGATGTAATATCCCAAACTGAATATTTCGGTTAATTTTGCAGAAATATGCTTACCCAAAATTTCTCCATTAAATAACCATTTAATTAACAGAGGATTGCCATGTAAAATTAAACAGAGAGAATGCATGCAAATCCATAACACCATGAACAGAAGATAATCTCAGCTTTTATTATAATATATATAAACTGGGGTCACATGCAAGTACAACCAAAATAGCTGAGATGAGATGCTGGCCTCCGAGATAATCTGCTGCACTGCTACGCTGGCCCTCCAACTAAACTGAACTGCCACTGCTAAGCTCTCTTGTGAACTCTGGATGAATTCACCAAGGGGATATGGGTGCTCGTCCAATCTCTCTAAATCACCCGAGGGTTTCCATCCTGGGGCTTCCAATGGAGTAGAGAACTGGGTTCTCAACCTCACATACAAGGAGCAATATCAAATCCAAGATATCCCCTAATGGCCTTTTCCTCTTCTTTTATAGATCTCATGGACCCTTATATTTTATTTTATTTTAATCATAGAGCACTTTTCCCTCTTCTATTCCAATTAAAATATTCTTGAATCTTTTTAATGCGGGAAAGGAGTAAATCGGCACTATGTCTCACCAGGTCACTGAAGCTCATGTCCAACCATCCCATCATGTAGGTATTCTCGTTCCGATTCCAACGAGCTATTACACTAAGGTGTTCTATCACGTATTCCTCCGGAATGCCACCTTGAGCATAATTAATTGAGTTAAGCCCAAAAAGTAACTCAGTTTTCCGAAAGTTGTCGGAATACACTGGAATGAAAGGCAAACTGTGCGGATTATGGAATATACCAAGCGAATGCCATCAGTTCTCATAGAAATTGCTCAAAACTCCTCCAAAATCCCTTGGGCCCGCTGATGACACCAACCTGCACCTGTGACTTGTCCGACCCCCGACTCTGGGAGTCCATCCTAACCATGTCACGAGGAACACTAGAAAAAGGAATATTACAAAACCTTCGCCCCAAGATTGCTTGCCCTCAAGCAATCCAAATATGTGGATCAGTCTGTTGGCCCGATGCAACTGAGACCTAATGCCAGGATCCCATGCAATCCACTGGGTGATACTATGCCTCTGTGTCAACCCACCAGGAGCAAACCGCTCAATACTCGGATCCCAGACCAATCTTTGACTGAGCATGTCATCAACAAATTGTCCTGGATCCCAATGTCACCAAGCATCAGTGCTCCACAACTCCTACTGCGCTATAACTCTGGTTGAGAATGTTGGCCCACTGACTGCGTACCAACTCATCACCTCTCTCTAGTCGAACCCTTGACCCAATCCAGTACTAATCCCGCTCTCTTGATGCTGGGACGGAATGCTGAAGAGCTGTCGATCTGTATGCCACTGCCAACTGAAACCTGTAGTACTCGTCATGTCTCCAGGTCCCTATTCCACTATCCTCATGACTAAGAAGATCGTACCATCAATAGGATACCAACTCGTGATCTCCCACCAATGTAATGTACGAATGCCTGTGCAAGGAGTATGTCTACTAGGTTGACATTGCACCATGCTCAACTCCTGATGCTCTGCCCAATCAACCAACAAAATCTGTCCTAGAAATCCTCCCGCTCTCCCTATAATGGACCCAGGTGGGCAAGCTGTGCTACAAGCCTTGTCTATGTACCCTTGAAGAGGGCTGCTGCCTGAAAATGCTGCAACTTCGTTGCCTGCCACTACATCTGCTTGCACCTCATCAATGGGTAGACCCAAAGATGGATGCGCTGCTGTCTCCCTTGTCTAATAGGAAGCTCCATGCTCTTGCCGTCTACTAGCCTGCTGCGAAACTGTCCTGTCAGCCTCCAACACCACCTGAGGACAAATGTTTGCAAATACTGCCACCCTACTAGCTGCTTGTACACCTGCCCGCCCCTCATCAATGGCTAATCCCAAGGGTGGCTGCCCATCCTCCTCTACCATGGGCTCAATGTGAACCTCCAACTTGCTCTCCCCAGAAGAGTCATTATGTATACTGTGCACACCTTCCTTAGCTGACTTGTGCTCCATCGTATGCTGCTCATGTTGAATCATCATGGGTGACTCATCATCCTAAGTGTCTCCCGCAGAGTCCACTGACTGCTCACTACATAAATCTAGTCTGTTGTCAACAACTCTGCATGACTCATGCTCCTCAGAGGTAACCTCGTATGAGCCCACAGGCTCGTCCAAGGAAGAATCCTCACTCGAAGAATCAGAAGGAATTTCCCTGTTCTACCTCTATCATCTCCTCAGTGTCTCTCAAGCATGAATGATCGGGTCCCCAACGTCCCTTGCAGATGAAGCAAAGTCCCTTCCTTCTCAGCTCATTCTTGCTGCCTGACCCACCAAACTGGAGCAACTCCTCTCAGGGTCCACTGACTGCTCACTACATAAATCTAGTCTGTTGTCAACAACTTTGCATGACGCATGCTCCTCAGAGGTAACCTCGTATGAGCCCACAGACTTGTCCAAGGAAGAATCCTCACTCGAAGAATCAGAAGGAATTTCCTCCTGTTCTACCTCTATCATCTCCTCACTGTCGCTCAAGCATGAATGATCAAGTCCCCAACACCCCCTGTAGATGAAGCAAAGTCCCTTCCTCCTCAGCCCATTCTTGCTGCCTGACCCACCAAACTAGAGCAACTCCTCCCTGGTCAACTGTCTCCTGAACAACCTAATGTTTTGCTCAACCATCCTTTCGACTAGCTCATAAGCAGCAAGTGAGACCAACTGCTCTCTACTCCAAATGCTCAACAATCTTGTCTGCAACTCCCAACAAATGGTATCACGACCTCTCATACATGATGACAAGATGGACTGCATGTGTGCTATGACCGTGGTAGGATGATGTCTCCTAATGCTGAAGAAGCATTGGAACATCTGCGGAATCAAGCCATCACACTCAAGATCAAACATGATCTCATAAGTCCTGGTCATGGCCAAGACCTCTAAAACCTCAAGCTTCTTCCCAACGGGAGAGCCTGTACTGTTGTCGAAGTCTTGGAAAGATTCTAGTATTAGTCTGAAAACTCCTCATAACATCATCATTGTAAGGAGCTATAGATGCGGTCAACCTCATAATGTTACTGAGGCATGATGCAACTGGAAGTTTGAACCCTTCACAAGGTTCTTCCATGAACTTGGGTTGTATGAGAGCAAGCATAGCTGGTTTTAAAGCCCAAATGAGTTTCTTCCCTTCTAACTGGCTCACCTTGGAAAGGAGTTCATCTAGTTCATCAAGTTTGAAAAGAACCTTCCATGTGATTCTCATGTATTTCAAATTTGTTCCAAGTGCCAGGGTTTTGTGTCCAATTTCCTCCCCCTTTTGCAAATCTCTTGGTTGTTCTTTCTGAAGAATGGCATAGATCCCTCTTGAGAAGGGTTTGCTGTTCAATTTTGTTTGCTGGTCTACTGATGCATAGTGGTTCAAGGAATCAATTTCTGCGATTAATTTCCTCAATTTGTTTAGGAATTCCTCCATGGTTTGGCCCAACAATGACAAGAAGGCCACCTTTCTTTTGAGTTTGCTGAACTTCTCAGTGAGGTGTTTTGACAACCAGTCTCATGACAAACTGCTGTAGGTTTCTTTCAATCATTCATAACAATTTTAAATGTGATCGTGCCAAATACTAAGGACAAAATATTTTGAGGACAACTTGTATTTAATCTGACATATAAAAGAGGGATAAATACATACCTCTGAAATACAGGTATTAATAATAATAATGGTATAAGAATAGAAAATACCAGCAGTAAGCTCACTTCCAGTGATATGAGGAAATCATAACACCTATAGCAAAGGCGTATCTCTATTGCGCTGCCCAGGTTGATTTGAACTTCAAGCACAAATGTGACCATGTATTGTGTTGCTGGAATGAGTTTAGAAGATTCAAGGTTCTCAAGGTTCTCGCACTATTGATCTTTTCTCAATGCATGCTACAAGCTGGTGCAACGAATATACTAACAGCCAATAGTTGTCCGGTTCAGAAGAGTTGTAATAGGCAATACAACTTAAGAGTCTTCTCTAGTAAAACAATTTGCAGTGACTTGCGAATATAAGTTTGGCAACGCTGTTACTGTGGCGGCTGTTTGTGCATTGGCCCCCATGCACGGAAGATCATAACACAGACCAACGATTTGACTTAGTGATCCGACCTGGACCAATTGCCAACTCGTCATCCCATAATTTATGCATGACTGCGCTGGCGTTAATTCTACCCAACAGATGAGGATCCTGCAACATCCTGCAGAGAAGATCCTGCAACATCCATCTTTGCAGTTGTTTGAGGACAAGCAACATTTTGGCAAGGAGGACTGTAATATTCCAAATTAGCAGTCAGCTAATTGGAATATTAATTTTGTCAAATTTTGGCTTTTCTAATGTTCAGCAGCAAATAAAGTGAGTAAGGGGGCCCACAAATAAACTATATAGCTAACTTACTTTCCTAAAGTCACTAAGGCAAATATTAGAGCTGGAGTGAGACCCATGAGGCGAGCCACATGCCAATGACAATGTCCTAGTGGCAGCGTAGGAGAGGCAACAACGTAGGCAACGCAATGACAGCGTGAGAGAGGCAACATCGTAGTGATTGGATGGCAAAGGTGGCAACGCAGTCCAGTGGGGCCCAAGGGAATGTTGGGGCTCAGCTAGGTAAAAGAGGATGAGAACAAGTCATTCCTCGTTCATTCATCCACTGATTTTTATGTCTGATAGACTGAAAGCACACTTGAGCTGTTTAGCTGAGTCTGCAGTGCTGTTTAGCACAGAGATTTCCAAGTGGAGATCTCAGCCTCATCCTCGGGGGACTTCGAGTGCCTGCTCAGGAGAGGAGTCACATCCAGTTTCAAGGGAGGAGTCATAGCCACACATTCAGGCATACGCAGTCCCTCCAGGACAAGGCAGAGGCCACGCAGGTAGCAGGAGAATTACGCAACCCAGTGAGGAGCAGCACTTGGGAGAGAAGGAGAAAGAGAAAATTGCAACTAGGAGTTTGATAGGGGGTTTAGTCACTTCCTAGCAGAGTTCTTGGGTAGATTTTTAGTAGCTACTTCCAGTAGTTCAGCGAGAAAACCAGAGAGCCCAGTAGAACAACGTGCCAAGCCCAAGGGGGTGAATTTCCGAGGTCAGGATTTCTGGAAACCCTTTGCGGGTTTATCTGGCTTTGTTGAGGAGAGTCGGTGTCTAATTTTCGGAATTTTCTGAGCTTCAAAGCAACCTCAACACACAGTCCCTTTTCAGCCAGCAACAGTAGTTTTAGCCAGGACAATGTAGAGGAGGAGCCACGCAAAGCAACAGCGTAGCAGAGATTTCTGAGCAGGGTTGAGGGGTTATTTCAGCCTGCCTTGTACATGCCAAGGTGCCATCTTTCTAAGTACCTTCTTGTACCTTTTCCCATAAGAGATTTAATAAAATGGCTCAAATGTTTTTGGCTATATCATGGTGTTTTTAATGGCTATTTTCTTTTTGCTGTAGTTTTAGTCTTTGTATGCTTTATATTACTGTTTGTTCCCAATTTGGGATATTACAGTGAGGTCATCTCCTGATCTTTTAGCCTTTAGATCTATCCCAAGTACGAAAATCCAATTCCCCACTTCTTTTTCCTTTTGTAAATCCCTCGAATGCCTCTGTTGGAGCATATTATGTACCTTCCTAGAGAAGGGCCTATTGTTTTTCTTGTTTTTGGTTGGTCAAAAGAAGCATGGTGGTTTAAGGAACCAATCTCTGTGTCGCTGGGCTGATTTAATTGTTTTAATTCCTTTAGGAGTTTTGTGAACCTGTCCATAGTTTTTCCCAATGATGACAAATGCAATAGTGATAGTGATACCATTGCGTCTACTGAGTTTGAGTGATTTTTCTAGTGAAGTATTTCTTGAACAGATGGCAGACAAACTACAATGGGTGCACTTTTTCTCTGGAACTTTGTCCTCAATAATATCGGTCACTAGAAATAATCCTTGTCCTCTAAGATATAGTCTGCTCCCCTTGATATTGTGAACTCGGTTAGGGGAACTCACGTTCTCTTCTCTGTTACAATAACACATCACACCATGAGTATCACAGATTTGGTCTCTTATTTGCTACCATAGTGTAATATCCCCTTTTCTGGTGTTCCTTATGACATGGTTAGGGTGGACTCTCAAAGTTGGGGGCAAACAGATCACAGGTGCAGGTTAGTGTCATCAGCAGGTTTGGGGGAATTTTGGGGGAGTTTTGAGGAGTCTTCGTGAGGACCAGTGGCATTTGCTTGGTATATTCCATCATTTGAACAATTTGCCTTTCATTCCGGTGCATTCCGACAACTTTCGGGAAATTGAGTTATTTTTGGGTCTAACTCAATTAATTACACTCAAGGTGGCATTCCGAGAGGGATACATGATAGAACATGTTAGTGTAATAGCTCGTTGGAACCAAAACGAGAATACTTACATGATGGGATGGTTGGACATGAGTTTCAGTGACCTGAGGAGACATGGTGGCCAATTTACTCTTTCCCCGCATTAAAAAGGATATTTTAATTGGGAAAGAAGAGGGAAAAGTGCTCCATGATTAAAATAATAATAAAATAGAAGACTCTAGATGGGTCCATAAGATCTATAAAAGAAGAGGAGGAGGCCATTGAGGGATATCTTGGATTTGATATCTTTTCTTGTATGTGAGGTTGAGAACCCGATGCTCTACTCCATTAGTAGCCCCAGGATGGAAACCCTCAGGTGATTGAGATAGATTGGGCAAGTGCCCAACTCCCCTTGGTGAATTCATCTTGAATTCATAAGTGAGCTTAGCAGTGGCAGTTTGGTGCAGTTTTGGTGGAGGGCCCATGCAGCAGATTTGTGAGGCCGGATTTTATCTCAGCTATGTCAGCTATTTATCTTTCCAGCATGTAAACCCCAGTTTATGTTATAATAAAGCTGAGATTATTTACTGCATCATTGTGTTATGGAATTGTATGAACTTTATATGTTTTATTTTTGTTAAAATTGGACAACTAGGTCCAAACTCCGAGTTGTGCTGCTCAGATGACGATTTTAATATTTTTATTGGATTCCTCTTTCGGAGAGGTGTAAGATTGATCTAAAGATCATCTCGATCGGATGAGCAGAACATGTACTTTGAATTTATTCCACTTATGTGCTAGGTCGGCCTGGAATAAAATATTGACTTAAATGTCTTAAAGGACGTGTCACACACCCCAAAGATGCCTATATATTGGAGAGACTTGGAGTTCATTTGACACACATTGTGTGGAGGAATTCCTTCTCTCTTGATGGCGTTGGAGTTGCGTTCTTGATACTGCGTATCTATGGAGTGTTCTTTGTTTGGGTTGTTCTGGGGTTATGTGTGACATGCTTGGCTGAATGACCTGTTGGAGACTTCGCTGGTAGAAGCATCCTGCTGATCGCCATAATGCCACCATTCATCATCTTTGTTTTGGCTTGTCTTCCATCGATCTATTAGTATGTTCTATCTCCTTCAGTATTGTGTGCCCTAATCTGAAATGGCATAGAACATGTTCAGAAATTAACATGGTATCAGAGCTTTAAGGGGAAGACAATGCCCAATTTGTGTTGAATTGCAATCTTCGATCTATTGTTCCATTGTGCAACACATACACAAGTAGTCTAGCTCACTGGAGGAGGAAGATCACTGTCTTGCGTCGCAGCAAAGGAGTACGACCAACGTGGAGAAATAGGGCTGTTTGAAGCCTATTTCAGGAGGCCGAAGTTGCTGTCAGAGGGCCGAGACAGGGAGGACTTTTTTGAGGGTGGACAGTCCTCAAAAGAGGCTGCTGCAGGCTTGTCTAAAGTCCTGTAGGATGCCGCTGTAACTAAGGGAGGTCAGGTCTGTGTTAAGGGCTTGAAACTGCCCTAAACTTGCAGCGTGAAGGGACAACCTCCTGTTGAAGGACAACTGCAGGCCTTAAGGAAGAAATCTGGGCAGTATTGGAGATCTGTAATGACTGTGAAGTTGCCCTAACCAGGCCTAAGAGGACTGCAAAAAAAAATCAGACCTCAAACGGTGAGCTGGAGATATGCATTTTGATGCATCTTATTGGTGTTGGATCCATGTTTGAAGGATCAGTTCAGATTAGGCAATCAGATAAACATATTAAAGAATACACAAAAGGTTCCTCTGAAAATTTTGGTGAAGTTAGAAGCCACAACAAGGAGCAAATAAACAGCGTGGAGGAGGTCTGAGAGAACATGGAGGCTTCTGTGATTGGGCCGCAGTCCTGTAGGTGACTGCTTGTACTTTTGAAGGGCTGTTTGGGCTAATTTCAAGGGTTGTTCAGGCTCGGATTGCTGGGTAGCTTAGGCTGCATCAAGGAGAGGCAATACTGGGCTGTGTTAAGGGTCTTTTGGTGGTTGGAACATTTGCGTGGAGAGCTGGGAGCAGCCAGTGGT
Organism: Pinus albicaulis; assembly: GCA_034641835.2. Taxonomy (NCBI): domain Eukaryota; kingdom Viridiplantae; phylum Streptophyta; class Pinopsida; order Pinales; family Pinaceae; genus Pinus; species Pinus albicaulis. The sequence continues at coordinate 701,451,070 of CM076579.1, forward strand.
AGGCCGCAGACCCTAACTCCAAAATCAGATCACTGCTGTTTTGGGGATGGTTTGAGAAAATCAAAACTATGAGAATCTAATGAAGGCTGCATATGCATCTTGGTCCGAAATGCTTTTGAAATCTGTTATGTAACTACATTATCTCTAAGCTCTATGTACCTCTGATGTGATCATGGAATAAATAACGCAGACTTGACTGGGTAGTAGCAGTGCTTCGCATATTGGCAAGTGTATTCTCTCTCTATTTCTCTGCTAGAAATTTAAAAGGAAGAATAAAAGGAAAAAGTTGAACGAGGATACCAGAGAGGCCGACTTGCACGATTTTTTCAAGACGTTTGGTCACATCATTGCCATGGACCAGAGGATCGGAATGAGCATGGATGCTGGCTTTGTCAATTTCGCCATCAGGGAGGATGCACAGAGCTTCAATAATCTCATTCTGAGAGTTGATGGGCATCTTCTAGACAGGCAGCCCAAATCCTTTGTGGGATTTAAGGTAACTGCGGATGGTTCTCAGACCCAAATCTATTTCAAGTTTTTTTTTAATATCTACAGTCTCCCCATTCTGGTTGCATATCCAATTAATATTATCAGCAAATGGCAAAGGAGCCCTAGAGCAACAATACATTTGTTCATGAAATTGGTCCCTTATCTTAAGCACGAAGAGACTACAAAATTATTTTTGCAAGAATATCTTCTGTAAAAAGAAATGTATTGGAGGATATGCTACATGGTTTGATATTTACTGCAACCCACTTGGTGCAACTATTAAGGCATTTGTGGCTAAGTTGTTGCGGGACTCTTCATCTCGCTATGCTGTTCGCTTAGTTTTGGACAATGTAGTTACTACAAATTTGAGAACAATGAAGGATCCATTGGAGGAGTACTACAGTCCTAATCTGAGAGGAGATCATGATGAAATTGAAGCTATGCAACAGATGAACCTGCATACAGCATGTGTGAATGCAAGGCATTTTCTATGGCTTATAAGAATGATTGAATTAAGAGTTGCAGACAAAGCAGTGAAAGAATGTAGTGATCAATCTACATTTACTGAAATAATGCATGGCGTATCATAGTTCCAGGTCTTCCTGGACTTATCCTTCGTTGCACTAATTCTGTAAAGGAAGACTTGCTGAATCTTGTTTGAAGGTAGCATGATGAGTGTTGTGGTAGGCCGTAGGCCATGCCACAACAGCAAGCCGTGTGGCTATCACATGAGTTTTTGACTGTGTGATCTGAGGCAGCCACAGATTCAAGCTAAAGTTGGACGCAGACCAATCACAATAATTCCCAGATCTGTGCATATGGCATAGACAGGATTTCAAGTAAAGACAAAGAAATTATTTTGATGTACTTGACAAAGTCTTTAAGATCTCTACATATAGGAGCAGTGAAGTGCCTCATCTGATAGTATTATGATACTAGCACAGCTGACGTGATAGTGGTTGTGAACCAGCATATATCTGAACTCAACCTAGTTGCAGTGACCTTAGAAAGTGTCTTGACCAGATGACAAATTGCAGAACTGAGATCTGAAGCCTTGGAGCCTTAGATCAGTCAACCATTCACTGCAAATGGGCAGATCTGGAAGCAAAATGCAATGCCAGATGTAGTAGATGAACACCTCAAGTGCAGGATAAAAAGTCTGAGAAGGTTGCTTGAGGAAGCTACAACAGATCTCCTCAAAATAACAGGTAGTTGCTATAAGAACTTCTAACACACGCTGAGGCTTGTTGATATATTCTCCCTGTTGGACAGTGTCATAGATAGACACCTATGTAGTAGTAAGCATTAGTCTCACATTAGAGCGTAATGATAAAATGTGAACTGAGAAGTTTTTGCAGTTTTCAGTCACGTTGTTGGAGTCTTCAGCAAAAGCTTGTGGTCTTGGATGAGAATAAGACTCCTTTCCAAGCCAGTGTCTGGGATGCCCTCATTTAAAATAGATGTCTTCTCTCTCTCGAGAGAAGTTGGCATTAAGAGGGAGAATGCAACTGTATATGCTCTTGAGCTGATATCATTGCTGAACGAAAGAAGATCCTCATGGCTTCAGAGGGGGAAATTTCGGAGGAAAACCAAGAAGCCATAAGTACAATATGAGCCTGGATCATTTGAAGAAGCTGTAAGGCATCAAGCCTGGAAGGATGCGAGGATGATGTTTGGGATATGGTTCCTAGATCACAAAACAAAGCTGTTGTCACCTCGATATAAGATTAAGCATGGATTTGATGGGAAATTGTGTTGCCTGAGACTTCTCTTGGAAGGCACTGATTATTATTGCACCTATAATCTATTATTTCCCTTGTTGCTACGCAAGGACGGAATCTCCATCAGATGGATGTAAAGACCGTTTTTTTTTGGCATGATGCAATAAAGGAAGAGGTGTATGTAGAGCAACCTATGGGGTTCGAAGTCCAGGATCGGGACACCCATGTCTGCAGGTTGAAGAAAGCCCTCTATGGGCTGAAGCAAGCACCCAGAGCTTGGTATGAGAGGATAGATAACTACCTGATGAAGCTGGGCTTCACTCATAGTAATGCTGATTACTTCAAAAGTTGATAGAAAGAAGCCTCTCACTCTGGTGCTATATGTGGACGACCGCTCCCTGACAGATGCTGACCCTCTCATTCATCAGTGCAAGAGGGAGCTCGCTGCTGAATTCGAGCTGAAGGACCTAGGACTGATGCATTACTTCCTAGGCCTGGAGGTCTGGCAGAGACCTGGCGAGATTTTCCATTCTCAAGGAAAATACATTATGAAGCTTCTGGTATGGTGGACTATAAGTCCGTGTCGACACCGATTGAACTCAACTTTAAGAAGTTGAGTGGCAGCGCTGCTGGGCCTGTGTTAGCAAATCCTACTGAGTATTGTCAACTCGCAGGGGCCTTGATGTTCTTAGTGAACACCCGTCCGGACATATGTTGTGTAGTGAACACCTTGAGTCAACACATGGTTGATCATAACATTCACTGGGTTGGTGTCAAGAAACTCTTGAGATATCTCTATGACACGGTAGACCATGGGTTGAGATACACTGCTGGGAGTATGACACTCCATGGATATACTGATGCCGATTGGGCCGGCAGTGTGGTGGATCGCAAGAGCACATCTGGATGCTACTTCACATGTAGATCTGCTTCGGGCAGGAAACTGAAGTCGGTAGCCTTGAGCACCGCTAAGGTCGAATACATTGCAGCATGTATGGCCTGTTGTGAAGTCACTTGGTTGCGAAAGCTCTTCAGTGAGCTGTTCGAGCATGTGCTAGATGCCACCGTTATCCCTTGTGATAACCAGAGGGGGATTAGTTTGTCATAGAATCTCGGGTTCCACGATTGATCCGAGCATGTTGATGGCTGGTATCACTTTATCCAGGATATGGTACAGCGAGGCGCCGTAAGGCTCGATCATATAGGAATTGATGAGTAGGTCGTGGACATTCTCACAATGCCCTTGGGGAAGGTCATGTTCCTAACCTTTCGTGAGAATCTTGGAATCATGGAATGACCCTATTATGAGGGTCCTGTCGGATGATGAGCTTTGGGAGCTCCAAGGGGGTTTTGGGGATAACTTTGGTGCTATAAGCAACCACAGGGCTAGGCTTGCCGAACCTAGTTGGTGTGCTTCTACCCCACCGTGATGATATTGAGATGGTTTACCTCTCTCTGATCTATGCCCCGTATGCATCCTACCCATGGAGTTTCAGACTCATGGGAAGTACCTCTCATCTGGACAATGAGGTGGGAAATGTGAATAGAGACCATAGCAAGACCGATGGACGCATCGGAGATTGCCGTACTCTCTATGTCTAGGATGGCACGTGTCCAACAACTTGATCTGGAATCAAGTTTAGCGAGGTTTCAGACCTCCAACTGACTTCAGGTTAGTAAACTAACTTCGGGTTAGTATATGACTCTCTTGAGTCGTAGTGAGGTTTCAGACCTCCAACTGACTTCGGGTCAGGTAAACCAACTTCGGGTTGGTATGTGACTCTTTGTGAGTCCTATAGAGGTTTCGGACCTCTGGGTTGAATCTGTCAGTCGGGTATGATGTCTTTGTGACTGACCCACTTTTGTTCTGAAATAAAGAGGCCAACAAAGCAAGTTACGGCAGGATGATGCACAATGTTTGGATTGCACTAGTGGACGGAGTTCTCCCTAGTTGAGAGGGAGTGTTAAAATTGGACAACTAGGTCCAAACTCCGGGTTGTGCTGCTCAGATGACGATCCCAATATTTTTATTGGATTCCTCTTTCGGAGAGGTGTAAGATTGATCTAAAGATCATCTCGATTGGATGAGCAGAACATGTACTTTGAATTTATTCCACTTATGTGCTAGGTCGGCCTGGAATAAAATATTGACTTAAATGTCTTAAAGGACGTGTCACACACCCCCAAAGATGCCTATATATTGGAGAGACTTGGAGTTCATTTGACACACATTGTGTGGAGGAATTCCTTCTCTTTTGATGGCGTTGGAGCTGCGTTCTTGATACTTCATATCTATGGCGTGTTCTTTGTTGGGTTGTTTTGGGGTTATGTGTGACACGCTTGGCTGAATGACCTGTTGGAGACTTTGCTGGTAGAAGCATCCTGCTGATCGCCATAACGCCGCCATTCATCATCTCTATTTTGGCTTGTCTTCCATCGATCTATTAGTATGTTCTATCTCCTTCAGTATTGTGTGCCCTAATCTGAAATGGCATAGAACATGTTCAGAAATTAGCAATTTTACATGGCAATCTTTTGTTATATGGATGATAATTTTATGGGAAATTTGTGGTTAAGTGAATTTTTGCAAATTTGTTCAAAATATCCATTTGGGGATATTACAGTGGTATCAGAGCTGGTGATCTTGCCAGCCTGAGGGTTTACTTGCCAAAAATACCGAAACATTTTTCATTGATCTTAAGGGTGCAGATGAAATTTAAAGGCCTAATTATTAGAAAGTGATGTCCAAATTTGAAAGTGCCCAGATTAATTTAGCGTTCAACATGGCTAAATTCTTATTGTCGGTTGTGGCATATTAATTCAAAATGGAGGCCGAGAGTTTTCAATTATAGTGGCTGGGATGCACGATTGTGACTAATGCAATCGATTAAGAATGGATCGACTTCTAAGTTGAAAAGCCGCACTTTCATGAATCCACTGCATAGCTGGTTCGTCACAAAGGCTATACGCTGGCCGATATGAAGGAGCATGAATATATGTGTTTAACCCGAGTTTCTTATCAGCACCCAAATCATTTTTAGGAGTCGTCAAATTAATTTTGGAGCGTAGGTAACAATGAAGGAGGCAATGGTTGTGGGAACCATCAGGTTCGTATGTGAGTGATAGTGTATGTAGTGCGACTGCACGATGGTGACAGAGAAAATTGGGGGCCCATGCTTACGTTGTAAATTCGTAAGGGAGTCAACACTCAATGCCGAGTCATCGCGTATCTCCTTCCTGAGCATAACAGTCACCGTGGAAGCCGAGATTACTGAAGGAATCGTAGCACTTCTTTGAACGTTGAGATCAGGTGACATTTACGAAGGAGGAGTGGCCTCGCACCATTGACAGCGGAGCCGCCAATTGGGGAGCAGAATCCATGTGCATTGTGAGTTTGATGTCAGTTCTCCTCGAGCCGCCAGTGGGTGCATCGCAAAGTCTCCGGCGTGGTAGGGGGGCCTCAACTCATAACCCACATAGTTCAGAATCGCTGGACTGTCGCGCTTCTAACCGCCATCAAGTGGTATCGCCATGTTAGGCCCTTGATTGGGAATTCGTTGCCTAACAAAACCCGCACCTTGGGCGAGGCCACTGAAAGGGCCGAGCTCCGGGTTCGATCGCCATTAACTGCACATACAAGACCAGGTCGAAAGTCACCCTTCTAGCGACATTCAACACATAAACTTGACACATAAGACTGACAATGACGACCGAGAAGTTCGTGGTTGATAGAGGCAGCCGACGTAAAACTCAAGGGTGGTGCCCACCGTCAGCACTCTCAGGCGGAGACGTGATTTTCTGGCCACGGGGGACATCTTCGATAGGCTGGTCAACTGAGTAAAGAAGACAAATTCAATTGTCTGTTTTGAGCAAAATCAAATTCTCTACCACGTCAAGATCTTGGTGAAGACAGGCTGAGCATGATTGGCCGAAATTAATTTTGGGTGGCAGTTGTTCGGATCATAATTGCCAACATAGTGAGACATCGTTTTTGACAGAGAGACAGTGGTGTGTCCAGTAACTCGTGCAGTTATCAGAGTTACGAAAGCTGAAACTCTTTATTGGTTGAGACCGTGATTGTCATTATATTTGTTGGACAAGTGCGTCAATATATGTCGGTAGCAAACTGTTTGGTTGGAGCAGACTTATCAGAGGACAATTTTGCTGATGTTATCCATTGCTATCCTGACATATTTATCAACACCAACATCGGAAGGTGCCTAGCTGATTTTTATTCCAGGTTCATCATTCTTCTGTTTACTATACTCCTTACATTTGCAAAGGTTGACTAAGTAATGAGTGATGTATCGTATGAACAACCTTGTGTAAATTTATGGGTCAGTAAGAATGCTGAATGTTAGTAATGCATCTTTGTTATTAGCATTATTTTTCATTTCCGTTGATTGTTGGACAATGTATTGTTGATGTATGTAGGGTGTTTTAGCCGTGCCTTGCATTGTTTATCATAACCTTGTATTGTTACCATAAAAATGGGGTTTTTTAAAACACCTCATAAGCCCACATAACAACACAACCGTTGATGCCTTAAACCACATTGTTTCTATGGACCAAGAACCCAAGTAGAACAACAAATCTTTTTCAAAGGGGGTCTATGCCATTCTTCAAAAAGGGCAATTAAGGGGCCTAGAGAAAGAACTAGAAATAGGATACAAAATCCTTGCACTTGGAATAGATTTGAAACACGTGAAGATCACATGGAGAGTTCTCTCCAAAAGTGAGGAACTTGATGAACTCCTCTCCAAAGTCAGCCAGTCAGAAGGAAAGAAACTGATTTGGGCCCTAAAACCTACTATGCTTGCTCTTATACAACCCAAGTTCCTGGGAGAACCATGTGAGGGGTTCAAACTTCCGGTTGCATCATGCCTCAGTAACATTATGAGGTTGACTGCACTTATAGCTCCTTTCAATGATGATGTTATGAGGGAAGTGTTCAAGTTAGTAGTGGGGACTTTTCAGGACTTGGACAACAATGCAAGCTCTACCTTTGGGAAGAAGCTTGAGATTTTAGGAGGTATGGCCATGTTCAAGACGTATGACATCATGCTTGATTTGGGGTGTGATGACTTGGTCCATCAGATGTTCCAATGTTTATTTAACATTAGGAAACATCACCCTGATACAGTCATAACAAACATGCTGTCCATTGTCTTCAGTCATAGGAGATTGGGATGTCATTTGCCAGGAGTTGCGGGCTAAACTGTTGACCATTTGGAGAGAACAGTCGGTCCCACTTGCTGCTCCTGAGCTAGCCGAAGGGCTGGTTGAGTAGAACATTGGGCTATTTAGGAGACAGTTGACCAGGGAGGGGCTGCTCCAGTTTGGTGGATCAGGCAGCACAAATCAGCTGAGGAGGAAGGGACTTTGCTTCATTTGCAAAGAACCTTGGGGGCCTGATCACTCATGCTTGAGAGATGTAGATGAGGTGGCAGAGGTAGAGTAGGAGGACATTCCTTCCGTATGTCAAAGTGAGGACTCTTCTTTGGATGACTCCATGGGGTCATATGAGGATGTTTCTGGGGAGCATGAGCAGTCATGTGGAGTTGATGACAGTATGTTGGGTTTGTATTCCAGTATGCATGATGAGCAATTAGGGGACTCTAGGGGAGATATTCAGGATGATGAGTCATCTGCGATGATTCAATCGGAGCAGCATATGGTGGAGCATGAGTTAGCTGAGGAGAAGGATATGTACAATATGCATGATAGCCCTTTTGAGGAGAGCCAGATGGAGGTTCACATTGAGTTTGTGATGGATGTGCAACTACCCTTGGGGTCAGCTGTCGATGAGGAGCAGACAGATGCACGGACATCTAGTAGGGTGACAGTAGGTGCAGTCTGCAGATATAGTCGTTGATGAGGAGCAGATAGATGCACAGACATCTAGCAGGGTAACAGTAGTTGCAGGTACTTATCCCCAGGAGACATTGGAGGTCGAGAGGGTAGTTCTGCGGGAGGCTAGTAGACAATAGGAGTATGACATTCCTGAGATGGTGGTGCATCCATCTTTGGGATGACTCACTGATGAGGAAAAGGTAGATGCACATGCAGTTAGCGGAGTTGCAGTACTTTCAGGGAGCAACATTCTCCAGGAGTTCATCGATGGGGCTTGCAGCATATCTTGCCCATTTTGGCCTATCATAGAGAGGAGGGCCTTCTTTTTCAGGCAACTCTCGTTGACAGACAGGACAGAGTAGCATGAGTTGAGCATGGACTGGCGGCAACACAGTAGGCTCGTTCCATATGTAGGTGTCCCTACATTTGACTCTTTTACCGAGATAGATTGGCGGGAGATCGTGAGTTGGAATCCTCTTAATGGTATGATCTTCTTAGTCAGGAGCATAGTGGAGCAGGGACCCTTAGACATGACAGACACTACAATTTCCTATTGGCAGTGGGACACAGGTCGACAACTCTTCAGTATTCCATCCCGACTTCAGGAGTGCAGGGTTAGCATTGGATTGAGTCAGGAGTTGGATTGGAGAGAGGTGATGAGTTGGTACGCAGTTGGTGGGGTAGCTTACACAATCAGAGCTACAACACAACAGGAGCCATGGACCACTGATGCTTGTTATCTAGGTTGGTTTGTTGATGACATATTCAGTCAGAGATTGGTTTGGGATCCGGGCATCGAGGGATCCGTTCTTGGTGGGTTGATACAGAGGCCTCGCATCTCCCAGCGGTTTGTATGGGATCCGGGCATTGGGTCTTAGTTGCATTGGGCCAACAGACTGGTCCACATATTTGGATTGCTTGAGGGCAAGAAATCTTGGGGTGGAGGTTTTGTAATATCCCCTTTTCTGGTGTTCCTTATGACATGGTTAGGATGGACTCTCAAAGTCGGGGGCAGATAGATCATAGGTGCAGGTTGGTGTCATCAACAGGTTTGGGGGAATTTTGGAGGAGTTTTGAGGAGTTTTCGTGAGGACCAATGGCATTTTCTTGGTATACTCCATCATTCGCACATTTTGCCTTTCGTTTCGGTGCATTCCGACAACTTTCGGAAAACTGAGTAATTTTTGGCCTAACTCAATTAATTACACTCAAGGTGGCATTTCGAGATGGATACATGATAGAACACCCTAGTGTAATAGCTTGTTGGAACCAAAACGAGAATACTTACATGATGGGATGGTTGGACATTAGTTTTAGTGACCCGAGGAAACATGGTGGCTAATTTACTCTTTCCCCGCATTAAAAAGAATATTTTAATTGGGAAAGAAGAGGGAAAAGTGCTCCGTGATTAAAATAATAATAAAATAGAAGACTCTAGATGGGTCCATAAGATCTATAAAAGAAGAGGAGGCCATTGAAGGATATCTTGGATTTGATATCTTTTCTTGTATGTGAGGTGGAGAACCCGATTCTCTACTCCATTGGTAGCCCCAGGACGAAAACCTTCGGGTGATTGAGAGAGATTGGGCAAGTGCCCATCTCCCCTTGGTGAATTCATCCTAAATTCACAGGTGAGCTTAGCAGTGGCAGTTTGGTGCAATTTTGGTGGAGGGCCTGTGTAGCAGATCTGTGAGGCCGGATTTTATCTTAGCTATGTCAGCTATTTATCTTTCAAGTTTCCAACATGTAAACCCCAATTTATTTTATAATAAAGCTGAGATTCATTGTGTTACGAAATTGCATGAACTTTATATGTTTTATTTTACATGGCAATCTTCTGTTATATGGATGATAATTTTATGGGAAATTTGTGGTTAAGTGAATTTTTGCAAATTTCATCAAAATATCCATTTGGGGATATTACACACAGTTCGAACTTCTTACTGGTGTATCAGAAAGGAAATACACAGCCAACAAAGATATGTGAATTTGTCCTCTCTAGAAAGTGAAGAATTTGGCCAGCTAGTTGAGAAATGATTTGTCCCCTTTTTTCCTACCGTGAATCCCAACTAATCTCCCAACACTTCAATCCACTAATCTTATGGCAGATTTGGGTCCTTCTTTAATTATGGGCCTCTGTCTAGCAACTGGTTTCAGTGAAGGGCCCTGTCTATAATATTCAGTCCACGTGAAATCTTCAGCAATAAGAAAAAATGACGCCTTATCTCTATCACTGCTACAGCCACATAATTATTATAGTGCACATTCAACCAATGAAGAGTACACTTAGCAAGTGGTAGTTAATACGCTAAGCAATTCCTTCAGGCACCAGCTATTGAATTTGGACCACAATCCTCTGTTATAACCACTACAAATCAATTTTCCTTGGAGCAGACTACGACCCCAACACGAGAACAACTTGTCTAGCAATTAAGTGTAGAACCCCTACCCTGGAATTTGCCCTGGAAGTCTGATATCATAATATTTGGAATCACTGCTCCAACATACACACAGACAATGTTTTGAAAATTGCGATCGGGATTAAATCGGCGAGGGGAAAAAATCGGAAAAATCGTAAAAATCGGGAAAAAATCGGTAAAAATCGGGAAAAATCGGGAAAAAATCGGCACATACAAAAATATTCATTTTTTTCAATTTTTTTAATATCTAAAGCATCCACAGCATAAAATAAATGCATTGACACATAAATATGCAAAAAAACTAATATATAAGATGTGTAATATCATGTCTAGTGCTACATCACACATAAAACTGAATCATGTCCTGAATACTAAGTCTTGAGTCTCAAGAGTCAACTCAGCCTCAAAATATCAACAAAAAATATAATAATGTATCTCATATCATGAGTCATAATGTCATATACAAAGGAATGTCAATGCACCATATAACCTATGGTCCTATACTACTGATATCCTCTGCCCCTCGTGCGAAAAAATACAACAGCTTTGCCTTTCCCTCTAGATGAAGAAGCTGGCGGGACAGGCAATGGACTCTGTTGTGCTGTAGAAGTAGAAACTGAAGCACTAGAACGGGAACCTGAAGCACTAGGAGCTAAAGGAGGCAGACCACGTCCTCTATCGGTAGTAGTGGTAGGTGGTGTCACCTCCTGCTGCTGCTGCTCCTCCTCCTCCTCCTCCTCCTCCCCCTCCACTACCTCCTGCTCTATCCAATCAGGGGCTGCCTCCATGACAAGCCTCTCAGCTTCAACCCTCCATTCAGCAGTGGTGTCAATCGCATCTAAAGAGATGGCCTTCATATCAGGTGTCCTCTCAAGTTGTCTCACCCACAATCTAAGATTGTAGTAGATGTAAACCATGTCATTGAGGCGCTGGGCCTCCAACCTGTACAAGGGTCATAAATTAATAAATTAAATATTTAAAAAAAAAAATTAATGAATTCAAAAAATCAGTTGGAATATTTTAAGTTTTTTATCTGTTACGCCTTTTGGTGTGTATTTTTTCAAATACACTCCAGTTGCGCTCGCATCCTGAAGAGCTACATGTTTGGCTGAGTATTCTAATGGCAAGTTTTTGGAGTTTTGGTAATCTGCCACCGTAGCTCCTCCACCATGCATCTACAAGTTACAAGTTATAACAAATAAGATAAACTTATAAAGTTACAAACATAAGAAAAATTTTAAAATAATGAAAATCTTACCTGGCATTTTAGTAGTCCTATCCTGGACAGCCATGTCGAAGCTCAACGTGCCACCTGCCATTCTGTATACCTCCGTTTCTTTGGATGTCTCTGCACATTCTGATGGAGTTGGCACCATCTTCTGAACACAAGTGAAAAAGCCATCCATGACCTCAGCATCAAATAGGAAACTACATGAGTAAGCAAATCCGGGGTTCAGGAAGATCCCTGCAACATGAATGGGATGATGGAGTGTGTTGTTCCATCGGTCATCAATCACTTCCCATAAAAGAAGTTGTTTCTGAAACCCCTCATCACCCTTATCATCATAGTAGCTGCGAACATCTTCTTTGGCCCTATCCATGGCCTCATACAAGTAGCCCATTGCGGGTTTCTCTCCGTCCACCAATCTAAGAACCTTTACCAAAGGTTTAGTAACGCTGCACACCTCTTGCACTCCAGCCCAGAAACTTTCCTGATATGACACCAACCTGCAGATGGCCTCTCCCTCTAGTTTGCGGCTGATAGTCAAAGCATGCGACTCCTCTGAAAGAAACATTCTCTTCAAATCCCACTTAGAATTCAAGAGGGATTGAAGATATATGAAACTAGTGGCAAATTGTGTAATAGTAGGCTGCACCAACTCCTTCTTGTTGGTGAATGTTCTCATCAAATGAAGCACAGATGCATGATTATATATAAATTTTGTAATGCTCTTTGATGATTCTACAATATCTTTGACAAAATCAATCTTTCTGATGTCCTCCAACATCAAATCAAGGCAATGTGCAGCATAAGGTGTCCAAAATATGCTCGGATGCCTCTCCATAAGCATCTTGCCAACAGAGACATAGTTTGTAGCGTTGTCCGTTATGATTTGGACAACATTTTGGGGGCCCACCTCCAGAATGAACACATCCAATAAATCACATAATAATCTTGCATCTTTGACATGTGCAGATGCATCAACAGATTTCATAAACATTGTCCCATTGGGACAATTGACCAAGAAGTTAATAAGGGTCCTACCCCTTTGATCAGTCTAACCATCTGACATCAGTGCATCCTGTGACTTCACATGATGCCCTTAACTCCTCTAATCTCTTGGTGCAGTCAACTTTCTCATTTTGCAGAATGTGCCCTCTAAAGTCATCATATGAAGGGGCTTTGTATCTTGGGCCAACAATAGCGATAGCATCAATCGTAGCCTGATAAAATGGATTGTTCCTGGCAACAGTGAAAGGAATATCACTCCAAAGAAACAGTTTGCCCAACAACCTGTCAGCTTCTTCCTTCTCCTTTTTTTTAATAAGCGAGGAGATAGATGGCTGTGCCCCGGGAGTGGTTCTAGGAAAAAAAAATGAGGAGGCAGCTACGAGGTTGCCTATAGAAGATGCTGATGCTGAAGAACCACTACCACTCTCACGGTCAACTCTAAACCCTGATATTTGACTCTTTAGAGCTGCCTTGCTGAGTTTAGTTGTTTCTATTTCTTCCAATGAGTTGATGGCTCTTCTGATTATTTCTGGACTGGTATTTGTGCAAGGGCCTATTTCATATCCGGGAATTTGTGCGAGGTGGTATTTCAACCTGTATACCCCCCTATCATGTGGTGACCACATAACTTGCAAGACAAGTTTGATCGGTCAAACCCCTGATCAGGTTCACCAAATTCCCATAAAGGATCCAATTTCCTTGGCATGTTTGCAAATTTGTTGAACTCTTGACTCTTGAGTTTTATTGTAAGATGAACTTTGAACTTTGAAAGTTGAAATTTGAACCTAGGGCACAAGAAAAATTGCAAGTTAAAAAATAAAATTAAAAAAATTACAATTTTACATACAACATTTTTTATTTTTTTCACAAAAAAAAAACCCTCAACTCAATGCAAAAATAATGGGAAAAAAGTACATATTGAAACACAAGCAAAAATAATGGAAAGAAACTAAGAGCACAAGAAGAAATTAAAAAAAAAAATTTAACAAACAATTTTTTGCATTTTTTACCAAAATAAATCCTCTCCTCTCAATCAAAAAAAAAAAAAAAAAAATGCAATCACAAATGATGAAAAATACATGGGTGATAGAAACCCATGGAAGAACAAGAAAAAACAAAAAAAAATGGGTCAAATTTGATGCCCATACCTGGAAAAAACGTTTTGCCGGAGACACTTGGTCCAAATTCGATTTTTGTTCGCTTGGCTTGCTAAAATCCTTCACTTTTGTCCACTCTTGCCCTTGTAGATCACTTATCTTCCTCCTTAGCTCTCCTTAGAAAACCTGTCAATGCAAAAATGATAAACAAAAACATGAAAATCGCATATAAAAGTCGCTGTTTTGGAAGCCCACGATTTTTATCGTACGGATCGCGATTTTTTCGAAAAAATTGTGATTTTTTCACGATTGGCGATTTTTTCAAAAAATCGTGCAAAAAATCGCCGATTTAATCTTTTCCTTGAAAAAATCACGATTTTATCGCGATGTTCAAACCACTGCACACAGGTCAAGATGGCCCTTTGGATAATCAGCTTCAGCATTGGAACTTGATAATTGATAACTCAAGGAAAAAAGAAAATGTCCAGCCAATACCAAAATCATAGAAATTGACCACTGATAGGATGTAATTCAACTCTCTTCAAATAATGGTAATGATATTTCAACTGGAAGTGTATTTATTTGCAGAGAGAACAACCCCTTTAAATTAATCCCTGCTGATGTTTACAAATCCAGAGACAGAAAAAAAAAATGAATTCGGCCTCCCTGCTGACATATAATAGAACCATTTATGTTGTGCTTCCCTGGCTGGAGATGGCATTTCCAAATTCACTGATTTTCACATTAGGAACATTATGTTTTCTCGATAAATTTAACTCTTTGCCTCTTTTGAATAGTTGATGATCAAAGAAGAAATTCGCCCAGAATTTAAAAAAACAGCCCAGGCCTGCCAAGCAAAAGAAGAATACGCCCAAGTTTTGAGAGTTTCATCCCAGAATTTACAATATATTTCAACCTTGGCAAAATGCTCAGACTACAAGAAAATAGGTTCTCGCTCTATATACTTTGCAATTCGTCCTTCGACCTAGAAACCATAGGCACAGTTTCAATTTTAGATGGTAATTCGAGTTCCTATTGTATTTTCCTTGGCCCCTCGTGACAGTGAATTAGATGGATTTGCAATTTGTTTGAATTTGGATTGAACAATTAAATTCGACCTTCTGACATAATAACCCGCACAGAAAATGGTTAATCCGGTCCCCAATTATACGAGTGGTCTTCAGGGTCAAAGTGATGAAATTTAAATGAGAAATTCGGTCACCAAATCAAACTTCCTTTTTGGTACTGGAAGCCCTAGGAAAGATTGATGAACTGGATAATTCGACTCTCTTATTTCTGAAATTTCTCCTCTAATCCGACCTTTGCACGGAAATGTTAACACCTAGAGTTGGAGTGTACTCAGCCTTAGAAAACCATGATTATTCACGTATTTCGACTTTGGGTCTTTTAAAAATAAACTTTGGCTAATTTGGCAATATCTTTGAAATATTTTGGCCCTTTTTGATAAACGACATTCAGTGGCCCATAAAATAATTTGAAATTTATGAATGGGCCCGCTTCATAAAATAATTTGGCCCTCTAATTAATCTTGGCTCCATAAAATAATTTGATCCAAGAGGTAATATCCATGCGACAATTTTACTGAAATTTTGTTGCACATCCAATAAGGAAATTTGTTGAGCTCCTCTAACAAATCCTCACATTGCTGCTTGAATTGAGTTTTCGACTTATCCAGAAAAACCCTTGTTAAAATTGGCAACTAGGGCCAAACTCCACCTTGGACAGCTCATATGATGGAGATGATATTTTTATTGGATTTCTCTTTCGGAGAGGTGCAAGATTGATCTAAATATCATCTTGTTTGGTTGAACAGAAGTGAGATTTTGAATTTATTTCTGACACGTGGAAATTGTCAAGGTCGGCCAGAAGTCTAATGTAGGCTCATTAAGCCCCAATAGATGTGTCTCCACTCTCAACGAATTGTATAAATAAGAGAGTCCTTCTCCTCATTTGGACATCATCTCATCTCACATATTCTCTCTCCTCTCTTGATTGGGTCGTACAACAAAGGGGCAACTTCTCTTCACACGTGTGGCAGTTTGACCGAAAATGTCAGGAGGAAATTTCAGAGCTGTTTTTGGGATGATTGCAGGAGCGTTGACCAGCGTTGACTGAGGGTAAACACGACCTTTTTGTCTGCGGTTTTCAGGCAGTTCATCCGATTTCTTGAGGCCACATTAGTTGGTGTTATCTCTAAATTGGTATTGATGGGCTGCTCCACTAGACAACTTAGAGTAACTCTTTCAAACCAACTTTTGACTAAGGATTAGCTTCTTCAGCCTAAGAGGGATCTCTCAATTTATCAAAGGATTTGCTCAATTAGGTCTTAAAACAGATCGCTAACTCTGTGAGTGTCTTAGTGTATGTGATTGTAGGTGAAAAATGGGAAAGATTCAACTACCATTGGGCTCATGGAGTCTGTAAAAGGAATTCATTGACAAGCATTTCTACTTATGGAAACTGAGGCTTTTTCTGTTTCAATGATAGAACAACATTAACACATGGGAATAATCAATAACTCAATGCTAAAAGGAAGTCAGAGCATGCATAACATGAAATCTGAGTAATTTAACATCAAGACTACTGGAAGCAAGATATAAAAGAAACACATAAACTCATTGAGACATCTCAAGAATCTCAGGTGAAGCAGGAAATAGTCAGTATGTCTATTACTGATATGAAAAATTTACAATAGTAGAAGTGTCAAAAGCATTCTCCAACCCTTTCTCATTCGATTTTCTGTCTATAAATAGACCCTTTTTGCTTACAGAAGATTTGCCCAGCTGGCTAGATCATCGAACCATGACTTTGACACCTAATCATAACTAAAAACCACATTTCTGGAACATGAAAAGACACCTAGTCATTTAAGACTTACTCTCCTAATAGGACTCTACTTATATTTATTTCATCCACTTCTCTAGTAGTGGGACAATTACATAGATAAAGATGAGATGCTCGAGTAGCATTCTCCATGACCAAGACATGAATGTACCCCCAAGAATTTAAAAACAACTATCCTATTTTCTAGGAAGAGATTAACATTATCTAGAACTTTGTCTTCATGCTAATTTGTATGAGTGACACACATGCCAAATAATGGATGTCTGCTGGCATGGCCCACTATCTGTTTAGATGCCTCCAGGTGGCTGGCTGGCCTTCCATATGCCATTCAAACCTTCAAAAACTCTTTAAAAATATCTCGTTGTAAAACAAAGTATCTTTAGGCAGTTTCGTAGCATGCCCATTTCTGCCTTTTAACCTTCTCTTCTACCACCTCTGCTAGTCAAAAAGTGTTTGTTAGGTCAAAATAACTAAATACCATCAAAATCCCTCCTTAGATCTCCATAAAACTGATTTTTTTGATAAAAAACATTCTTCAAAAATTTCGTAGCGAATTTCGGCCCTCAAGCCTAAAGCTCGCTACGAAACTGCTTGATATGGCTAAAACTGCAGATTTGGTAGTTTTCTTCAAGTGTTTAACCTTCTAACCCAAATTTGGTGTCTCCTACAAGATGTAAACTTAAACAAAAATGCTTTGGATCAACTTCTCAGTCCTTGGGTGCTTCATCTTCATTAACAACAGGTTGTAACTCAGGTTCATCTACCAATCTCATTTTCAGTCCTCTTTTCTTCAGTTCTTCTTGAATCATGTCCATTTGGTCTTCCAACTCTTTGACCTGTCCTTTGAGCTGTTTCCTCTCAGACTGTAACCACAAATTCCTTTTTCTTGTGTTTTTTACCACCCTCCTCAAGGGAAGACTTCTCTTCACCATCTTTTTGGCATTTGACAAACTCTTTATCATACTTATCCAGCTGCTCCTTGATCTCTTTCTCAAAATCAAGCATTAGTTATCTCTCGACCTTGGCTTCTTTTAATTCCAGCTTCACTTCAACTACCTCTTCCCTGGCCTCTCTTAATTGTTCTTGTAGTCTTGGTATTTCAGTCTTTTCTTCAACATGTTCTTTCCCTTTTCTTTGTACAAAGACTTCTTCTGCGGCCGGGGATAGATCTATGATGTTCTATGGCTGCTTACCTTCACTGACCTTTTCTGCTCCTTTGCTTTCCATGGCATCCTTTGCAATCTGTGACCTGGTCATTGGCTTCCTTGGTTGGAAAATGAAGCCAACATCCTCTCCTGCAAAATTCAACTTCTTGACAGACTTACCTTTCTTCAATTTTCTTCTATCTCCTTCCATGCCTTTTGCCTGTACAATTGGGGATTCTTCAATATCTATTCCCTGGAGGATGTCTTCCAGGTTTCCTTTGGCAAATGTTTGGCTTCTTGTTACCCTTCTACTGCTTTGTTTATTAACTCTCTGATTTTGTCTTGCAAGTGATGGCTGAGAGATATTAGTCTCTTGCACAGGTTCAATTTCAATGTCCATTGGTTCTACAGGAGGCTGTTCTCCTTCTTCATCAATCTCTTCTATTACAGCTGGAGATGAAGTAGTTTTTGGTTTTGAAACTTTCTTTGGTGTCACTGCATCTACTTCATATCCACTCATAAAGAGAAAAGAGGTCTAGTCTCTATTTAGCCTTTTTAATTCCTCTAGTACTAACAATTTGATCAGACCATGGTGAAAGACTGATGTTTCACTATCCTCTGCCTTGACCTACACTTTATCTGACATCTTCCCCAAACTTCTATATAAAAAGAGAGGTAGGTCAAGTGGTTGCTTACCAACAAAATGTAGAAGGAGTCTAAAATGATAAGAATAAACCATGTGGAATCTCCCTTCGCAGGTGAAGTATTTCTGGACCACCAACAACAGTTTTGCATAATTTTCTTTCATATAACCCCTGAGGATGCCTTTTGTCATGTCAACTCCTCTGTGCTCTTGTTTGAGAAATTCTTCACAACTTTGCATTCTGAATTTTGTGCCTTTGAAGCATTCTTCACCACCTCTGGGTATTTCTGTAGCTTGGGAGATAGCATCTGGTGACATTGTGAGGTTCAAACTTCCAACTTTTGAGGCTGTTCTTGTAAAATTTGCTGCAAAGTCTTTGGATACTTGGACATGGAAACCCTGCGGTTTTTGACAAAACTGTAGGCAACCTACCTTCGTGAAAGCCTCCATAGCATTGGGATCTTCATTTAACAACGTCAAATCCATAGGTTCGTACCTCACACAATAAACACCCTTGTTTGCTTTCTTCTTCGATGCCATTGTGTAATATCCCGAAGGGGAAATAGACAGTAATACAAAGCATACAACAAGATATATAGTGCTAGAAACAGATCATGAAGCAGATACACATGAAATAGAGAGAATGCTAAGCCATTTTATTATACTGAGAAATAGAAATAAGTACAAGAGGTGATTAGAATGATGGCACCTCGATTTGCGCAAGGCAAGTGTAGGAATACTCTCAGAATATCAATGGAAATGGCTGCTCTCTGCTGTAACTCCACGCTGCTGAAATACTGCCATGCTGCTGCTACTGCTGGAACAAAATGAGTATTTGGGGCTGCTCCCCTACACGGAAAAATCTGATACTCTGGAATCGGCCTCTACTCACAATACCCAGAAAAGCCTAGAGAGCGTTTTTGAAATGGTCGACCCTTGAAAATGCCTCCCTTGAGGATCTACGCTATCCTCCCAAGGGCCACGCTAGTGCTGAATGCTACTCTCCAAAATAGGGTCTCCCTCTCTCACAAATGTCTCCAATAGGCAAGGGTTGGCCCCTTGCTCAATCCTCCGGCCTGAATCCTCCAAAATGGATCCAATCCAGAGCTCTCCCAAAATGAACTGCGTCCCCCTCTCTCAAGACTGCGCAGTCCCTCTAAGTTCTGCTCCTCCACGAATGCAACCACCAATCCTCCTGCAAAAATGCTAATGGAATACCTCACCCGAGCAAGCACTCGAAGTCTCCCAGGGCTGAGGGTGGGATCTCCGCACGGAGACACCCGGTGTACTAAACAGTACTGCAGACAAGCTAAACAGCCAGCGTGCTCCAAGTCGAAATGACAAGCTCAATATGCATAAACTTGAATGATGAAATGAAGAGGCTCTCCTCCCTTTTATCACGATGGGCCTCTCTCAACCCTAGGCCCCACCATCTCCTACTTGTCCCTTGGCCCACGCTGCCCCTCTCAACTGCGTGAGGTGGGCCCCACGCTGCCCACGTGGTCTGTGTCCTCCTCTCCCTGCGCTGTCCACTTGGCCACTAGGCCCCACTTCCTCAAATAAGATGTGAACTTTAGGGAAATATTTTATCCCAAGTGAGTTATTTAATATTTCACCCACTTTATTCATGCTCCGACTATAATAAGGAAAAATTGGTCAAAATTAATATTTCCAATTAGCTATCACTAATTGGGAATATTACACATTGATCCTTTATACTTTTCGTTGCCTCTTTGCTTATGACGTCTGCAGAATCAAAACTAAACAACAACCTGCTTTGCGTGATGAACTAGCTCTCGAACAATGACACTGAGATGTTTTACATGCAAGAATTGGACGATGAATGACAGAGAGAAGCTTGGGGGCAAGGTTTAAAAAGTAATTTGACAACTTGAGGGGAAATATGACACATGTGACCATAAGAGGCAATGATTACAAAAGGTACAACCTTGCATGCTTGGGAATTATGATAACTAACTCGCATGACCTCACATTTGTCTTCATCCATCAAAATTTGACATCTTACACTGCTCTGTCAATCTTTGCAGGAAAAAACCCAGTTTCATAGCGAAAACAATTAAATTGCTGACAGATTTGCTACGGAACTGTCAGACAGTTTTGTAGAAAAATCTGCTGTTTTGCCATATAATTTGCTACGAAACTATGTAAAACTGACAAGTGGATTATCTTTTTGATTTAAAAGTGTGGGAATGAAAACTAAATGATATGAGGTGGACTTGACTGATATGACAAGGCTTGAGGTGGGTTTAGACTTAGGATAAACATCACCACATGTAATTTTTTTAAAAATTTATGAAACTGACTATGAGACAACATGAACCTAGGTGAATGACATTTAAAACCCTATCAATGAAAGTGTTAAGACTAATGAGTGATAATAGTGGCTCCACTGGGGATGGTGTGCCCCTGTGGTACAACAAAGAACATGTAGTTCCAGTGCCACCTTCTGTTGAAAACAAAACTTCTAAAATTCACAAAGCCTTCTTCAAACTCTTATGGCCTTCTCCTCGGGTTCAAGCTTGATGATTAGTTTGTCTTTATTAGCAAAACATCATAACATAAAATGAAATATATACAATGGAGTGAATATTCAGTAAAAATTTAGGAGTAGTGTTTCAGAAACCTGCCATTGATAGGTCTTCCTGCACACAGCTGTCCATCCATTTCCTGAAGCAGATAAGTATTGTTGCCATGATATGAAGCTACCATAAATGGTCCCTTCCAGATATTTTCAAACTTTCCATGCTTCCCCTTTTCTTCAATTCTGGCTTCCCATTTCAAAACTACATCTTGAAGTTGGAAATTTTCCTCTTTAACTTTTCTGTCAAATGTTTTCTTCACTCTGTTTTGTGATTGCTGATGGTTGTTATATACCTCTTTTCTTTTTTCTTGCAGAGCTATAAGCTGGTTTATCCTTCTCTAAATAGCATTTGGCTCTTCTTCAAGTCTTTGTAGCAACTTCATTATTGGAACTCCCAAAAAGTGGGAAAAATAGCTTCAGCTCTAGAGTCCATACACTAATTCATAAGGGGATGTACCAATGGATCGCTTTGTACTGACCCTATAAGCCCAAAGAGCATATTTCAATTTCAGATGCCATGATCTCTTGTTTTCTTGCAGCACCTTTTTGATAATCCTCACTATACTTTTATTGGATGACTCTGCAAGGCCATTACCTTGAGGGTAATAGGTTGTTGAATGTCCAAGTGTTATATATGATATTGATGGCAAAAGCTAATTAATTTTTTAGATTTAAAAGCTTGTGCATTGTTAGTAATAATCTTCATAGGACAACCAAACCTAGACAAAATATTGTTCTCCAAGAATTGAATGATAACTGAATCAGTGGCCTACCTTGTTGGGATTGCTTCGATCCATTTAGTGAAATAGTCTGTGGCTGTCAAAATTCAGTGATGCTGCCCTGAAGATGCTGGGTGTATTTCATCAATGAAGTCTAACCCCCATTGTTGGAAAGACCCTTCAACATATATTGGCATCAAAGGTAAAGGAATTGATTTTTTCTTACCACAAAAAATTTGGCATTCATGGCATGCATCGATCTTCTTGAAAACATCCTTGAACATGGTAGGCCAATAGTAGCCTGCTCTAAGTGTTTTGTTGGCTGTGGCTTTCTAGTAATGGTGTCCTCCGCAATCTCCCTTATGAAACTCTTCAATGACCTTTTCAGCTTCCTCTTCCAACAAACAATTCAAAAGGATTCCACCAGTATCTTTCCAATACAAATTCTTATTCACAATACAGTATCTTAATGACTTCAGCTTTACAAACCTTGCTTTGGATTTGGTCAACTCTGGAGGAGCTTTGTGATGATGTAAGACAAAGATTATATCTCAATACCATTCAGATAAGATGAATTTCTCTTCAATAGGTACCAACCCTTCCTCTTCTTTTGATAACTCTGAAATTTCTGCAATCAAGTTCATGTCAAGACATTCAAAGTTGGATTGTGCCATTACTTTTGCTAACCCTTGTCCTTTCACCAACTTTGTAGGCTTGATTTCTATGTCATACTCCAGCAAAGTAGCTATCCATTTCCCTCTTTTGCCATCAGGATCAGCTTGTGTCAAAATATCTTTAACCACAGTGTTGGGTACAAATGCAAAGACATGAGAATGTAAAATATAAATTCTGAAGTCTTTAAGAGCTTTGACCAAAGCATATTCCTGTTTTTCCAAAATATTATACTTCAACTCAGAGTTGGCAAGAGTTTTGCTAAAAATGAAAAGTTTCTCAGTGGAATGTGTAGGGGTGACAAATAAACTTGCAGAGACAACTAAAGAATCAACGACTGAATTTTGGTCTCTAGTTTTCACAATGAATGCATATTCTTGAAAATTTTCAAGCATTTCCATATTCAGATTTCTGTAAGCCCTCATCCTTACATCCTTAGTTTGGTATGATCCTTCAACTTGTTTGATTACTAACTATGAATCACCACACACCGATATTTTCTTGGCACCTAATTTCTTCAAAATTTCCAAACCCAAAAACAAAGATTCATATTCTGCCATATTGTTGGTGCAGTCAAAGTTAAGTTTAAAAGAATAAAACTTACTTTCATCATCAGCAGTAGTGATCCATATGCCTGCTCCAGCCCCCTCTCTTCCAGCAGATCCATCAAAGTGTAGAAGCCACCAACCCTTTTCTTTTTCTTCAAAACCTTCCTGATTTTCAGCTTGCTGATTTTTTGTTTTCCTGTCAATTTCTGCTTCATCAGTTAACTCATTAAATAAAATTGATGATCCTAATTCTGTCTCAACAGCATAAATTGGAAAATTTTGGGGCTTATCTTTGCTGCTGACCATGTAGGCCATCCTACTCTCCCTATACAATCTTCTCTGCTCACCAAAAACAAGAATGGTGGCATATGTCATATCCATCTACATAGTACCTTTGATTTTCGCTGCCCAAGATCTGGATAAGAGCATGCCAAACTTGGGAGGGATGTTAGCTACCACTATGTCGATCAACATTGTCTTAGCAGGCACTTGTGACAAGCCAACCACAACATCTTTAATTAGACCTATGCATTGAACTCTCTTGGAGTCAAAAGAAAACAGATCTTTATAAGGCCTAGTGATCTCCAAACCCATCCTCTCCATAATCACCTTAGGCATAAGGTTATGGGAAGCCCCTGAATCCAACATGGCATTGTGCAAAGTCATATCATGAATATTAAGACTGACATAAAAGAGAGGTACTTCTTCATTCTGCTCATCTTCCACCCTTGGTCCTAGGAAAATGGTATGATGGTCTTCTTGTAGATTAAGGATATTTAAAGGTCTTGGTTGAGAATTCAACATCTTGACAATTTTGCTTCTGTACTCATTGATCTTGATAATTTCTCCAAAGGGGATAGGAATCTTAATTTTAGAGATTTCATTCTTTAGATTGAAAGTAGATGTGGCTTTTTCAGCTTCTTTGGCAGGAGGTGGAGGTGGTGGGTCCTTCTTTAGCTCACTTGCTTTAGGAACATACTTCTTTGGCTGAGTTTTATTTGTGGTGATGAGAACATTTCTGTTTCTTAGATTGTATTGCTTTTGCATTTCAAATATAGCATGTTGATAACCTTTTAGGTAATCAGATTGTCCCTCATCTTTTTTCAAATCATAACCAGACTCATCATGCTCTTCCTTGGTTAAAATCATCTACATATCTTCATCTAGACAGTGGATAATATCCTCTTAAAACTCAGGCTGAGCTTCTTCTTCAAGAAAATTTTGTTGAAAGGGAGGCCTCACTTGTGGGTCAGGCTGATTTCTGTTTTCTCTTTGTCTTTGCTGATTTTGAGGCCTCCTAAATTGTGGATTTCTGATCTGTAGATCATGTTGTGCAGGAGGTAAGGGAGTGGCTCCAATAACCAGTCTATCCATGAGTTTTCCATAGTTTTCAACATAAAATCAAATTTAACATCTGAGGATGAAGGTTTTTCTTCTTCTTTCAATTTGGATTTGCCCATCTTGGACCTCTTTGCAGCTATCATGTTTACTTCTGCCTTTACTGCATCATTCTGCATTTCTGCTAGAGAACCAGACTCTCTTTCCCTAAGCAGGATGGAAAACTCATAATCAAATGCCTCTGCATAGTGTAATTGAGCAGCTCCTGGAGGAGGTTTAATATTATGAGCAGGTATGGAGTTATAGACTTTGTTAAACCTCTTAGAGAAGTCTTGGACATATTCATCCAAGGCTCTTTTCAAATTGTTGTATTCAGTCAAGGCTTGCACTGGATTTACCTTACTCCCCCACTTGGTCAAAAAACTATCTTCTAGCTGGTCCCAATTTCGCAAACTTGCTAGAGCTAGGGCTTTAATCCACTTTCTTACTTCACCAGTGAAACTCTGGGCAAATAATCTCATTTTTACATCTTCATGGTCTACCTCCTCTCTATCAATGAAATCATTGAATTGATCCACATGTTCCTCAACTGATATATCCTCATCACCCCCAAAGGTTTTAATTCTAGTTGAGTATCCATCTGGGAGGTCAAGAAGAACAACAGGGAGGACAAGTGGAGCATATCTTGCAGGTCCAACAAGAGGAGGAGGAACAATTCCAGCCATAATGAGAGGAACTGTGGTATGGGGAGGGACAACGGATGAGATTGGTTTTTGATTCTTTGGAAAAAAAGTAGGAGAAGATGAGCTATTAGGAGGGGGTGTAGATGGTATCTATAGTCTAGATATAAATGAACTCCACTCAGGTAAAGGTATACAAGATTTTCTTTTCAATAGGAACTCAAATGGATCCAATTCCTTTATGTTTTCAAAAGACTCTCTCTAATAACAACTCTGATGTGACTGTTTTCTAGAATTCTTCTTTTTCTTCTTTAGATACGAGGGATGATGTGTCAATACTTAGTCTTTGTAGGTCTAGTATTATATCAATCAATTCATTTTCAGTCTTAGACCTAAACAAAACTTCGTCAATTTTATCATCAAATTGCCTATCTTCAGGACTTCGAATAATTTCAGAGGACGAAGCTCTTGAATATGATGGAATACCTGATTTTGAAGAGTTGCTTCCAATGACTCTGAGAATCCTCTCTGGATTATCCACAATGGTAGGTGGGTTAGGATCTGGATTGCTCCTTGTATATATTTTTCTCGAAGCCACCTTTGAGCATGAAAATTTCTAGTGGAGTCACCAAGGTAGTTTATGCAGCCTCGAAAAGTTTTTAGCTCCTGCTACCTCCAAGAGTTCAGCTTCACTATTTGAGCACAAACTTCGGGAAATATGTCTTCAGACTCTCGGCAGACGCACCAAAATGTTATTTCTAAATTGGTATTGATGGGCTGCTCCACCGGACAACTTAGAGTAACTCTTTCAAACCAACTTTTGACTGAGGATTAGCCTCTTCAGCTTGAGAATGCTCTCTCAATTTATCAAAGGATTTGCTCAATTAGGTCTTAAAACCAATTTGGAGATCATACTTGGAGATAATGCCACCTATCCCGTGAAAGGAACAGAGACTAATTAGTCTTCATTTAAATCAAGGTCAAGTCTTTCATCTACAAGATGTATTATATGTACATGAATTGAATAAGAATTTGGTATCTATTTCGCCGATGGAAGACAACAGATTCAAGGTGGAATTCATTGATGGAAAGGTACGTGTTTGGAAAAGAAATTTCAAAGAAGCATTCACTCTAGGATTCAGTGTTGATACCCTTTATCAGGTTGGAGGAAGTCCTTTGGCAACCATGACATGCAACACTTCTCTTCAATCCGAATTATGGCACCGGAGGTTTGCTCATCTTCATTATAAAGCTCTTCCCGATGCTAGGAAGATGGTCACAGGTATGCTCGATTTTAAAGTTGATCATGAAGGTGTTTATCAGGGTTGTGCCGAAGGGAAACATACAAGGGGACCATTCCCTTCAAGTGATAGCAAGTCTACCGACATTCTGCAATTGGTTCATTTTGATCTATTTGGTATTCCCATAATATTTTTGGGAGCATTTTTATACTATGCTATTTTTGTGGATGACTTCTCTCGCAAAACTTGGATTTATTTCTTGAAGAAGAAGGACGGAGTGTTCAAGTGGTTTCGCTCTTTCAAAGCCTTGGTTGAAAATCAAACAGGGAAGAAGATTAAAGTATTGAGGACCGATAATGGAATTGAATATGAGTCAAATGAGTTCAATGAATATTCTAGGGAAGCTGGCATTAAGAGGGAGACTACCATCGCATATACTGCTGAGCAAAATGTTGTTGCTGAAAGGAAGAATTGTTCTATTATAGAAGCCACTAGTGCCATGCTTCATTATCAAGGCCTTCCGAAGTTCCTATGGGGAGAAGCTTCCAACACTGTCGTGTATGTTCAAAATAGATGCCCACATCAAGCATTGGACTCCAAGACTACCGAAGAAGTTTTCACCAGTAAGAAACTTGATGTTTCTCATTTTAGAATTTTTGGTAGTCGTAAATTTTCATGTGCCGAAAGAAAAGAGAAGCAAGTTGGATGCTTCTGGGAAGAAGGGAACATTTGTGAGCTACAATGAAACTTCAAAGGCATATAGAATCTATGTGCTTGGTCAAAAGGAAGTGGAGATAAGTCATGATGTCACCTTTGATGAAGATGTTGCCCTTGGGAAAGTTAGAGATCTTCCTACTCCGAAGCAAGACAAAGATGAAGATGCAGGAAAGCAGGAAGAACCGAAGGATGAACTGATGCCCGATGTTGAAGGACCGATGTATTCCATTGATCCACCTCCTGGTGAGCCCTCTTCCTCGAAAAGGAGACCCTCATGGCTCCGAGATACTCTCGAAGATGCCGAGAGACATATTGCACCGAGGCAGACATTTCGTGAAAGTAAGAAGCCAAACTGGTACCAAGGGTACTTAGTTGCCACGAGCACCATTGATCATTATGAGCTTGGAACGTTCGAAAAAGCCATGAAACACCAAGTTTGGAAGGATGCAATGAACGGAGAGTATGAGTCGATCATGAAGAATGATGTCTGGGATGTGGTCCCTAGACCAAAGGACAAGTCTGTTGTTACCTCGAAATTGCTTTACAAAATCAAACATGGAGCTGATAGGAGTGCTGAAAAGTTAAAGGCCAGGTTCGTTTCCCGAGGCTTCACGCAAAAGGAA
Source organism: Pinus albicaulis (assembly GCA_034641835.2). Classification (NCBI taxonomy): domain Eukaryota; kingdom Viridiplantae; phylum Streptophyta; class Pinopsida; order Pinales; family Pinaceae; genus Pinus; species Pinus albicaulis. Next base: position 701,478,676 of record CM076579.1, read on the forward strand.
GGTGTAGACCGTGATGAGATATTTGCTCCGGTTGCACGATATACCACCATCCGTTCGATTATTGCCCTTGCTGCCTCTCAGGGATATAATCTACATCAAATGGATGTCAAAACTTCTTTCTTACATGTCTCGCGTAAGGAAGAAGTTTATGTAGAACAAACCGAAGGGTTTGAAGTTTTGGACTGAGAGTCACATATATGCAGGTTGAAGAAAGCCCTCTATGGGTTGAAGTAAGCCCCTAGGGCTTGGTATGAGAGGATCGACAACTATCTGATGAAGCTGGGGTTTACAAGAAGTGAAGCTGATCCGAACCTTTACTTCAAGGTTGAAAATGACAAGCCTCTCATTTTGGTACTATATGTGGACAATCTCTTTCTCACAGGTGCAAACCGTCTCATTCATCAATGCAAGAGGGATTCGGCTTCTGAATGCACTACTTCCTAGGCTTGGAGGTCTCGCAAAAGCTAGGTGAGATTTTACTTTCTCAAGGAAAATACATTGTGAAGATGCTTGAAAGATTTAGGATGGTAGACTGCAAGTCTGTGACTACTCTGATGGAACTCAACTTTAAGAAGTTATGCAGAAGTGTTGTTGGGCCTGATCTGGGAAATCCTTCCGAGTATCGTCAACTCGTGGGGTCCCTGATGTTCTTGCTGAACTCCCGTATGAACATATGATTTGCAGTGAATACGTTGAATCAATTTATGGTCGAGCCTCATCACATATATTGGATTGCTGCCAAGAATCTTTTGAGATATCTTCGGGGCACAATCAACTATGGATTGAGATGCTAGGAATTCGAGGCTCCATGGATATACTGATGCTGACTGGGCTGGCAGTTTGGTGGATCGTAAAAGCACATCTGGATGTTGCTTCTCACTAGGTTTTGCTTTGATATCCTGGATGAGCAGGAAGCATAAATTGGTTGCTTTGAGCACCGTCGAGGCTGAATACATTGCAGCGAGTATGGCCTATTGTGAAGCTGTTTGGTTGAGGAAGCTCTTTAGTGAGCTATTTGAGCATGTGCTGGATACCACTGTGATCTTCTGCGACAACCAAAGTGGTATCTGCTGTAATATTCCAAATTAGCAATCAACTAATTGGAATATTAATTTTTGTCAAATTTTACCTTTTCTAATGTTAGCAGAAAATAAAGTGGGTAAGGGTAACCCACAAATAAACTTTATGATTAAATCACTTTCCTAAAGTCACCAAGGCAAAGATTAGAGCTGGAGTGGGAACCGTGAGGACAGTATCATGCAGAAGACAATAGCCAACGCAGTGGCTGCGCAGTGATTGGGAGACAGAGGTGGAATCGCAGGAGAGGCAGTAGCATGGGCAGCAACAACGCAGTGGCTGCGCAGTGATTCGCAGATAGAGGTGGCAGCACAGTCCAGTGGGGACTAAGGGAAAATTGGCGGCTCAGCTAGGTAAAAGAGGATGAGAGCAGCTCATTCCTCATTCATTCATTCATCATCTACTGAATTTTCTGTTTGAAAGACTAAAAGCACGTTTGAGCTATTTAGTCGAGTCTGCAGTGTTGTTTAGCACAGAGATTTCCGAGCGGAGATCTCAATCTCATCCTCGGGGGTCTACGAGTGCCCGCTCAGGAGAGGAGTCACACCCAGTTTTGAGAGAGGAACCACAGCCACACATCCAGGAAATACGTAGTCCCTATAGGACAACGCAAAGTCCACGCAGGTACAAGAGGATTACGCAGTTCAGCAAGGAGCAACACTTGGGAGAGGAGGAATAGGAGCATATTGCAGCTGGGAGTTTGATGAGGGAGTTAGCCACTTCCTTGTAGAGTTCTTGAGCATTTTTCCAGCAGATTCTGCTAGCAATTCAGCCAGAAAACTGAGAACCCAGCTGAACAGCGTGCCAAGCCCAAGAGGGTGAATTTCTGGGTCAGAATTTCTAGAAATCCTTCACGGTTTTTCCTGGGTTTGTTGAGGAGAGTCCGGTGTCTAATTCCCAGAATTTTTTGAGTGGCATAACAGCCTCAACATGCAGTGCCTTTTCAGCTAGTAGCAGCAGTTTCAGCTAGGACTGCGTAGAGGAGCCACGCAAAGCAGCAACACAGCATAGATTTCTGAGCAGGGTAGAGGAGTGTTTTAGCTTGTCTTGTGCAGGCCAAGGTGCCATCTTTATAAGCACCTTCTTGTACCTTTTTCCCATCAGAGTTTTAATAAAATGGCTAAGATGTTTTTGGCTGTATCATGGTGTTTTTAATGACTATTTTCTGTTTGCTGTAGTTTTAGTCTTTGCATGCTTTATATTACTGTTTGTTCCCAATTTGGGATATCAAAGCTCATAGACTTGGCTCAGCTTGTGGGGCACGCGGTCTATGACACCGGAGGATAGGCAGAACATCACATACCGAAGGCAACGATATAGAAGCAAGGAAAGAGAGCTTGAAATTACGCCAGATAAAGTAGACAACATTCTGGAGGAAGAAGAGAAGGGAAAAGCACCAATGGTAGAGGAGAGAGAGGATGGAAAGGAGTTTGCTAGCCTCCTTCTGAAGTCGATGCAGGGGCTCACGAAGAGGATAGAGGAGATGGGGCAAAAGATTGTTGGAGATAACAAGCAATGGGAAATTCCAAGGGAATTTCAGATCAGAGAGGGATCTGGAACTTCCCATCACCCACCTGAGCCTAACATTGCACAACAGGTGTTGATTTCTATAGCATCAAAAAGTGTTCTAAGTCTCATTTTTGCTAGAGAGGCTTAGACATCAATTATCTAGAGAGCCCAGAAATCGTTTGTGGAAATTGCACTCGGATATGACTTTATTAAAATAATTAATTATTTTAATGCAGACCCTAAGTATAAACTTAGGGAAATTAAATAATTAAAGGGTATTAATAGAGCAGAGTGTGAATCTTCTAGAAGACGAAGATCAAGTCATCTTTTACTCTGAGCCATTGATTAAAGATATAATCTTGGCCGTTGATTCATCAGCGATAAGACTATAAGAAGAGATTTGAGGGCCATTTGGAAACCAAGCTGGGGACACTCAGTACCCAAAGGAAATCGATTCTGAAGCAAGGGAAATCGATTTCAGTGGGTGGGTTTGTAGAGGCTGGGTTGCAAAAGCAGAAGGAGGAGGGAGAAGTCAGTTATTGGGAAGCAGAACTCAGGAGGGTGAAGGGAAGGGTGAGCTGATCAGCAGCAAGAACCCCTCCACGCAGAATCACGCAGTCCATAGAGGGACTGCGCAGAGCCATTCACGCTAGATCACGCAGAGGGTGAAGGAGGTCATCTCGAGGGTCCGAAAATTGTTTGGAAGGTCTAGAAAATTCAGCTAGGTGTTTGCTAATCTTTTTTGCTCATCAGAGTCTTGTAAATGTACTTTCCATTTCTGAAGATAAATATAAAATCCTCATCTGCTGCGCCGGTTTTCCCACATTGGGTTTTTCCGAGGACAATTGTCCAAAAAAATCTATGTTCATGTGGTTATTTCTATTGTGCTATTGGTGTAAATTATCTTTCTGTTCTTATGCTCTTAACGATGGTGAAGATCTGCAAATGTGTTTATTTCAGAATTTACTAAAGCATCCGTAAATAACTTAACTCATAAGTAGGAGAAATAAACCAAGTATTGCAGAAATATTTTCCTCTTGAAAATTTCACATGGTATCAGAGCAAAGGGCTAAAAACAGGAAGGGAGGATCTGCCATGGACCAAAGGAAGGGTTCGCGCAGTCAAAAGGACTCACAGAGTCCTCCAGAGCACGCAAAAATGTAGAGAGAACATGACATGAAGGTGCTGGAATCCAGACTAGAGGAGGATCTTGCGTGTGTGTCAAGCACAACTCCTCCAAGTGTTTGGTATATTGACATTGGAGCATCTGCCCATATGACGGGGGTTCGAGAATGTTTTTCGAGCTATCAAGAAGAGAAGAAGAATCTCCAAATAACTATGGGAAATAAGGCAAATTGTACCCCCATTGGGAGAAGTGCCGTAACATTTCAGACGGAGGATGGCAACAAGATTCGAGCAACGAATGTTCTGCATGTACCAGGGTTGAGGATGAATTTACTCTCGGTGTCTCAACTTCAGAACAAGGGCTATGACATATACTTTATTCAAGATAAGGTGTATGTCAAACACCTTAACTGGAGCAAAAAGGCACAGATCGAAGTAAGGAGTCACAAGTTGTACAAGCTGCAACTTGAATCTTCGGTGGCCCTGATCGACAGTATAGACGACAGAGATCTGAATGAGTTACGGCGCAGAAGGATGGGGCATCTACATCATGAAGCCTTGGGGATTCTCAAAAATACTATCATAGGGGCTCCTGAACTTAGCACAAAGAAAGACGAAGTATGCAGGGGATGCGTACTAGGGAAGTACACTAAGGCAACATTTCCAAGAAGCAGCAACAGAGTTAAAGATGTATTAGAGTTAATACACTCTGACATTTGCGGTCCGATGTCCACAACAACTCTTAGTGGGGCAAAGTATTTTGCCACCTTCATTGATGATTATTCCAGGAAAACTTGGATCTATTTTTTGAAGACCAAAGATGAAGTCTTTAATGGGTTTAAAGATTTCAAAGCATTGGTGGAGAACTCTACAGGAAAGAAGATCAAGAAGTTGAGGTCAGATAATGGTGGAGAATATATCGATAAAGACTTCACAAATTTCTGTGCACAAGAAGGCATCAAGAGAGAATGGACAACTCCTTACAATCCAGAAAAAAATGGAGTTGCAGAACGGAAGAATCAGACCATAATAGAAGCTGCAAGGACAATGTTGTACGACCAGGAGATGCCCAAATTCTTATGGGCAGAGGCCTGCAACACAACAGTTTATATTCAGAACAGAGTTCCCAATAGAGCTTTGGGGAAGGTTACTACCGAAAGTGTGTTCACAGGCAGCAAGCCAGAAGTGAGCCACATCAGGATATTCGACAACATAACATACTGCCACGTTCTAGAGGAAAAGAGGAAGAAGCTGGATCAAATTGCAGAAAAGGGTTTTCTAACGGGCTACAGTGAGAATGCAAAGGCATACCTTGTCTATATTCCAGAGAGCAGGAAAGTCGTAGTAAGAAAGGATGTAAAATTTATGGAGGAGAAAGCCTTTAGGAAATCTCGAGAGATGGCCACAGATACGCAGATTGAGGAAGATCCACCAGTACAGCCTCAACGTCAACGACCTATGGAGGAGAGGTCCAGTGCCTCTCCAAGACACAAGACACAATATTTCTGAGGAAACTCCTCTGACGAAGAACAGGTGAGACCTCCCACCACTGATGGGAGATCGAGAAGAGAAATCCAACAGATTCTTAGAGATGCAGAAGGATTTATTGAAGCACCTAGAGAAGGGAAGAAGATAAGGAAACAACCTGACAGATATCAGGCGTTGGTAGCTCAGGTTGGAGAGCCTTCTACCTTTCGGGAAGCAGCTCAGCATCAGGTATGGGTAGATGCCATGATGGAGGAGTATAGCCCCATCATGACAAATGATGTCTATGAAGTAGTCCCTAGACCACAGGACAGATCTATTGTAGGATCCAGATGGATCTACAAGATCAAATATGTGACAAATGGCAGCATAGAGAAATTCAAGGCAAGATTTGTAGCAAAGGGGTATGCCCAGAAAGAAGGCATTGACTATGAAGAAACCTTTGCTCCAGTAGCACAATACACTTCTATCAGATCCATCATCTCTCTGGCAGCACAGATGGGATGGGAGATTCACCAGATGGATGTCAAGACTGTGTTCTTGAACGGTGTGATAGAGGAGGAAGTGTACATAGAGCAGCCAGAGGGCTTCGAGACACATGAGCAGAAGACTCATGTTTGTAGACTTAAGAAAGCCTTGTATGGCTTAAAACAAGCCCCCAGGGCATGGTATGGTCGGATTGATGGCTACTTGCAGAAGATGGGGTTCGTCAAGAGTGACGCAAATCCCAACTTATACTACTTAAGAGTAGGAGATGAGCGTCTTATTCTTTTTCTGTATGTGGTTGACCTGTTTTTGACCGGGTCATCTAAGCTCATCAAAGACTGCAAGGAGAATCTGGCAATAGAATTCGACATGAAGGACCTGGGGCAGATGCACTATTTTCTTGGTTTAGAAGTCTGGCAGTAGGAAGGGGAAATCTTCCTAGGACAAGAAAGATACATGACATAAATTCTGAAGAGATTTCAGATGGAAGACTGTAGACCCATGGCCACGCCAATGATTACTAACTGGAAGAAGATAGACACATCAGAGGATGATGAGGTTGATCCCACATTGTACAGATAGCTCATCGGGTCATTGATGTATCTGGTCAACACGAGACCATACATTTGTTATGCAGTAAATACCCTTAGTCAGTTCATGGTGGAACCAACGAGGGCTCACTGGGTAGCAGCCAAACATATTCTCAGATACTTGAGAGGGACAGTCGAGTATGGGCTAAAGTACACCAAGGGAAATGAGATGCAGTTGAGTGGGTTCACAGATTCAGACTGAGCTGGAAGCACAGTAGATTGGAAAAGTACCAGTGGGTATTGTTTTAGCCCGGGATCAGGAATGACCTCTAGGTGCAGCAGGAAACAAAAGTTCGTAGCACTGAGCTCAGCTGAGGCAGAGTACATGGCAACAAGCACAACTTCGTGCGAGGCCATATGGTTCTGCAAATTGCTCTTGAACTTACTCAAGAAGCGGATAGAACCGACCGAGATTATGTGCGATAATCAGAGTTGCATTAAGCTCTCTGAAAATCCTGTGTTTCATGACCGATCGAAGCACATTGACATTCGGTGTCACTTTATCAGGGACTATGTCCAGAGGGGAGCAGTACAATTGCGATACACTCCTACAGGTGAACAAGTGGCAGATATCCTCACAAAGGCTCTAAGTAAGATCAAGTTCACTTAGTTTAGAGAGAAGATGGGGATGGTCGAGAACCCCTTCCACTAGAGGAAAGGGTGGTCTTCGGAAGAAGAGGGCGCTGCAGTACGGATGTTGTAGTGACAGGGCAATAGTACAGAGATGAGGGGTAGCAGCCAGGACATCATCAGCGCAACAGATGATGTAGAGTCAGAGCAGTACAACGGTATCTTGCTTAAACACTTTCCTCACTAAGAGGGAGTGTTGATTTCTATAGCATTGGAAAGTGTTCTAAGTCTCATTTTTGGTAGAGAGGCTTAGACATCAGTTATCCAGAGAACCCATAAATCGTTTGTGGAAATTCCTCTCGGATATGACTTTATTAAAATAATTAATTATTTTAATGCAGACCCTAAGTATAAACTTAGGGAAATTAAATAATTAAAGGGTATTAATAGAGCAGAGTGTGAATCTTCTAGAAGATGAAGATCAAGTCATCTTTTAATCTGAGCCATTGATTAAAGATATAATCTTGGACGTTGATTCATCAGCAAGAAGACTATAAGAAGAGACTTGAGGGCCTTGGAAATCAAGCTGGGGACACTCTCAGTACTCGAAGGAAATCGATTCTAAAGCAAGGGAAATCAATTTCAATGGGTGAGTTTGTAGAGGCTGGGTTGCAGAAGCAGAAGGAGGAGGGAGAAGTCAGTTATCGGGAAGCAAAACTTAGGAGTGTGAAGGGAAGGGTGAGCTGATCAGCAGCAAGAACCCCTCCACGCAGAATCACGTAGTCCAGAGAGGGACTGCGTAGAGCATTCACGCTGGATGATGCAGAGGGTGAAGGAGGTCATCCCGAGGGTCCAAAAATTGTTTGGAAGATCTAGAAAATTCAGCCAGGTGTTTGCTAATTTTTTCTGCTCATCAGACTCCTGTAAATGTACTTTCCATTTCTGAAGATAAATATAAAATCCTCATCTGTTGCGCCGATTTTCCCACATTGGGTTTTTCCGGGGACAATCGTCCAAAAACATCTGTGTTCATGTGGTTATTTCTATTGTGCTATTGGTGTAAATTATCTTTTTGTTGTTATGCTCTTAACGATAGTGAAGATCTGCAAATGTGTTTATGTCAGAATATACTGAAGCATCTGTAAATAACTTATCTCATAAGTAGGAGAAATAAACCAAGTATTGCAAAAATATTTTCCTCTTGAAAATTTCACAGTAGGTGGTGCCGCGCACTCCGCCACGCTCTACCATGCCCACATTTCTGGCTTCGGGAGCAAGAGCAGGAGGGCCACAAGAGCCGGAGGTGGCTCACTACGGAGAATACTTTGCATAGTATCAGTCTTATGGGCCGGAGTTCAGAGATGCCCTCACCTTCAACGAGTTCTGTCAGTTGAAGAACAACATCAGACCACAAGGCCAAACTAGAGAATGGTACACATAGGGCATTGACCTGCAGCGTACCGTAGGTAGACTTTTGTTGCCTACTTTCGATGGGTCATCGAAATGTTCAGCCAAGGCTTGGGTGGAGAAGTTGGACATTTATTTCCAGCTTAACCAGATGGCTGAGGTAGAGGCCTTCAAAGTGGCAGCACTGCATCTTGAGGGAGAAGCCCATGACTGGTGGTTCCATGGGATGGCTACGCTGGGTCACTCTGCAGTGACAACGTATGATGAGTTCACCCGGAGGCTGATAGAAAGATTTGATCAGAAAGACCCGGAGGAACATTTTGTTAAGCTAACCAAGCTCAAACAGACGGGGAACCCGAAAACCTACATTTCCGAGTTTCTGAGGCTTTCAGTGATGGTTCCAGATCTTTTCGTGCCCAGGGGAGTGTACATGTTTATTGACAGATTGGCTGAACCCTTGCGTGGGCTAGTGAGGTCCACTCGACCTACTATGCTGCAGGACGCAGTAGGGAGCCAGAGATTTGCAGGATGCTTTGTCGAGGACGAGGTCTCCCTTGCCCAATAGACCAACATTCCAGCAGAAGGGGAAGGACGTGAGAGCCCCACCACCGAGAGGGAGCCAGGGTTGAGGGCCTTTGGATGATGATACCAGGAGAGATTTGAGACAGAGGAAGCTTTGCTTCACTTGTCAGGAGCTGTGGGCACCAGGTCACAGATGTGCTGGAGGGAAGGCACACTACATTGAGGTTTTCTCCGACAGTGACGGAGAAGAGGAGGCATATGAGGAGTTGGGAGGAGATGCCGACACTGGAGCACCAGGAGGGGATCAACCACCACCACCTCCCCCCGTAGCAGGAAGGTCAGCATTTGCACTGACAGGAGGGGTCCTTGCATCCTGGCGGGGAGTTTCCAAGTACCTCACGCTGAGAGTCTAAGGGTCAGTTCAGGGGCAGCGTGTATCAATATTGGTGGATAGCGGGGCCACCCACAAGTTCATTGATGCCCAACTAGTTCAGAGGAGGGGCATACAAACAACAAACTTTGATGGGTTTTCTGTGTTGGTTCCAGCGGCTATGGCCGTGCAGTGCATGCGTTATGTCCCGACACTAACATTGACCATGGGAACATATACATTGACAGATCACTTCTCTGTGGTTGATATTCCAGACACGAACATAGTGTTGGGTGTTCAGTGGCTTATCACACTTGGGAAGGTCACTACAGATTCAGAGACACTAGAGATGGAGTGGACGGACAAGAAGAGTGGGAAGCACATGATGCTCAAGGGCATGCACACATACACTCCACAGACAGTTTCCACGCATCAGATGGAGGCAAATTTCCGGAAGGGAGACATAGAGTGGGCAATGGAGCTGAAGATTTCAGAGGCAGGTGTCTCGGGTCAGCCTACGCACTCGGATGTGCAGGCCATCCTAGACCGTTACTCCATAGTTTTTGGGGACGTCCCACAAGGACAACCATCGGTTCGAGGGTTTTAGCACACCATTGATATGGAGCAAGGCATCTAGGCTGTGATCACCACTCCCTACAGGCACCCAAAGGCCTACAGGGATGAGATTGAGAGAGCTATACATGAGCTCTTGGCATTGGGACATATTAGGCCCAACACGGGCCCCTTTGCTTCTTCAGTGGTTCTGGTGAAGAAGAAGGACGACACATTGCGGATGTGCATAGATTACAGGGCCCTGAACAAGAAAAATATGAAGAATCGTTACCCTATCCCCAGGATCAATGAGCTGATGGATGAGTTGAAGGGAGCATAGTTCTTCTCCAAGATCGATCTGAGATCAGGGTACCATCAGATCAGGGTGAGGGACTAGGACGTCCCCAAGACTGCCTTTCGCTGTCATTATGGCCACTTTCAGTTTTTGGTGATGCCCTTTGGGTTGACCAATGCTCCGGCTACATTCCGGTCTTGCATGAACCACATCTTTCGTGGTCAGTTGAGGAAATTTGTGTTGGTGTTATTTGCCGACATGCTCATTTATAAATGCACATGGGAAGAGCATGTAATATTCCCAATTAGCAACAGCTAATTGATAATATTAATTTTTGCTCAGATTTTTCTTTCCTAATGTTCAACCATAAAATAAAGGGGTGATGGGACCCATAACCTAACTTAGGAGAACTAAACTCCCTAAAGTCACTTAGACAATATTATGATTTCAGTGTGGGGCCTAGGGGAGCCAAGTGACAGCGTAGGGAGAGGGACAACGCAGAGGCAGCGTGGGCCAGGGAGCCCAGTGGCAGCATGTGCCAGGACAACGTAGTGTAGGTAGGGCAGCGTGGCACATAGTGGGGCCCAAGGGAGAGTTAGGGTCTCAAGCATAAAAGGAGGGAGAGGCTAGCTACTCAGGCATTTTATTATGCATCTTCAGAATTTCTGTCTAACAGATATTGAGCACGCTTACACTATTTAGCTAAGTCTACAAGTGATGTTCAACACACGGGTGTCTTCGAGCAGAGATCCCAACCTCAGCCTCAGGGGACTTCGAGTGCCCGCTCAGGTGAGGAGCTTCACCATCGATTTTCAGAGCAGAGAACGCAAAGCCATTTAGCCAAGATTTACGCAGTCACTAAGGCAACGTAGTCACTCTCAAAGATTATGTAGTTTTGGAGGAGGGCAGCTCCGGGAGTGAAGGGAGATCAAGAGTTTCAGTCCAGGAAAAGTGTGAGAGGATCAACCCTTCACAAGTCATGTTTTGGAACAGTAGGAGGCCAACATTTCCAGCTATCCAATTCAGAGGCCAGCGTACTCACCAAGAGTGCGTAATTTTCCCAAGGGAGTCAAATTTCGGGGTCAGCCTTTTCGGAATTCCTTCCTGGGTTTTTCTAGGCTTTTGGAGATGAGTTCATAGCCGGAGTTTCACAATTTTTTGAGCAGGGGAACAACCCCAAAGAGCAACTCTATTCCAGCTAGAAGCAGCATTTTCCTGCAGCAACAACAGCTCAGGGAGTTACGCAGTCCAGAGAGGAAGCAACCATTCCTAGCAGAGTTTTGAGAGTTATTTTAGGTTTCCTTGAGCAAGCCAAGGTGCCACCATTCTGATCACCTCTTGTACTCATTCCCTCTTTCAGATTTATAATAAAATGGCTCAACTTTTCTCAATGTTTGCAGTGCTTTTCATGGTGTCTCTCTATTTGCTGTAGTTTTTGTTTATGTTGCTTTGTATTGTTGTTTATTTCCTGTTCGGAATATTACAGAGCATTTGCAGCACATAGAGGCAGTACTACGTATCTTGGAGGAGCAACATTTCTATGCGAAGTTGTCCAAGTGGAGTTTGGGCTGACAGAGATGCTCTACTTGGGGCATATCATCGGGGTGGGCGGAGTGAGAGTCCACGAGGAGAAGATTTGGGCCATCCGGGATTGGCCGAAACCGAAGAATTTGACAGAACTCCGGGGGTTTGTGGGGATTTACACCTATTACCGGAATTTTGTCAAAGGGTTTTCACAGCTGGCAGCACCCCTCACAGACCTCACCAAAAAGGGGGCTTTCAGGTGGGCAGAGACTGCACAGAGGGCTTTTGACAAGCTTAAGGAGGTGATGAGCAGTTGTCCAGTTTTGGCATTGCCCAACTTCACGTAGCCTTTTGTGTTGGAGTGTGATGCTACAAGAGAGGGGATAGGTGCAGTATTGATGCAGGGAGGGCATCCCATAGCTTTCGAGAGTTGGAAGCTACTGCCACATGAGAGGCTCTATCCCATCTATGACAAAGAAATACTAGCTATCATGCATGCGTTAGCCAAGTTCCGATAGTATCTTGCAGGGAAAGTATCTTGCAGGGAACCAATTCCGGGTGAGGACCGACCACAACAGCCTGAGATTCTTCCTTGAGCAGAAGAGCTGCAGGAAAAGCAACAAAAATGGGTCAGCAAGATCCAAGCATATGATTTTGACATTGAGTATGTCAAGGGAAAGAACAACGTGGTTGCAGATGCGTTGTCCCGAAGACTTGCAACGCTGTCCTTGATGAGCGTTGACGCAGATTGGAGGGCCCAATTGTTGGTGGAGTACTCCAAAGATCGATTTGATGCGTGATCCTAGGTGCGCAGGTGACTGATGACTGGTACAGGGTGATGGGTGAGGTCATCTACTACTGTGACCGGATCTTTTTGACATGCAACTCCCAACTGAGGGAGAAGATTTTGCACGCAGCCCATGTCTCACCGCTTTCAGGCCACCAGGGGTTCACCAAGACATACAGGGCCATCAAGGAGAGGTTCTCTTGGAAGGGCCTCAAGGAGGACGTACTTTGGCATGTCCGGGAATGCGTAGTTTGCCAGCAGAACAAGGGCGAGCTGAATCATCCAGCGGGCTTGTTACAGCCGCTTCCCATTCTGGAGGGGAAATGGGAGAGCATCTCCATGGACTTCATCACTGAATTGCCCATGGTGTAGGGCAAGGATTGTATTTTTGTAGTGGTTGACCGGTTGACGAAGTATGCTCACTTCTTCGCCATTTCAGCTTGGTACACTTCTTCACAGGTTGCTGAGCTATTTTTCCGAGATATCTTCAGACTTCATGGCCTTCCAAAGACCATAGTCAGTGATAGGGACAACCGGTTCATGGGAGGCTTTTGGAAGGAGCTGTTCCGTTTGGTGGGCACCGAGTTAACACCTAGCACCAGCTACCACCCACAGATAGATGGCTAGACCGAGATCATGAACAAGTGGCTGGAGGGCTACTTGAGGAACTATGTCACAGGACAACAGAAGGCTTGGCTACGCTGTCTTCACTTGGGAGAGTATTGCTACAACACAACATACTGCATGTCGATCGGTATGTCTCCATTCTATGCTTTGTATTGTTATAATGCCTTGATCTTTGCTGATGTGATGTTTGGAGCTAGCAAGGTCCCCAAGGCCAAGGACTGGATCCAAGAGAGCCAAGACATACTCTGGGCTCTCAAAGATAACTTAGCCACAACTCAAAACCAGCAAAAGCTTTACGGAGATAGGGGCTGCGTGGAGAGGCAGTTTGAGGTGGATGACTTGGTCTACCTCCGTCTCCAATTGTAAAAGCAGTCCACATTGAAGCAAAAAGGGCCTGAGAAGCTCAAACCACGCTTCTATGGGCCATACAGGGTGATCAGGCTGGTTGGAGAGGTCGCATATGAGCTGGAGCTGCCATCAGGGAGAAGGATTCACAACATCTTCCATGTTTCATGCCTGAAGAAGGCTTTGGGACAACAGGTGACGACAATTATGGAGCTTCCGCCTACTGTTGATGAGGAGCACTTAGTGCTATAGTTGGAGGCCATCTTGGACACTCGGGAGAGGCATTTGAGGAGCCGGACAATGAAAGAATATCTGACCAGGTGGAGAAACCTTCCAGATGAGGATGCCACTTGGGAAGGGGAGAAGATCTTGCAACATCCATCTTTGTAGTTGCTTGAGGACAAGCAAACTTTTGGCAGGGAGGATTGTAATATTCCAAATTAGTAGTCAGCTAATTGGAATATTAATTTGTCAAATTTTGCCTTTTCTAATGTTAGTAGAAAATAAAGTGGGTAAGGGTGACCCACAAATAAAATTTATGATTAAATCAGTTTCCTAAAGTCACCAAGGCAAAGATTAGAGCTGGAGTGGGACCCGTGGGGCCAGCATCATGCAGAAGACAACAACCTAGTGGCAGCGCAGGAGAGGCAGTAGTGTAGGCAGTGCAGTGGTAGCGTGGGGGCAACAACAACGCAATGATTGGCAGACAGAGGTGGCAGCACAGTCTAGTGGGGCCCAAGGGAATGTTGGGGGCTCAGCTAGGTAAAAGGGGATGAGAGCAACTCATTCCTCATTCATTCATTCGTCATCTATTGAATTTTCTGTCTGAAACATTGCAAGCATGCTTGAGCTATTTAGCCGAGCCTGCAGTGCCGTTTTAGCACAGAGATTTCCAAGCGGAGATCTCAACCTCATCCTCGAGGGACTTCGAGTGCCCGCTCAGGAGAGGAGCCACACCCAATTTTGAGAGAGGAACCACAACCACACATCCAGGCAATACGCAATCCCTCCAGGACAACGTAGAGGCCACACAGATACAGGAGGTAGGGATAACTTTAAGGATGGAAAATTATCTTGAAGTTAAAAAATTGGCGAATCTCACTAGCCCCTAATATGCAAACTATAAAATGTTTATTGATGTATTTGTAAAATTATTCAAATTTATAATAATATTAGATATATTGCCTATATAATTTTGGCAATTTTTAACGTAAAATAATTTTATATTGTAAAATTTGGGCGAATCATTTTTATAAAAAAATGGAAATTGGTGAATCTTTTTTTTGGAAAAACTATGGAAAATTAGCCCATCTGCGAATATTAGCCCCTAAAATTTTCCATGACAGGAGGATTACGCAGTTCAGCAAGGAGCAACACTTGGGAGAGGAGGAACAGGAGCAGATTGCAGCCGAGAGTTTGATAAGGGAGTTAGCCACTTCCTTGTAGAGTTCTTGAGCAGTTTTCTAGCAGATTCTTCCAGTAGTTCAACCAGAAAAATAGAGAACCCATTCGAATAGCATGCCAAGCCCAAGAGGGTGAATTTCCGGGTTCAGAATTTCTAGAAATCCTTCGCGGGTTTTTCTGGGTTTGTTGAGGAGAGTCTGGTGTCTAATTCTTGGAATTTTCTGAGCAACATAGCAACCTCAACATGGAGTGCGTGCCTTTTCAGCCAGTAGCAGTAGTTTCAGCGAGGTCTTCGTAGAGGAGGAGCCACGCAGAGCAACAATGTAGCATAGATTTCTGAGCAGGGTAGAGGAGTGCTTCAGCCTGTCTTGTGCAGGCCAAGGTGCCATCTTTCTAAGTACCTCCTTGTACCTTTTTCTCATCAAAGATATAATAAAATGGCTAAGATGGTTTTGGCTGTATCGTGGTGTTTTTAATGGTTATTTTCTGTTTGCTGTAGTTTTGGTCTTTGCATGCTTTATATTACTGTTTGTTCCCAATTTGGGATATTACATTTTCCTTTTAGAGAATCCCGTGTTCCATGATCGCTCCAAGCATATTGATATCAGGTACCACGTTATCCGGTATATGGTACAATGGGGAGCTGTAAGGCTCCATCAGATTGGGACTGATGAGTAGGTCGCAGATATTCTCACGAAGCCCCTCGGGAAGGTCAAATTCTTAACCTTCCGTGAGAACCTTGGAGTTGTGGACAAACCCTCCTATGAGGGTCCTGCATGAGTTGGACATTGAGCTCTGGGAGCTCCGGGGGGCTTGGAGGTAATGTACAGGGTGAGTGGTTCACCTTCCCCTGTGATACCCCCTTTGTTGGTTATGAGTAGGATGAGTGGTTCACCTTCTCCTATTGGTGCCCCAACATACATCCTACCCATGTAGTTTGGGACTCATGGGAAGTAACTCTCATCTGGCCAATGAGTTGGGAAATGAGGATAGAGACCATAGAACTACCGATGGATGCATCGTGTACTGTCGTACTCTCTATGCTAGGATGCATGGTGTTCAACAACTTGATCTGGGATCAAGTCTGATTAAGGTTTTACCTCTGGATTGACTTTGGGTCAGTGGAGAGTGGCAAGGTCTTGTGACCCACTCTCGATCAAATTCTTCTTCATTATTTCTTCATAGTTCAGCAGAGCAGAGTAGTGCAGGGATGACAGAGATGGTTCAGGTTGATAGAGGGATTTCTCCCTAGTTGAGAGGGAGTGTTAAAATTGGCAACTAGGGCCAAACTCCACCTTGGACAACTCATATGACTGGGATGATATTTTTATTGGATTCCTCTTTCCGAGAGGTGCAAGATTGATCTAAAGATCATCTTGTTTGGATGAGCAGAAGTGAGATTTTGAATTTATTTCTCACATGTGGAAATTGTCAAGGTCGGCCAGAAGTCTAATGTAGGCTCATGAAGCCCCAATAGATGTGTGTCTCCACTCTCAACGAATTGTATATATAAGAGATACCCTCTCCTCATTTGGACATCATCTCATCTCACATAGTCTCTCTCCTCTCTTGATTGGGTCGTACAACAAAGGAGCAACTTCTCTTCACACGTGTGGCGGTTTGACTGGAAATTTCAGGAGGAAATTTCAGATCTGTATTTGGGTTGATTGTAGGAGTGTTGACCAGAGTTGACCGAGGTTTAACACCACCTTTTTTACTGTAATTTTCAGGCAATTCATCCGATTTCTTGAGGCCGCATTAGCTGGCACAGATCCCAAGGTTTTGGAGCAGTTTGACCTGTGTTGACTACAGGCCACTTTGACAGCACCATTGACTCTGTGTTGACCGAGTTTGATCAAGTTTTTCAAGATTCTTTTGGGTTGACTTTGACTGTCTTTGGAGGTTGAATTGACTAGGTTTGACCAAGCTACTTTGGAGAATAATTATTGCTGATTTGACCAACGTTGACTTTCTGGTTAGGGTATCCTGTTGACTACTGTTTGACTAGACTGTTTTGACAGTGTTTGGGCAAGAGAATTTTGTATGATGTATTCTCTCTCTGTTGAACTTCTGAAGAATAATAAGAAGATTTGATCAAAGGGTTTTCCCCACATTGGGGTTTTTCCCTGGCATCTGCCAAATATTGTCCTCTTGTCTTGGCTTGTCTTCTGCTTATTGTTTATGTTCTATCTGCGTTTACTGTCAATGTTAATGTGATTGCTAATCAGGAAATTGATATTGGGCTAATAAGAAAAATTGAAGTAAATTGCTCTAAAGCATAGAACATACCATTGCTATCTAAAATTAACAAACCTTCAACAATAATGGTTGTAGCTGGAACTGAAAAAACCCGCAGGCTGAGCCAAGACCATGGCTCTGATACCAATGTAATATCCCTAATGGAAAATTTAATAGTAGATGCCAGAAATGAACTCGAACGACAAAATAATAGCAAATAGACACTCAGCCAACAAATTGATATACAAATAGATGCAAATAAAATCACCGAGTCATTTTATTAATCCACTGGAAAGAGTACATCGACATGAGGAATAGTGGAACCTGAGCTTTCCAAGCAAGTGGAGCAAACCCAGAAAAAGATCTTTGACCCAAATGATGAATGACCCTGGCAATGATGTAGACGACCTGACGAGAAGACTGCTACAAACCTGCTACTGCAAAAATTCTCTCTCCAAAACCCCAATGAAGCACTGTGAGATTTCTGAGTGAAATCTCCTCAAGAGTGTTGGGTTTTTGTCCAACACCCACTAGCACACGTGAGGGTTTCCGTCCTGTGGCTTAGAGGTTGGGAAGTAGGTTCTCCAAACCTCATCAATAGAAAATAGCAACAATCCAAGATGTTCTCCAATGGCCTCCCCCTCCTCTTTTATAAATCTGATGGACGCCTCTAGAACCTCTTATTCTATTATTATTTTAATCATTGAACACATTTCCCTCTTTTTATTTCAATTAAAATATTCTTTTTAATGTGGGAAAATGATAAATTGTTCACCGTGCCTCCTCAGGTCACTGAAAATTATTTCTAACCATCCAATCCTGTAGATCTTCTCGTTCCAATTCCAACGAGCTATTACAGTAAGGCGTTCCATTAAGTATTCCTCTCGAAATGCCACGTTAAGCGTAATTAGTTGAGTTAGGCTCAATAATAACCCTGTTTTTCGAAAGTTGTCGGAATGCAATGGAACAAAAGGCAAGCTGTGAAGATGATGGAATATGCCAAGCGAATGCCATCGGATCCTATATAAACTCCTCAAAACCCCATGAAATATCTCCAAAAGCCCTTGGACCTGCTGATGAAGTAAACCTGCACCTGTGACCTGTCTGCCTCCAACCTGAAAGTCCATCCTAACCATGTCATATGGAACACCAGAAAAAGGAACATCACAGGCCACCACATAGAGGAGTATGCTTTACATGTCTTGGTGCTGTTCACCACAGAGGAGTGTGCTTGGCATGTGGTCAGCACATGGAGAGGAGTGTGCTTGGTGTGTATTGGCATGTGTCTACCTATTTTTGGCACATGTGGGGCACACTAATTTGGGGATTACACTTATATTCTTATATTCTTGGACATTTTGCCTTCATGGACCTGTCTCTATTCTATAAAAAGAGATGGAGGTCACATTAGAAAACATGTAGTCATTGTAATTATTCTTTCAGTGGTAAGCTGAAAATTATGTGATTGCTGCTACAGATTTCTAGCTTTCTGGTTTTGATTTGATGTTCTGCCGTGAAGTCTGGAAAAAAGAGTTTATTTTTAAAAAATACTTCTTATTGAGAACAAGTTGACACTGAATATATATGCATGGGTGGGTTGACACCACCCTATAGTTTGAAAATTTGACAGTCATAGACTTAACTGTCCATGTGTACAAAAGTGATCTTAGTGGGTGAAAATTAACATACAGTATGATTTACTATGATTGAGACCCATAAAAAAACTAAGCAACCATGACTGAGATAAACAGTTTAAGTAATCAGTGGTTCGTACAAGAAGTGGTAACTTTCTTGAGTTCTTTGCCCATAGAGTGACTGGGGAAAACTCCTTTGAAATGATGAATCTTCTCAGAGATTGCAAGATTGGCAGGTCATGCTCTTTTGTAAAATGGGTGGTTACAACACAAGTTAAAAGTTGGGGCATTAATTTAAAATATATTTCACTATAAATGCTATGCATTCCAGAAATTTTCTTAGGAAGGATAGAAAATACAGCTATGCTCATAGGATGTCTCAAAAGAAAAACTTTCCTTTTATCAGCTTTGCCCCTTTGGTCATGAAAGAGAATAGGCCTTCATGGAATTGAATTAACAGTTTATTTAGATTTGCTGTAAGAGGTCTCCAGGAATAATCTTGGATCTGTGTTTGTGCCTTTTTTTATGAATAACATTAAATATTTGGAAAGTCCAGCCCTTCCTGATTAAGAAATTAATTGGAATATGATTGCATGCTTGATTATGATAATTTTACAAATTAGCTGGATGTATTCTTTCTGTTCCAAAAGTAATATGCTAAAAGCATTTGGGTTGCTGTGCTGTATCACTTATTTTCTTCTGTTGTTACAGTATGGAAGGTACCAGCGTCAGTTGGTTGTAGAAGATTTAAATAATAGGTGGAAACGTCATATCTTAAACACAGCGGTACCATCTCTTCTTCAAGCTGGGTTGTAAGCTTAAGCTATGACAAGTTTATTTTAGATTTGATTTGCAGATTCTATTTGAGCATATAATTGAATTTGCATGAGTTATAATGCTTTACAACATTGGGTCATAGTATGATATGGTTGTTTTTTCCATTCTCACTGTTGTTATTGTACTGTGGCAGCCAACAACTCCTTTAGAGCCATGTGAATGGCTCAATAAACTTTTGTTTGCTGTTTGGCCTAACTTTATCGAGCCTAAGCTTACACAGAGATTTGTGAAAACCATGCTGGTTAGTTACTCAGTGGCCATTATTGTCCGCAAATTCATATATGATGGAATGATGATGCTTATTGATATTGATATAAATATGCTGGGCCCTCTTGCTTGTGTAGTGTCTTCTAATCACTAATCGGTAGACTGTGAAGATTTACTGAACTGAAGTTATATTGTATTAGGTTCTTTAATATTATCCAGCAATAATAATGTACTGGTCTGTATTATGCATCCTTGGAATTTGACTAAAAACTGAATCTATATTTGTATTTTTTCTTGTTTTAATTTAAGGTTCTATTCTTAATAGTAAAGTTGGTTGACATTGTTTATGTGAAGATGTTTATCTTGGATTTTTATGTGAGGAAGGGACTAAAGCTTTTCTTATATCTGAAAATGTTTATTTGTTCTTTACTTTCAGAGTTTGGCTGTCTTTAATAGTATCTATGGGAATCAAATTTTTATTCAGTATCAATCTAGGGAAAAGTTTTTTTTCTTGAAAATACAACATATATTACATTAGAAAACAATATACATCACATAGTTATTAAAACCGGAACCGGTGGACCTAATGAACCAGGTTTCGAACCGGAACCGGTCTAACCAATAGCGGTCAGATCTCAATGAACTGGTTTAAAAAAAATACATTAAATAATTATTTTTTAATAAAAAAAACTATTTTAAAGATTTGCAACCATGATTCCAAGCCAATAGAGACAAAATATGCAAAGTTTGCTCACTTATATACCATGCAAAGGTGAATATATCAAAATGGCACCGAGTGCAATACATATCATCGAAAAATACATAAGCAATGAGGCTCCAAATGGCCCATAAAGTCCAAAACCAATGCTACAAGCTATGAGGCCATTGGCCTAATACAACACTACACATGAATGATGATCAATCATCAAATTCATCACCGCTACTAGACACAGGATCAACATTGGCTGCTACATAGACATCATCTGGATCAGAGTCTGAGGATGCCTCAGCCTCAGGCTCATCTGTAACCTCAGTACCCCTACCACCAATAATAATAGAAGTGGACCTAATGGAAGCACGAGTTACTCGAGGTGCATGACTAGTGTCGTCCATTGGTTGTTTGCCTTTGCTTGATGCAGCTACCAATCCTCGATCTGCTTCTGATGGTGCCACCAAATCTGCTACAAATTCACCCCCCGCTACTGCTGCATCAAAATCAAAATCAGCCTCAAACACTGGATCTTCAGTCTCCTCCACCCATTCTGATGTTGGATCAATATCATCCAACACAATGGGATCTAGATTAGGTGTTTTGCTCATCAGTTGGTTCCGCCTCAAGCGAAGGTTGTATTGCACAAACACAAGATCATTTAATCGTTTCTGTTCCAAACGGTTTCTCTTCTTTGTGTGTCTGCATTAAAAAACAGACCAATTGCGCTCACAAGCTGAAGCATTGCAAGTTTGGCTGAGGATTCTAATTGCAAACTTTTGCAATTGAGGACATTGGCTGCCAAATGACTCCCACGATTGTGCTGCAAATAAAAAGACATTCATTAGTAACATAGTTCATTTCATTACTTATTTACAAACAATTTAACATGAAAAGAAAAACAAATTGGAATTGCTTACCTGGTTGATCCACATCTCTTGCCATTTTTACCAAGTTCTTTCCAAAGGTACCAGCTGCCATACTGAAAAGAGTAAGTTGTTTATGTGTTTCCAAAAGGTCTGCACGATTAGGGATCATGTGCTCCAAGCAATCAATCAATCCAGATCTGACCTCTCCATCCTGCTAATCTCCTAGCCGAGCTCTATAATGATACTTTGGGTTCAAAAAAAACCCAGCTGCATGTATAGGACGATGGAGTTGATTGTTCTATCTGTTATCAATGATCTCCCATATCCGGCCATATTTAGCTAACCTGTCCCTGTAAGCTGCCCGTATTTGCTCCTTGGCCTTGATCCATAGCCTCATAAATGTATCCCATTGCCATCTTTTCCCCATCCACTATCCTTAGCACCTTAACAAGGGGCTCAGTAATTTTTACCAGCTCTGAACACCTTTTCCAAAAATTAATGTCAAAGACTTTCTTTTTGGTGTCTTTTCCATCTTGTCTACGAGCCCACTGGGATTCAGTCCAATCATCAGAAGAAAACATTTTCTGAAGGTTTTTCTGTTGAGAATTGAGACATTGCAACGTGAGGAAGTGAGTTGCAAATCTTGTAATGGCAGGCCTAACAAGCTCTTTGCCCCCTGTGTTTTTCCTCATTAGGCTCAATATCCATGAGTGGTTGTAAATGTATTTTGTAATGCACTTGCCATGCTCTACAGTGTTTTTTACCCATTCCACTTTGCCTATGTCCTCAAGCATGAGGTCTATGCAATGTGCATCACATGGAGTCCAAAATATGGTATTATACTTGGACTCAAGCATCTTTCCAGCAAGAACATAGTTTGAGGCATTATCTGTGATGACCTACACAACATTCTGCTCTCCCACTTCCTGAATAATCTCATCCAAAAGCTCAAATAGAAGGGTTGCATCCTTCACCTTATTAGATGCATCAACTGATCTCGAAAACATTGTTCCTTGAGGGCAAGCAACAAGGAAGTTAATGATAGTGCGGTTCTTTCCATCAATCCATCCATTTGACATGATGGAACAACCTGTTTTGAGCCATGACTCTTTATATTTAGCCAAATACTCATCAATATTAGAAATCTCTTGTTGCAAAAGAGCTCCCCTTAAGTCATGCGCAGTAGGGCCTTTGAAGCCCTTTCCTGCAACAAAAACAGAGTCCCACATAGCTTGGTAATAAGGTGCGCGAGCAACATTAAATGGGATATCTGAATCATACCACCATCTAGCAATGTACTGATAAGAAGCTTCTTTGCATTGTTTTTTCCAATTGTAATATCCCGAAAGGGATATTTTAACTAAAAATGCAGAAAAATACTGAACTCCACATTTTGCCGTAAAATAAACATTCACTCCACAGAAGATTGC
Source organism: Pinus albicaulis (assembly GCA_034641835.2). Lineage (NCBI taxonomy): Eukaryota > Viridiplantae > Streptophyta > Pinopsida > Pinales > Pinaceae > Pinus > Pinus albicaulis. The sequence continues at coordinate 701,501,275 of CM076579.1, forward strand.
CATGTAAAATAAAAAGACTTCAAACACTGCAATCCAATATCACATAGAATAGGAAGAATCTCAGCTTTTATTATAAATAAAAATGAGGGTTACATATAGATCTGACCCAAAAAGCGCTGAGATGTAAAACTGGTCACCAAGATAATCTGCTGCACTGCTACACTGCGGTGACCTCCAAAATCGAACTGCTGCACTCTCCCTCCGGCAACAGCTACTACTAAATCCACTGAAGCACCTGTTGAAGATCTGAATGATCCTCACTCCAATATCTCTGAAGCTCTGCGAAACTTCTGAATGAAGTCTCCTCAAGAGAGTTGGGTTTTCGTCCAACACTCACAAATCACCCGAGGGTTTCCGTCCTGGGGCTACGGTTGAAGTAGAGAACCACGTCCTCAAACCTCTCATACACAAGCAAATGATCTACTCCAAAGATATCTCCCAATGGCCTCCTCCCTTTCTTTTATAGATCTCTTGGAGCCTTCTAGAGCATTATTTTATTATTATTTTATTCATGGAGCACTTTTCCCTTTTATTAAAATATTCCTTTTTAATGTAGAAAAGGGAAAATCGGCTACCACGCCTCCTCCGGTCACTGAAATATGTGTCTAATTGTCTCACCATGTAGGTATCCTCGTCCCGGTTCTAATGAGCTATTACACTAAGGGGTTCCATCATGTATTCCTCCCGAAATGCCACCTTGAGCATAATCAGCTGAGTTAAGCCCATAACTAATTCAAATTTCTGAAAGTTATCAGAATGCATCGGAGCGAAAGCCAAACTGCTCGGATGATGGAGTATATCAAGCGAATGCCTCCGGATACCATGAAAACTCCTCAAAACTCCTCCGAAAGCTCCTGAGCCCACTGATAGCACCAATGTGTACATGTGACTTGTCTGCTCCTAACTCTGGAAGTCCCTCCTAGCCCCGTCATGGGTGATACCAAAAAAAGGAATATTACAGACCTTTCGCCCCAAGATTGCTTGCCCTCAAGCAATCGAAATATGTGGGCCGCTTTGTTGGCCCACAGCAACTGAGACCCAATGCCTGGATCGCATACAAACCTCTGGGTGCTGCTATGCACTTGTGTCAAACTGCTCGGAATAGACCCCTCATTGCCGGGATCCCAAACTGATCTCTCCCTGTACCAGCGAATAAACAATCCTCCCGGATCCCAACACCACCATGGCCAGTCATCGCCCAAGTCCCACGACCCGGGCTGCGCACTGCCTCTAGCTATGACTGATTCTCTGAGAGGTGAAGACCACGTCTCCTGCTGTGCTATATCTATGATGGTGTAAGTTGCCCCATCAACTGTGTACCGACTCATCACCTCTCTCCAATCCAATCCCTGACTAAATCCAATGCTGATTCTGCTCTCCTGTAACCGGGATGGGATGTTGAAGAATCTGCCCCATTGCCAACTGGAACCTGTATCATCTGTCATGTCTAAGGGCCCTTGCCCTACTGTGCTCCCTATGAAGAATATCGTACCATCAAGAGGGTACCAACTCATGATCTCCCGCCAGTCCATCTTGGAAGAAACATCCAATGTAGCAACAACTGCATATGGAACACACCTAGAGTGTTGCTGCCAGCCCGTAATCAACTCCCCTTGCTCTGCCCTGTCTGCCAATGAAAGCTGCATGTAGAAGGAAGCCCACCTCTCTATAATGGGCCAAAGTGGGCAAGATATGCTGCGAGCCCCATTGATGTACTCCTGGAGAGTGCTACTCGCTGAAAATACTGCAGCTCTGCTGACTGTGTGCACATCTATCTGCACCTCATCCCTGTGTCGACCCACAGATGGATGCTCCACCATTTCCAACAGCTCCTCCCAACGCTGATCAAGAATGTCATGCTCCTACTGTCTACTAGCCCCCTGCAGAACAATCCCATCAACCTCCAACACCTCTAAAGGATATAGATCTGCAACTGCTGTCACCGTACTTGATGTCGATGCATCTGACTGCTCCACCTCAATGGCTGACCCCAATGTTAGCCGCATATCCATCATAGACTCAATGTGGGCGCCCATCTGGCTCTCCCCCAAAGGAATATCATGCATGATGTGCATAGTATCCTCCTCTGCTGACTCAGGCTCCATCATATGTTGCTCTGGCTGAATCGTCACAAGTGACTCATCACCCAGAGTATCTCTTGTAGAGTCTTTTGACTGCTCATCCTGCACACTGGAACACAGCTCCGGTCTACTGTCATCACCTCTGCATGACTGCTCTCGCTCCCCAGAAGCGTCCTCAACTGATCCCATGGACTCATCTAAAGAAGAGTCCTCACCCTGGAATACAGAAGGAATGTCCTCCTGTCTTGCCTCTGCCACATCATCTGCATCTCTCAAACATGAATGATTAGGCCCCCAAGGTTCTTTGCAAATGAAGCAAAGTCCCTTCCTCCTCAGCTCATTTCTACTGCCTGACCCACCAAACTAGAGCAGCTCCTCCCTGGTCAACTGCCTCCTGAATAGCCCAATATTCTGCTTAACCAACCCTTGGGCTAGCGTGTAAGCAGCAGGTGAGACCAACTGCTCTCTCTTCCAAATGCTCAACAACCTGGTCTGCAACTCTCGACCAATGGTCTCACAGTCTCTCATACATGATGACAGGATGGACGACATATGTGCTATGATGGTGTCAGAATGATGTCTCCTAATGCTGAAGAAGCATTGGAACATCTGCAGAACCAAGTCATCACACTCAAGATCAAACATGATGACATACGTCTTGAATGTGGCCATACTCCATAAAATCTCAAGCTTCTTCCCGAAGGTAGAGCCTGCGCTGTTGTCCAAATCCTGAAAAGTCTCTATAATCAATCTCATAATCCTCCTCATAACATCATCATTGTATGGAGCTATAGGTGCGGTCAATTTCATGATGTTACAGAGACAAGCTGCAACTGGAAGTGTGACCCTTTCACAAGGTTCCTCCAAGAATTTGTGCTGTATAAGAGCAAGCATAGCAGGCTTTAGAGCCCAAATCAGTTTCTTCCCTTCTGCTTGGTCTATTGTGGACATGAGTTTATTAAACTCTTCTAGTTTGGACAAAACTCTCCATGACATTTTCATGTGTTTCAGATCTGTCCCGAGTGCAAAAATTTTGTGACCAATCCCCAATTCTTCCTGCAAATCTTTTGGCTTTCCTTTTTGAAGGATGGCATAAATTCCTCTTGAAAAGGGTCTGCTGTTTGGTTTTGTTTTCTGGTCTTCTGATGCATGGTGGTTTAAGGAACCAACTTCTATTTTTATTTTCATCAATCTGTTTAGGAACTCCTCCATGGTTCACAATATGTACAAGGCTAAACAAAATGAGACCTCCCCCTTGTAATACGAGATTTGCTCAACAACAGCCTCTCTTTCTGCTTACTAACCACCTCTAGCCACTAGCAACACCGCACATACAAACAGTCTTGCTCACTCAATCAAGGCCCTGACTTATACAAACAACATCAATGGCGTTAAAACAAACATCCACCATACAACATTTGCTCATGATAGCAACTTACATGTTTTCCTCGCTCAGACCCGCATCATACAAGGACTAAAATTACTGTTGAATCGAGATCCCTATCACTGTGCAACCCTACAACAGAACACCAATAGACTAACAGCTATAGTGGCATCTGTGAAATTCCCCTTGTACAAACATCTTTGTTATGTCAATAATTTTCTGAGTGTGCTTGGGATTATTTTTGGGGGAATTTGTGAAATGGTTGACTTTGATAATTTTGCTTCTGGATCAATCTATTAAGTGCTCAATAAGTACCTAATGGACTTCAAAAATGGGCTTGCTCTAATTAATATCAGACCCAAAAACCTAGCATATTGACAATATGAAAATGACACCAACATAAACAATCCTTTCTCAACTTGAAACAAGAATATATGGTGAGCAGATGAGAGAGCGATTGAACCTGGTTTAGATGCTGACAATAAGCGTCAGTTCTGGGAACAGTGATGGGCAGTGGTGAAACAGTGATGACAACAATCAATTTCACTTTGTTATAGCAGCAACATGCATTCCTTTGTGGAATATGTTGGCCACCATAATTTTCGATCCCAGAAATGATAACCTTGGAGACTTGATCCTTGGGAATAAGAATTTCGGCCTAGATTTATAAATAAACTGCAAATCAATATTCAGTAGTGTGGCCCCTCCTTTGCTCCGCTCCTCATATGGCGGCTTGATCCCAGCATTACAGATGTGATTTGATTCCGATCCAACACTAACTGACAACGCTGCCTTCTTTGCTCAGGTTGATAGCATTAATCCATCCAATTTTGTGATTAAATAGTACAACTCCGATCCTCTGTCAAAGTCACATATGCCCGCAGCTCATCAGGGTCACTAGTATTCGTCCTCCGACAGTCATGAACTCGACTTTTGGAGATGGTGGATCGAGAATTGTTGAGCGTATGTCCTTCGATCATACCATCTCGTTGCACTGCTCTCCCTGGATCCAACTACACTCACACACAATGCTTGGTATCCAATCCGTTGCCATTTTACACTCATGCGCTCACAGATCTTCACACTGTGAATTGTGCAGAGAATGTGTATCCATCGATTTAGCTCGACTCGACTGCTCGTTTATCAGAGCGAAATGCGGCTCCACAAGCTGGGCTTGGCGGCTATCCTTCACTAGTCTGTCTGAGTGACAGTAAAAAAAGATTAAATTTTCAGGCTCGATAAAGGTTGACGGACGATTTCCCATCACCCGAGGATGACCCCGCCACATGGCTTCACGCACATGCCCTCCGACGGGTTTGGTGACCATATAAAATTTGCGTGACTGCTCTAATCAGAGATATGCACACAATTCAAAATCGGGCTTTCATTCGATTTAATGCGGCCGCCCATTGAGGTTCTGAGTTACCCACTCGATACTGCTTTACGATCATCAGAATTCTTTGTGGGCCTTCGATCCCGACGTTCAACACCACCGCCGACTTGTATACACGTTCTCTTTGTAGATGTATTGTCAAATGCCAAATTCTCCAACATATATCAGAACCACAGGGTTAGCTTTACGATATGTCTGGAATTTTCCACGCCTGATAACAAAAGTGAGCCCCCATGCCACGATCTCGACACATTGCAAAAACAACAGATTCAACTTGCTTGAAGGGTGAGATAATAATTTTGGCCCCACGCAGAGATTAATTCAGCGTTTAATAGATCGAGCCACGACGAGTATAAACTCGGCCAAAAATTTATCGGACAATTATTGACGGAACGACAATTGGAAGAAATTTGGTCGGATTCTTAATAAGGGAAATTTGTTGAACTAGCCGGGTCTTTGGCTACTATGGAAAAACCCTTCAAAGGAAATTGAAACCACTGTACTACAATACGATTCTATTTTTTTTTTCTTTTAAAATAATTTGCAGCCGCTTGAAAACTCGACCCCTTGACAAAATGATTTCACTTTTGGGCCTTGCAGTATTTCTGTGATGGATTTTCTCACAAACCCTCTATTTTACTGAAGTTGATCCATAATGAACCCGCAGGCTGAGCGAAAACCACTGCTCTGATACCACTGTAATATCCCGAAAGGGATATTTTAACTAAAAATGCAGAAAAACACTGAACTCCACATTTTGCCGTAAAATAAACATTCACTCAACAGAAGATTTCCATGTAAAATAAAAATAAATGAAACACTGCAATCCAATACCACATAGAATAGGAAGAATCTCAGCTTTTATTATAAATAAAAATGAGGGTTACATATAGATCTGACCCAAAAAGAGCTGAGATGTAAAACTGGTCACCAAGATAATCTGCTACACTGCGGTGACCTCCAAAATCGAATTGCTGCACTCTCCCTCTGGCAACAGCTACTACTGAATCCATTGAAGCACCTGTTGAAGATCTGAATGATCCTCACTCCAATATCTCTGAAGCTCTGCGAAACTTCTGAATGAAGTCTCCTCAAGAGAGTTGGGTTTTCTTCCAACACTCACAAATCACCTGAGGGTTTCCGTCCTGGGGCTACAGCTGAAGTAGAGAACCACGTCCTCAAACCTCTCATGCACAAGCAAATGATCTACTCCAAAGATATCTCCCAATGGCCTTCTCCCTTTCTTTTATAGATCTCTTGGAGCCTTCTAGAGCATTATTTTATTATTCTTTTATTCATGGAGCACTTTTCCCTTTTATTAAAATATTCCTTTTTAATGCAGAAAAGGGTAAATCGGCTACCACGCCTCCTCCGATCACTGAAATCTGTGTCTAACTGTCCCACCATGTAGGTATCCTCGTCCCGGTTCCAATGAACTATTACACTAAGGGGTTCGATCATGTATTCCTCTCGGAATGCCACCTTGAGCATAATCAGCTGAGTTAAGTCCATAAATAACTCAAATTTCCGAAAGTTATCAGAATGCATCGGAACGAAAGCCAAACTGCTCGGATGATGGAGTATATCAAGCGAATGCCTCTGGATACCATGAAAACTCCTCCGAAAAGCTCCTGAGCCCACTGATAGCACCAATCTGTACATGTGACCTGTCTGCTCCTAACTCTGGAAGTGCCTCCTAGCCTTGTCATGGGTGATACCAAAAAAAGGAATATTACACCAATGTTGATCCAAAGTGGGTTGACGACTTGGAGTTGGCTGGGACATGGAGGCAGTGGCTATGGGATTATTAGCAGTGGACGAGAAATAACTCATGAGGTTGGTTTTCTTTGTTGGGTTTGATCTTTTGCCAACAGGAGGAACATAGTGAAAGGGGTTATTGGTGGAAGGGATAGAAGTGGAGTCTTGAATCTCATACTCATCATTTTCATACCCACTCTCTCTCATCATTTCTACTATTTCCCTCTTCCTTGCAATTTCATCTTGGATGGCCTTCTCCCTAGCCTTAGTCTCCTCAAACTTTTCAAGCTTGGCAAGGTATTCTGCCCTAATCGGACCTAACACCGCATTAGGTGCATCACATGGCGTTACATTGCCTCTTATCCCAGCCAAGTGATGTTTCAATCTAAGAATACCCCCACCTCCAATACATTTTCGACAAAGTTTGCATACCATCTTTCCATCAATCACATCACAATGGACCCATGCACTATCCTTGGCTTTTGGAGGCATCTTGACTTGAAATAATTGAAATTTGGAAATAAATCTGCCATTTAAAAAAAATTGCAGCTAAGATAAATGGACAACTAAGGCTAAATTTACGAAACAAAATGCACATTCAAACATACAAAATTTGATAGCATAAGACTAGAGATTTGAGAGCAATAAAATAGCTAAACACATGAGAAAATAAATACATGAACAACAACGAAATGATGGATTTTTCAAGTGAAAATTCTTACCTGGCAATGCAAACTAGCTTCCTTAGCGTCCTCTTGAAGATGCCAACGCTATTGACAGCTCCAAACTATCTCCAAGATAGCTCCAACTCCAACTCCAAGCCTCCAAGATCACTGCTCTGGCAAACACTCAACACTCTCCAAGCTCTCAATCAAACTCACAAACAGCAAATGAATTGGTGTGAGACAAAGGAGAGGCTGCCCCTCCTTATAAAAGATTGGGGAGGGTGTTTTTGGAGGGAAACAACCCTCGCCTTGCCTCCACATCAGCCCTAAAAGTCATTTGTGGCCGTGTGTGGGTCCGCGTAGGGAAAGAGCACCTAACCGGTCGGTTAGGTACGGGACCGGCCGGTTTATGCATTAACTGGCCAGTTCCGTACCTAACCGGCCGGTTAGGTTCGGTTAACCGCCCAAAAATGGTGAGACCAACTTCCAAACCGGGTTGCATGGCCGGTTTTGACCGCTGGCTCAGCTGACCGGCCGGTTTGACCGGTTACTGGTTCAAATCGGCCGGTTTTGATACATCATTAAAATTGACAAATCCAGGAGCCACACAGCCAACACACTGGATACCACCTCCTACATAAGCAGGGAGAGCTAGCTTATCTACTTTGGCTTGAACTTGAAGAGTATCTATGTCTTTCCTAAAAGTGGCCATGCTGGCTAAAATCTAGGAGTCAAATCTGCTTTAAATTTTGAAACTTCTCCCAGGTTGAGTAAGTAGCTGCGTCATGAAAAATTACGTGACAATGTTGTTTCCACAAGAATGAGATGCCTATTACTCTAATCACATCCCTCGTATGCTTGCTGGCATGTAAATTTGTAGGAATTTACAGGGTAAGTTCCATAGATCAAGAACCAAAGGTCACTGTTCACAAACAGATCACAAATCAGTACACCAATATAATCACGTGGTTAAAACCCTCAAAGAGGGAAACAGTCCACGGCCTGAGCCAACGCGGCCACTTCAGGGAATTTATTAATATAAAAAAAGGGTTACATATGTTTCTCTCATAAACGGTTACCGGACAAATGACCCTCCATGCTCTTTAAATAGAGATCATGGACCAATCGGGTGTTAAGTCACGGATCAAGTGTCGTTAATACCGAGGTGAGAGATAACCGTCGGATAACTACAAATTGTGACCGTCAGATTATAAGTTACAAATGTACATGGTAAAGAAACACACTTTACTTAACTCTACACTAGATTAAGTTATTCTTAACTATTTCCTATGTGTCAGAATATCCTAACATCCCCCCTTAAGAACAACTTGGGATAGGATTGAAGGATTTACAAAGGTGGCACAAAAGGAGCCTATTTCCTATGTGTCGAAATATCCTAACATCCCCCCTTAAGAACAAATTGGGATAGGATTGAAGGATTTACAAAAGTGACACAATAGGAGAAGGAAGGAGGCATTAGAGCCTATCCCCCCTTAATGGCAACTTTCTTGAACTCCAAGCATGGATCGAAGTTTGGTAAACTTCGCTTCTGTGAGAGCCTTAGTAAAGATATCGGCTACTTGATCATTGGTTGGACAGTACTGCACTTCAAGAACACGATCATGAATGAGCTTTCTGATGAAGTGTATGTGGAGTTCAATGTGTTTCATACGCTGATGCTGAACTGGATCTTTACATAGCCGAATGGCACTCTGATTATCACACCAAAGGGTAGTTGGATGCTGCTGATAAAGACCAAATTCAGACAGAATCTGACGAAGCCACATGGCTTCCTTGCTGGCTTCAACTGCACCACGATACTCTGCTTCTGCTGAAGAAAGAGAGATGGCACTTTGTTTCTTACAAGACCAAGTACTAGGTCCTGAACCAAGAGTGAATACATATCCTGCAGTAGACTTTCGATCATCAGGGTCACCAGCCTAATCAGAATCAGTGAAACCAATCAACAATAGAGATGCTCCTGCACTGTAATGAATCCCGAACTGAACTGTACCTCAAATATATCGAAGTATTCTTTTAGCTGCTTTCCAGTGACTTTCATGAGGTTGGTGCATAAACCGAGCGACAAGACCAACGACAAAGGAAAGGTCAAGACGGGTATGGGTTAGATACAAAAGTTTACCAACAAGTTGATGGTATAAGGTAGCATCAACTTCAGGGGTAGTACAGTTGACTGAAAGCTTGACTCCAGACTGAAAGGGAGAAGGGGTAGGCTTACAGTCTTCCATGTGAAAGTGGTGTAGAAGATCATAGGCATACTTGGACTGAGAGAGGGTAATGCCTTCCTTGGATTGCAAGACTTGAAGACCAAGGAAATAATGCAAGTGTCCTAAGTCTATCATTTCAAACTTCTTTTTGAGGCTAGACTTCACATGGTTTATATGGTTTGGATCACTACTAGTAAGAATAAGATCATCAACATAAAGAACAAGGATGGTGAAGGAATTACCCACTTTCTTGGTGTAGACGGTGTTGCCAGAATGACACCTAGAAAAGCCATTATCTAAGAGTAATCTATCCATTTTGGCATACCAAGCCCGAGGAGCTTGTTTGAGACCATAGAGAGACTTCCTAAGGCGACAAACAAGGCTGGAGTCTTTTTGGATAAATCCAGGGGATTGTTCCATGTAGATTTCTTCATGCAAATCTCCATGTAAGAAGGCGGATTTAACATCCATCTGATGGACTTGCCATTTAAAGGAGGCAGCAAGGGAAAGAACAAGACAGATAGAATTCATTTTGGCAACAGGGGAGAAGGTTTCAGTATAGTCAATGCCTTCAACTTGTGAAAAGCCTTTAGCGACAAGACGAGCTTTATGTCTATCCACTTTTCCATCTGGTCCAAACTTTGTTTTGTAAGCCCATCTGCATCTGACAAGTTTTCTTCCTTTTGGAAGAGGAACAAGATCCCAAGTATTGTTTGCCAATAAGGAACGATACTCTTCATTCATAGCTTCATCCCAATCTGGATGACCAGAGGCTTCTTCAAAGGTTTCTGGAACTTGAGCCAATAAGGAAGAGACTCTTTCGAATTGAGAACATGTACGTCATCGATCGGCAGGGTCACCTGAAAGAGAACCTGCTGCATCCCGAGTAGAGCAAACCCATCTTGGAAGCGGTGGAGTATAAGGAACAATTTCAAGAGGTGGAGGAGGATTGTCATCCTCGTTGTCATCATCTGAACTAGAAGGAATGCTATTAAAAATAGAAGAGAGAGGGAGAGGTGGCACATATGCCGAATCAGGCTCGCAGGCCAAAGGTGGCACACTTGCCGAACTAGGCTCGCAGGCCGATACATTTTCATCAAATTTTACATCTCTTCTAATGATAATATTTTTGAATTTTGGTTGAAGAAGTCTATATCCTTTGAACATCTTCAGAATATCCAACAAAAATTAATTTTTCACTCTTAGGTTCTAAGGCTTTATGTTTCGCATCTGGAATATGGGCCCAAGCATCACTTCCAAAAACACGAAAGCGACTTACATCTGGTTTGATTGAGCTCCAAGCTTCTTCTGGAGTTATATTATTTAAAACCTTAGTTGGAGTGCGATTTGCTATGTAATTTGCACAGTTAATGGCTTCTGCCCAAAAATTGAGACCAAGTCCTTTAGATTGAAGCATACAATTAGCCATTTCTTTTAAGGTGCGATTCGTCCTTTCAGCTACACCATTTTGTTGTGGAGTATATGGAACAATATGTTGCAATTGAATGCCATGCTCAGTGCAGAAGTTGATAAATTTGTTGTTAACATATTCTCCGCCATTTTTTGATCTTAACTTAAGAATTTGATGTCCAGATTGTTTCTCAACAAAGGCCTTAAAGGCCAAGAACATGTTAAAAACTTCACTCTTGAGTTTTAAGAAATATACCCAAGTGCGTCTGGAAAAATCATCAATGAAAGTTAAGAAGTACTTGCAACCATAGAAAGAAACAATAGGAAGTGGACCACATAAATCACTGTGCACAAGCTGCAAAGGGGCTGAAGCGTGCCAAGAGGCATGTTTGTCAAAACTATCCCAATGATGTTTTCCGAGTACACATCTGGAGCAAACACCATCTCGGAAAGATACCATAGGAAGGCCCGTCATCATATTTTCCTTACATAGTGTTTGAAGAGAGCGATAGTTTAAGTGAAAAAATCACTCATGCCAAAGCTTGTCACATCATCACTATGAGCAACAAAAACGGAGGGAAGAGAGGATGACCCAAAGTTGTCAAACTTATACAACCTTGTGGAATCATCAGCAATGTCAGTAGCTAAAATATGTTTAGGATATTTGAGGTCCTTGATTACAACATCATGAGGTGAGAATTCTACTATTTTCCCTTCACCTGAATGAGTTATCTGATAAACAAATAGAAGGTTGCATGACAAGGTAGGAACACATAGTACATCATTAAACTAACCATTATCTAGATGAATGGTTCCAGATCCTACAACACTAAGAGATCTATCATCACCAACATAAATATTTTGGTGTTACAATCATTTAAAGAAGAAAACATGGCTTTATTTTTGGCCATGTGGTAAGAAGCTCTAGAATCAATGAGCCACTCATGAGAATGAGAAGAGGAAGATACATTTAATGCATAACCAGATCTTGATGCTTGACAACCACAAGCAGAAAGTGCCATTCCCGAAGATGAAGGTGAAGAGTGCTCCAAATTGATGTTGTGCTTCTTCATTGCTGCTTCTAAGGCTTCCATCTTCTTAAAACATTTGGACTCTATATGGCCATCCCGATTGCAAAAGTTGCAATGTCTATCTGTCTTCTTCCTTTTGTTTTGATTTGCCTTATTATTTTGGTGATTTGATTTTTCAGTTTGCGGCTAAAATTGCTTAGGGCCCTTGTTTGATTTAGGACCATATTTTTTAGGATACTGCTTCTTGGGATTCTTTTGATATGGTTGTTGTTGGGCTGCTAAGGCTTTCTTAGAAGCGTTTTCAGTAGTGATAAGACTAAGGTGTAAAAGTTTTTGTTGTTCTCTTATCAAAGAATCACAAAAGACATCAAAAGAGGGATTCTTGTAGGTGGTTCCTGAAGAAATGATGGCTTCTCTGGTGGAATGGAAGGCGGAAACAAATACAGAGTATGTAGGACCAAGCTTAGCAAGAATGCAATATATGAGGCTACCATCATCCTTTTTGATCTTACAACCTTCTAAAATAATTCTGAGGGTCTTAAATTTGAACAAAAAATCCTCAATGGAGGAGAAATTATTGGGGTCCAAAGTAAGCAACTCATTTTCAAGCTGGTGGGCCCGGATTTGATTTTGAATGCCAAAAACAGTTTTTAGCTTTTCCAGGGCCTCATCAGGGGTGTCAATGTCAATGATATGAAATCGAAGATCTTGAACAATGGACATTCCTATCAAACCTCGTGCTTGATCTTATTTATTTTCCCATTTAGCAGCTTTATCATCATCAGAAGGTTTAGTTTCTTGTCTTGTGGCTATTCTATAAAGCCCTTTACTTCTAAGTATATCTACCATGTGAGGTAGCCATTGGAAATAATTGGTGTTGTTAAGAATAACTAGGCATGCACTTTCCATTCTAAAAAAAAACTGAAGCTGAGAAAAACTGAAACTAACTGCTCCAATGGAAAGATCTCGAAAAATTAGGCCGTTTCAAAAAAACCGGCTCGAAAAACGGCTTCCGGATGAAGAAGTTATGCCTTTTGAAAAATCTGAGTTGTAGATGCCAAATAGTTACGGGAATGGGATGAAGTGCAGCTTTTTAAGAAAAAATTCCGCCCCTTTGAACAATTTTTTTTTACAAAAGAAACTTGAGAAGGAGACTTGAACCCAAGACCTCTATTCTCATAAACTAACCCCTCACCAAGTGAGATAGTAAAAGGATCACGTTATTGTATGAAAGGAGGAAGGGGTTTTTTTATTTTCGGTGTGCGTGCCTTTTCCTACACAAAAAAACACAAAAACCGAGCAAAAAAAAAAGAAATGCAAAGCCTTACGGCAGAATGTTAGATTTTCGGTTGGCCTTACCAGCATCTATCACTTTTTTCACTATTTCTGATTTCCCGAGATCGCACAAAGACGCGGGGAAAGAGCATACGTAGCAAAAAAACCCCTTTTACTGTTTCTGATTTGCCGAGATCGCACACAGCACACAACAAAGAGTATACACAGAGAAGAGGGTATAGATCCGGCAAATAAATAAAATCTTAATACCGAAAATAAACAGAGACAAACCAAAATAAGCAGAACTATTAACAAATATAACTGCAAAATAGATGCTTTATACCTCCAGATCTAAACTGTCATAACTTGGGCAGCCAGAAACCTTTTCGCATGAAACGAAAGACGTTCCTCACTGTAACAGACGCTCCGGACACAACCGAGCAGTTCTTCAAGCCCAAAAATGTTTAGAAATGGTAGATCTACAAAACGGCATTCACATGCAGTCAAACCGGCTTCGGATTTTGATCAACAACGGACGCAACCCTCAAAATAGATCTGATACCATGTAAGAATTTACAGGGTAAGTTCTGTAGATCAAGAACCAAAGGTCACCGCTCACAAACAGATCACAAATCAGTACACCAGTATAATCATGTGGTTAAAACCCTCAAAGAGGGAAACAGTCCACGGCCTGAGCCAACGTGGCCACTTCAGGCAATTTATTAATATAAAAAAAGGGTTACATATGTTTATCTCATAAACGGTTACTGGACAAATGACCCTCCATGCTCTTTAAATAGAGATCATGGACCAATCGGGTGTTAAGCCACGGATCAAGTGTTGTTAATACCGAGGTGAGAGATAACCGTCGGATCACTACAAATCGTGACCGTCGAATTATAAGTTACAAATGTACATGGTAAAGAAACACGCTTTACCTAACTCTACACTAGACTAAGTTATTCTTAACTATTTCCTATGTGTCGGAATATCCTAACAAATTATCCACTTGTCCCTGTTACCCCCCAAAATGGGTAACCCCATAGGAGAAAACTTTTCTTCTACATTTGACAACCAGGTGGTCAGCCATACAACCAGTAGCCCCTACCAGCTAGCATTAGTCGATGATATTCCATGTGCCTCTGCCACTTGCACCAGCCATGTGCTTCTCACCCATCCAACATTAGCACTTGGACAAAGGTGGGTTGCTGTTCAAAAGGTACTCTGATAATTTTGCAATTGGGTGCTTATATTTGTTTGTTTTTGGGCATTTAGTATGGATTATTGGGTGATCTGGAAGATCGACAAACCTTAAACATATTCTTGTTTTCTCATCTCACCAGGGGGGTTAATCTTTGACCCTAGTCCAATGGGACCTCCTTAAGGCTTTGTGGGTTATAGGAGGGGCACTACCTGGGAAGCCATGATTGAGATAACGTGTTCCATCTTCCCTATGTCATACTTATCACTTTCCATCCCATGTTACAAGCCCATATCTCACCTCCACTCTTTGGGTACAACTTGTCATTGGTTCTTAGGGATTTGACAGTCATATGTTCACATACCTTGAGTAGGGCCTAGAAACTTTGGTTTGAGGTTGATGCAGCTAAAAGAAACAGAAAAAGCATTTCATGGCCACAATAAAATAGAAAATAAAAATAAAAATGCAAAATATGGCCTGGACAATAAGAATCAACATGTGGGAAAAATCCTAGCATGAGCTCTACCTACCTCATATGGTCGTCACTCAGTTGTAGAGCACATGATGCTTCATTACATCAAAGAAGGATCCCCCCTTGCATGTCCCAACCTCGATGAACGATGAATTGACTCATCTTAAAGGGGTAATAAAACTGCTACATCATACAAAGAAAGTTCTAACCCTTGAGCTATAAGCAGTAATACAAGGAAAAATCAAGAAGTAAATGGTACACAAGAGGGGTGGAAAAACCAAGGTCGAGTCGGTAATTCATGCATCCACGAATTCTCTCTCCTTACATCTATACACTCAGGATGTGGACACCCCCATCAACTGGTCCCTTTGACCGTGGCACTTGGCCATGAAGTCCTCTCCCCTCCATTACCACATTATTACTATTCACTAACACCTGTCAATTGAAGGGTGGACTAGGGAAAGGTTACCTCCTTTTGGGGTTGGAAGGACCTAATAGGGTTGACCTTTAGTCACCCCTACCTATGGAGAAAACACCATTGCGAGATCAGGGTCTTGATTTTGGAAAGGGATCCTTTTTTGAAGTATTAAATTTCCATTAACATTCAAGTTTGGTTCATTTAGATGCATTATTGATCTTGGTCCCTAATGACTAGTTGCTTTCACTAGAGTCCATGTTCTTCTTGTCAGGTGGTTCAGTAGCCCAAGCCTTGGGCACCTACTCCATAGGTACCCAAGCACTTCAGAGGAGTATATTGGCCCAAATAGGTGAAGTGTTGAGAGTTTGGAGCCTCCTAGCAACATTATTAGATGACACATGTCCCAAAGCACCTCAAGCACCTTGGATGTTGGTTGACTTTTGACCCAGATTTGAGGATTCTTCTGGATGACACAACTGGACCCAACATGCCCCCAGGCTAGCCTTGACACAACTTGATGGGAAACAAATGACTCAAAGCCCAGATGAGGATGGTCCTCACACTGAGAGACTAGGGAGGGCTTGTTGCACCAGAGGGAGCTCTAACATTGAAACAAAGGAGGCCTCATTTAGCAGTTGGAGACCCATGGAGACCACTTTGTAGCACCCCAGCTGGATCTCGAGACTCCATAGGGGGTAATGGGGTGATTTTGAGGGCCAACCCTCAAATATTGGACTTCACAGGAATCTACACCTTCTTGGACACATCATCACCCTTGGACATGGCATTTGGAGCAGTTTTGATAGATGGCGTCAACATTAGGGAGGTTATGGCTCACACTTGTGGGAAAATTAGGGCATAATTTGATAAAGCTAGTGGGTTGGCTTGTAACTCAAGTACATTTTAGAATCAAAATTGTTTTAGGGGCTTTGTTAGGATAATTATTAGTCCTAATCCTCATATAAATGGAGGATAGGCTCATTGTATTGGATCATCATCACTTGTGACTTATTTCAGTCCTCTTGGAGATTTTTGACCTTCTTGTTATCTTGTGGAGAAGTGATGGTATGGTGTATTTTGCTATTTGGAGCTATTTCTTTGTTCTTGGAGATGTCATTTTGGAGCAATAAAGGCTTGTTCATGCATTATATCTTGTAATTTTACCTTGGATTTGATAAATATTTATTTTTGTGCCTAACATATGGAATGGTTGATTACCTAGGGTTTCTATTGTGCTAGTTATTGTTGAAAATCATTGTATGGAGTCTAGATGATAACATTATATGCATTACTCACTTATAGAATGTGAATGAAAATCCCATTGGTGTCTCTTTCAACTAGCTCTCGTAATTGTCTTTACTCCCTCACAAAAGTGATAGCCAGGGTTTTGAAACCTAGGGTTTCATTATTCCCTTACTCCTTGCCAAGATATAGCATATGTTCCACTCGCATAGACTCCATCATCCCATGTACTAGGCATTGGCCTTGGTCACTTTGTTGATCACCTACAAAACTTCACTTAAACCTCATTATCTCTCTCTAAACGTGATTTTTGACCCCTCAAGGATAAGCCACTAGCTAGGGCCATGGCACAAATTTCAATTAGGGCACAAGTCGTTGGCTTGAGGGAGGATTCAACATTGAAAGTAAAGTTGATTGCCTCAAAATCAACTCCTTTTAGTGGCTAATCCATCCATTTTAAGTCTAAAGTCTCTTGCCCTAGGTAGATTTTTTCCCTAGGAAAAAGCCCTAGTTTGCCCTAGGCTTCGACTTGGGGCTTGTTGAAGGCTTCTAGTTCCATAAATTGAAGGTATTCATTGTTTAGGAGCCTTTTCTTGGCCTTGTGATTCTAGGTGAGTCCTTTTGGTTTGTTATTTTTCAAGCCCCAGATTATGTTGTGCCCTAATAAGACATTTTGGTGGATGTGAATTAACTTATTGGGTTTGCTAACCCTTGTTCTTAAGTAGTGTTGTCCTCCATAGGCCTTGCTTGTCACCTTTACAATTCCACATCACATACTTAATTGTTTCAAGCTTGAGGTAGGCCACACAATACCCCATTTGTAAACCTTGTATGATGTAGTCGATCCTTGACTACTAAATTGTTATGAAGGATCAACCATCATAATGTTAGATTTCACTTGGTTTAGCTTGGATGGTCTTCTGCACTACATTAGGGTGCACAGTTAGCAAGTACAGGGGCATGTATGTACAACAACAAGTATGGCATCATTTTTGCTTGGGTTCTTGTGTGCCAGAGTGTGAGAGAGACACAATTGTGTAGGGAAGTAGAGGGTGCATTCATACATGCATAATCCTAGTTTATTTATAGTTTTTCCATCTCTAGTTAAACTCAATTCACTGCTGGTCCAAATTTAGAAGGTTTCTATTTTAGTTCAGTTAGACACATGCATGATCTATTTTTAGAAGTGCAAAAATCACTAGGTAGTTGGAGCTCTTGTAGGAGACGCTGAGTGGAGGCATAGATCCAAAGGAGGATTGTGCGTACATACATGCCACGTTCATCCTATAGTTGGGTCACACGAACTCTAGTACCCTTATTCATGCAAGAGGGTGCATTGTATGTACTGATTAGGGTTAGGGTTTGACTTTTTTCAGTTGGGGGGGGACCGATGTTGCACGAAGTGCGGACGCTTTTTGGAAGCGAAACATCTATTATATATACATATTTTTTAAATTTTTTTGCATTTATATTAAAAAAAATTCCAAAAGACCAAATTAGTTTTAGAAGATATGAAAACATGCATATTTGTACATAAATCAAGATAGATATGACATCCATTGTACATCAATGATTAATTATTTGAGCATCAACCATCTAGAATCTAGATTCCTCTCTTCTTGTCTAGTAGCTAGCCTTTGCCTCTACTTTGATTCCCTAGGGATATTAGTCAATATTGTCCAATTTTGATCAAACGGCCTAATCTAAGCCTTATAATACGGTAGAGAAAGCCTAACATGCTTGATCAATGATTTTGACTTGAGTGAAGAGTACATTTTTGCTAAGGCTTGTTGCCACAAAATCTAGCAGGGGTAACTAAGGGACAACTACTATACCAAATAACAACAATGGGATAAATACCCACTGCCATCTCAGTCAATGTCCCATGCTCTTTACAAACTTTCACCGATGAGAGAAGTTCGAGTATGAAGGAATTCACCAATGATGATACGATCAATGACTTGGTATGAATCAAGAATTTGCAACTGGAAAATCAATTTTATGGAACTCGAAACCCCCTGAGAGAAATTCTCTCTATGTGTGCCTTTCTCTTCCACAGTGCAGATTCTGCTGCTGCCAATTGTTGCAAAACCCTTTTGCGCCCAAACAAGGAATTTGCCCAGCGAAAATACTTGAGTTGTTGCTCCCTCTGCCTGCTTGAATCACTCAACTGGCAAGCTGAATTTTTCCGCCCACTTGCATTGAAAAATTGAACTTCCCTAAGCAACAACTCGCACTGCTTGGCTTAGGCTCTACGCAACCTACATAAATTCGTCTTGTTGCTCCCTTTGAACTACAAATTTATGCTTCCACTTTTGAGCTTCCTTGTCTGATCAAGATTGCTTTGATACCATGTGAAACTTTTTAATTCTAAAACCATATTGTAGCAACTGGAATTATTTCCTCTAATTGTAAATTAATTTATTAGTTTATTGCTATGGCAACAACGAAATAATCACAATGAAATCTTCACCAAATTAAAATTACTGTGGTAGATAAACTGGAAGCTGAGAAAATAATGGCACACACAAAAAACTTTTTGGACAAATGTCCCCAGAAAAACCCAACTTGGGAAAATCGGTGCAGCAGTTGAGGCTTTTATATTATTAAGTAGCAGTGAGAAATTCTAAGTACAACTGGATGCTGAAATTTGGCTATCCTACAAAAAAAAAAATGTTGGCAAAAATCTAGCGAGGAATTTTCCTCACCCCACAAGCAATCTGGGCTCTGACTGCCAACTCCAAGTGAGCCATCGAAACAATCTCTGCGCAGGCCTGCGTCACCCTAGCGCAGTCCCTTCTACGCTAAGCTTGAAACACCTGCTCCTCAAGCCGTCCTCTCTGCACTGACTGAGAAACTGTCTCTCTGACCTTCTAGAATACTTTTGCGGCCTCTAGAACTGAAACCTAGCTTCTCTCCAACAAAATCGAATTGCCTCTAAAGGCTTCTGTGTAGCCCCTACATCAGCCTCACTATGGTTATTTCTGCCTCTCTGCAAGCTACTCTCCGGAACTGGAATCTCGTCCTCTGAACTCATTGTTCCTGCCCCTTTCTATCTCAACTTCCCTTCTCTGGCCCGAACTCTTCCAACAACTATTGCTGCTCTATGGAAAATCGAACTACCCAAGGAAATCGATCTCAAGTGTGTGTTTTCCATCTACCCATTGACCTCCTCTTATAATCTCCAGTTGGGACTCCAATGACCAAGATTAAAACGTAATCGATGGCTAAGATCATATCTAGATCGATCCATGTGAGTTTCTAGATGATTTACACCTTTCTCAATTAATACTGATTATTTAACCTCTTTTCCTAAGTTTAGACTTAGAAATATTTAAAAATAGGCTAATATCTAAGTGAGACACTTCTAAGTGGAATTTCCATAAAAAATTTATGGATTATGCAGAACTCCTGTGTTTTAGCTTCTCCACAAAGTTTCGAGACTAGAACACCTCCGATGCTACAAAAGCGAATATTGCCATTATCAAAGATCAAACTTATTATCTGGAGGGTCTGAATTAGCTCTCTAGGGAGGATGTGTTCTAAATTTTATAGTGGCTAATCTATTTGTCTTCGGACGATTGAAATTCACAACTTAAGGGCTTGAATTATATTGTATAACTGGAGGCTGAATTTGTCAGATTTATGGGTGTTTTAACTTTTTCCTATCAGAAACTTGGTCTTTCGGGGGGACGAATAGCTCCAAATTAGGAGGTTGAGTCATCTTGATTTGTGGACTAGTATTTCTTTATTCATTGCCAGAAATCCAAGTAGTTAACCAAGCCAGATTTCTTGTGCATTCCTTGGAGGACAAGTGCCACCTACAGATCATATTTCCTAGTGGACCAAGATCGTTGCTATGGATTTATATCCTTGTTGCTGAGGGCCGAAGTGGGTCATTCTCTTGCTGAGAAGATTTATTGGTTGTTGGGTTGTGCTCAGGTTCTTATATTGAACATTATATTGTATATCCCCCTTCCAAGTTAATAAAAATCTTTGTTTTTCGCTTCATATATTGCTACTATAAGTGTGTAGTTACTTCATTTGTTAATTGTTTGACAAAATATCTATTTTCCATCTGTTTGTCAAAAGTCCACAAAGAAATTTTTAATATTTACCGGGTTTTATTAGCAAATTCTATCTTTGGTACATTATAGTGGTATTAGAGCATGTTCTTGGCCAACTGTGGGAAATAAATCCAAGTAACGTCATAAAATAACAAGGGTTAAGGAGCCATGGGGAATAAAGAAGATTTAAAAACTATGATAAACAAAATGGTGAGGACGCAAAGGTTGATAATGGATATGATGATGCAATTGGCTAACTCCACATGGGAAATCAGAACCATTCTCAATTGTGTGGCAAAGCCCTTAGACCCACCATGCCCAAATTTTTGGACGATGCACCAAAGGGATAGGACATGATTACAACAGAAGTGGAGTTATTTAAGCAGATTGGAAGGCGTACCAGTCATCGGGACGTGACATTCAAGCATCCCTCTCTTTTTTGAAGTTTTGTCATCTGAAAGAAGACACAAACCGGTGGGGTTTTACAGGAGCTATGCAAGAATAATGGAATGGACCAAAGCAAAGGCGAAAAAGGAGAAAAGAGAAGGTAGTTGTGAATTTGCAGATGGAAAGGTAAAACTTGAAATAAGCCGTAAGATGGCCTTTGACACACAATTAAAACTATCATATGAGGCTACAAAAATCGAGGGAGAGCAAGAAAAGGTAGGGAACTCAGATCAGTAGATTGGAATAAAGGTTGAAGGGGTCATGGTTGGCAAGGAGACACATGAGGATCACTCTGACTTGCGCGATCATGAGGATAAGCCTGGCTTAGATTTGCAGCATGAGAATCACTAGCTTCCACCTTTAGAGAGCCCTTTGGAGGCTTAAGAGATATTGAAGGATGAAATGGGTGAACATTCTTCCTTGGGACCAACCATCGATGAAGTGCAAGTAGGTGTTGAGACATCTAGTGGGAGTCCAGGGCTTTCAGATGAGAGCCACTAGAGGATATTTGAGTACCCAAGGAAAGATATTATAGCACTAAAGAGGAAGAGCCAAGCACTTCAAGGAACCATCTTACAACAAATCAATGGGAATGAGGGCTTCAGAATGATATGTGTTGAGTTAGTAGCCAAGCTAACTAGTGTTGGGGAGTGACTAAAGTCCCTAATGAAGTAGCAAGGGGAGAATATGTTGGATTTTTAGTACAACCCTCTTGAGGAGCACATCGACAGGGCTTACAACATTATTATCCCAACTCTATGCATTGGAAAGAGGGAATCAGAGTTTCCTAGGCAGATCTTATGGATTGTCCAGGGTAGCGAGAGGGAGTGACATGAGCTGAGCATGGCGCAACATCAGTATGGAGGGCTTGTTTTATGTACATATATTCATACGTTTGATTTCTCTCTTGGGGTTGGATCGCGAGAGGTTTTGAGTTGGTACTCGGTAGAGTGGGCTAGATTTATAGAGATAGTCTATGGTACAACTCAAGTGCTTTTGGACATTAGTGATCCAGGTGAGGTTTTCCCTCCTATACTGGAGGTGTTGGACGACTATGGCATTAACAGGGTGATTGACTTAGTGACCAAGCACACACATTCCTTTTGGTTAGCAGTAGTGGCCAGTCAATTTGACGGGAGGATGAGTAGACTACGGGAGATGTCCTGGAACATTGTTTGCATATGGGGTTGTAGGGTGGTTAACATTTTTTGGAATGTGTTATTTGGATGGGACGACATTGGTATTCCACAAGGCAAGGCATTTTATGGAGACGATGCTCTTCCATTGATGTATTGGGCACAAGGGCCACCAGAGGATCAACGCAGTAGTGACATCCCCATTAGCATGTGAGGATAGTTTAGGAGATGTGGCTCACATCACAGTGGGTTCATTAGCAGAGTGGCAGATACATTGGCATATTCGGGATACTAGACGATACAAGGTGGGATGATCGCAGACAATCGTATCTAGTGGTACCTAGTACAATATTATACGGAGGAATGCAGGGATACATGGTTATATGCAATAGTGGATGGTGTTGCATAAACAGATCTTGGAGTGTTGCCTCTAGGTAGACCTCCTGATAGGGATGTCAAGTGTACAATTGGGCTTGGCCTACTCAGGATCAGTAGGGGATGGATGAGCATCTGGGAGCATCATGTCTTCGATTGAGACATCAACAGATTAGAGACAGATAGAGGGGAATTCCCAGGACCGCCCTTGGGTATCCATATGGATTCTTGATCACACCATTGGGGATTCACACACCTATCACTCTCCAGTACTTATTACTGTCGCAAAAGGTTTGGTTGACACCCTTTGATACTCTCATCTTGAGTAGTACGACGCGGGAGGCTCACCTGAGACAGTTAGATGGGACATAGTGCATTAGGAGAGAGATTTCCTAGCTGAGGCATATGGTCGGGGCACGAGTTGACAAATGTAGGCTTGGGGATACCCTGACCTACTACAAAGATAACATGTGTTCCGCTGCTGAGTTCACAATGAGGGAGATACATGCTACATTTTGGGCGGGACATTCGAAGGCATTACATGAGCATGAGTTACAACGAATGGTAGACCTCTCTTTCAGGAGAGTGTTTAGACTCTAGGAAGTATTGGGGTGCATCATCAGGTGACAAAACAACAAATTTGTCTGTGTGATTTGGCAGGAATAAGGCAGTTTAGCATGCACCAGGCTGATTATCGATACATGGTGTTGATCTATTGATTGCATCAGGGATTGGAGGAGAGACACAGATAGGTTCCAACAGCGATTAGTACTACACAGTAGTAGTCAGGAAAGATTGAGAGTTGTGAACTTTTGATTTGGAAGTAGAATCCGGGGATCTAGTTGATTGATAAATCACTTCACTTCTTGATGAGCATGGTTATGACAACGAGTGGTCTAGTTGATTTTGGGGTCGATACGTGGAGGATCGATGAAGCCTTCACCATATGGCGAGACATGTTTCCCTTGTTATTGCTCAGGATCAAGTCTAGTTGTAGGTCGGTAGACTTTGACCTTGGTAGAAGTCTAGTTCGGATTTTCTTGTGGACCAAGATCATTGATGTGGATTTATGTCCTTGTTGCTGATGGCCTAAGTGGGTCATTCTCTTGCTGAGTGTAATATTCCAAATGGGATATTTTGCTAATTTTAGAGAAATCTAGCTCAATCAAAATTTCTCCATAAAATAACCATTCAATTAACAAAAGATTGCCATGCAAAATATAAAAAGTAGAGTGCATGCAATTCAATAACACAATGAGCAGAAATAATCTCAGCTTACATTATAATAAGTAACTAAAAGAGTGTACATGATGATATAATTGAAATAGCTGAGATAGATAATCTGGTCTCCAAAACTGATTTGCTCCACTGCTGAAATCGACCCTCCCAAAACGAAACTGAAATCAATCACTGCACCTTTGAATCTTGGCTGAATCCACCAAGGAGATGAGGTGGGTTTTCGTACACTCTCACCAAAATCACCCGAGGGTTTCCATCCTGGGGCTACCAATGGAGTAGAGAACCGAGTTTTGAACCTCTCATACACGAAGAAATATCAAATCCAAGATGTCCTCCAATGGCCTCCTCTTTTATAGATCTGATGGACCCCTCTAGAACCTCCCATTTCATTATTATTTTAATCATTGAGCACTTTTCCCTCTTTTATTCGATTTAAAATATTCTTTTTAATGCGGGAAAAGGATAAATTGGCCACCATGCCTCCTCAGGTCACTGAAAATCACTCCTAATCATCCCATATTGTAGATCTTCTCGTTTCGGTTCAAACGAGCTATTACACTAAGGTGTTCCGTCAAGTATTCCTTTCGGAATTACACTTTAAGCATAATTAATTGAGTTAAACCCAATAATAACCTTGTTTTTCGAAAGTTGTTGGAATGCAACGGAATGAAAGGCAAGTTGTGCAAATGATGGAATACACAAGCGAATGCCATCGGATCCCATAGAAACTCCTCAAAATGTAATGTCCCTTTCTAAATTATTTTGGGACACGATTTATTTTTATATTTTGGGTGCCAATTTTGGTGATGTCGGGGCCCATTTGATTTTCATTAGAAGACTTAGGAGTTAGAAGTTAGTTAACTTTATGTTATGTTATTTTGTTAGTGATGTATGCGGGCCACCCACACATGAAATACACACTCCCTAGTGATTGGTTCGAAAAGCATGAGTGGGAACAACATAGGCTTGGTGAGGGACCCACGATGGAGGAAAAAGGTGGGAAAAAGGCTCCACGAAGGTTATAAAAGGAAGGAAGCTCACTTCATTTCGAATCCCTGGCTTATTGATTTTATCTCTGTTGCTCTAGTTGCTTAGCTAGGTTACTTGTTGTTTAGCACACGTTTTCCAAGCGGAGAACTCACCCATTCTTTGGGGGACTTCAAGTGCCACCCTAGATTGGTTCATCCATTGTTATTCGAGGGAGTTTCGTTGAGTTATCTTCAGCATTTACATTCAGTTTTCCCCAGCAGTGCGTATTCTGGAGAACGCATTAGTGTTTCTTGTGTGGCTATTACAACTCTATTCCAGGAATCTATTGCCAGGAGAATCTTGGAGGAAAAGGCTCAGTAGTTTTCTAAGCTATTGGGTGAGTTTGGAGGTTGGAAGTGATAGCTATTTTTAGTAGCCATTTTGCAGTCATTGGGGCCAGCGCAGAGCAGAGAAGCTGGGCACATGTGGGAGGTAGTGTCTCAGTCATTTGGGTTGATGGTTGTAGGGAGAAATAAGGGACGTGCTGGCGGAGTTGTTTGCTGCATTTTTGGAGTATTGTGGTGTATTTTGCTGGTGATTTTGCAGACTGCGTGCTTCAATGGTCACTGGGGAGTGTAGGGCTTGTTGGAGGTCAATTTTGGAGGGTTGTGATCATTTCCAAACCATTTCTGGGTTTTGGTCAAGATTGCTTGGGGAGTCTAGGAGTAATTTTGCAGAATTTTTTGAGCACCGGAGGTGGGGTTTTCAGTCATTTGTTTGTAGCAGCAAGTGCAGAATCACTAGGACAACGCAGAGCCTTAGCTGGGCATTTTCTGGTTTATCATTGTCTTACCCTGGTTTTGCTTCGCTTGCCAAAAAGGAAAGCCCAGGTGCATTTCTTCTATATATTTGTACTCTTTCCCATTTCCATAATAAAATGGCTCAACTGCTTCCATGAAATTGATTTTTCTGGGTATTTACTGCATTGTTTAAATTTCTTATGATGAAAAAATTATCATTTTCTTGTATAACACTGTTTCTCCTATTTTGGAACATTACAGTGGTATCAGAGCTTATATCTTGGCTTAGTCGTGGGATGAATTTTATATGAGAGAGGAAGATAGACAAAATATCACTCGCAGAAGGCAAAGATACCGAAGCAAAGAGTGGGAGTTGGAGATCACTCCAGACACTAAGGATCGTGGAAAGGAGATGATAGTAGAGGACATGAGAGAGCCTAAGGGAAAGGAAGAGATGTTCTTTGACAGTCTTTTGAAGGCCATAAATGATTTAGCAAAGGGGTTGAAAGACATGCTTAATGAGATCAAGATGCAGAACCAGGAGCGGAGCACTCACTGGGATTTTCTATTTGAAGAGACTTCCGAAGCCTCTCAGCAGTATGATCAACCTTTACCTACTGCGCAACCACCATCCTCTAGTGGGCCAACTAGAACTACGTTGCCTTCTTTCCTACCCATAGCACCGGAGGAGCAAGTGGGAACTGATGAAGGAGATTATTTCAGAGCATGGCAGTCCATGGGAGATGAATTCAGAGCAGCACTATCTTTTAGAGATTATTACCAAATCAAGTAGAATGAGAGGGGAAGGAGCTATGGAGGCCAAGGCACACAAAGCTATGAGTTACAATGTACCATTGGGAGGATGTTCTTTCCCACTTATGATGGCACTGCCAAGTGCACAACTCGTGCTTGGGTGGAGAAGCTGGATACATATTTCCAGCTCAACAGGATGGCAGAGATGGAGGCCATTAAAATGGCCACTTTGCATTTAGAGGGAGAGGCACACGACTAGTGGTTTAATGGCTTGCCTACTTTGTGGCATGCCAACGTGACTGCCTATGAGGACTTCACGCAGAGAGTAGTGGATCGTTTTGATCAGGGGATCTAGAGGCTCACTTCAGGGAGCTGACCCAACTCTGGCAGACAGGACACCCTGAGCATTATATTTCGGAGTTCCTGCGAGTTTCAGTCATGGTGCCTGATTTGTCAGATGCTAGGAGGGTGTACATATTTGTAGAGGGATTGACAGAGCCATTGCGTGGACTAGTGAAGTCACGCAGACCCAAGACTTTACTGGAGCCCCTGACTTGTAAGAGGGATTTGTAGGGGTCCATTCCCAAGACTCGGGAACCTTTTCCATCACGCACTCCCTACCCTCAGAAAGGGAGTGACACTAGACCACCACCAGCGCAGAGAGAAGCTCTAGGGAGAGGACAGTTGGATGATGAAACTAGGAGAGACCTTAGGAGGAGGAAACTGTGTTTTACATGTCGGGAGCCGTGGGCGCCAGGTCATTGGTGCACAACAGGGAAAGCCCACTATATCGAGGTCTTCTCAGATAGTCGTTAGGAGGATGAGTTGGAGTTGGAGTTTTATGGAAGAGACTGCAAGGGGCCATTAGAGAGAGCACTACCACCACCACCTCCACTAGGAGGAGCATCTTTTACACCATCTGGGGCAATCCTTGCATCTTTGTGCGGGGTACCCAAATTTTTGACCATGAGGATTAGGGGCATAGTGCAGGGGCAACGTGTCTCAGTGTTGGTTGGCAGTGGGGCCACCCACAATTTTATTGATGCTCAGTTGGTCCGGAGGAGAGGCATTACCACTGCTGAGTTTGAGGGATTTTCAGTACTATTTTCGGGGGACAAAACTATGCAATGCTTTGATAGTGGCCATGGGGAACTATTCGATGACAGATCATTTCTTTGCGGTGGATGTGCCAAACACCAATATGGTGTTGGGTGTCGAATGGCTGTATTCCCTTGGCAAAGTTACCACTAAGTGGAGGCAGCTCGTGATGGAGTTCAACAGGCCGGATGGTAAGCTAGAATTTCTTCGGGGCATGTACTCATATCCCCCATAAACAGTTTCATCTCATCGGATGGAGGCAAATTTGAGGCATGGGGGCATAGCGTGGGCAGTAGAGCTGAGAGTTTCAGAGGTTTGGGGACAAACTAAGCCTCCACCACTAGACATACAGGCTGTGTTGGACAGATATGCAGGAGTCTTTGGAGATATACAACCTGGACGACCACTAGATAGGGGATTCGAGCATACCATAGAGATGGAGCCTGGTGTGCAAGTAATCATTACTACCCCCTATAAGCATCCCAAAGCCTATAAGTATGAGATTGAGCAGGCCATCAGAGAGTTGTTGGAATTAGGCCATATTAGGCTGAGTTCCAGTCCCTTCGCTTCTTCAGTTGTGTTGGTGAAGATGAAGGACGAGACTCTTTGTGCATGTGTATTGATCAGTGTTGCAGGAAATGTACCCTCAGCTCCAACCCCCGAAACGTGTACCATACAAGATCCACCGTACGAAATGTGTTTCGTAAAAAATTGCGCTTCCTAGAAATTCGGATCCGTACGGCCGGATCCGCAATTCCGTACGCTGGATCCGCGTTTCGTACGACGGATGGGCGTATGGAAGCGCCGCACTTCGGAGGCGGATTTGTATGGATCGTGACCACTTCCGTACAGCGCGCGCAACAAAAAGAACGACTTTTTTTTCTAATTTTTAACTTTAGTTGGGTTAGAGGGTGGGATAATGTTGAGTTAGGGATAGGATGAAAAAGATATAAGCTCTCTTTCACCTCCTTGGATGTTTCTTAGATGCTCCCTCATGGTAATGTTAAATTCTTAAAGTAAAAGTGACATTCTCCTTTATTTTTCATTTTCATCCTTTTCATCCTTTTACTTAAATTTTTAACATTACCATGAAATGACTCGGGATGTATGAGAGTGTTTCCAGCCTAATCAGGCTTCATTTGGAGAAAATAGAATTTCATATCCTATTCAAAATTCAGTGGACTTAACAGTTTTCAGGAATTCAAGATCAATGGTAGGGTGGCAATTCATTAGATTATATCAGGTACGAGGGTATGTGATTTGTAATATCCCGAAAGGGAAATAACCAGTAATACAAAGCATACAACAAGATACGAAATGCTATAAACTGAACATGAAGCAGATACACATGAAATAGAGAGAAGACTGAGCCATTTTATTATACTGAGAAATAGAAATGAGTACAAAGAGGTGATCAGAGTGATGGCACCTCGACTTGCACCAGGCAAGTGCAGGAATACTCTCAGAATATCAATGGAATGGCTGCTCTCTGCTCTGCGTCCAAGCTGCTGGAAAACTGCCGTGTTGCTGCTACTGCTGGAACAAAACGAGTATTTGGGGCTGCTCCCCTACTCAAAAAGAGCTGAAACTCTGGAATCCGCCTCTACTCACAATACCCAGAAAAGCCCAGAGAGCGTTTCTGGAATGGATGACCCCCGAAAATACCTCCCTTGAGGATCTACGCTATCCTCCCAAGGGCCATGCTGAGGCTGAATGAAATCCTCCAAAATATGGCCTCCCGCTCTGCCAAAAGTCTCCAATAGGCAAGGGCTGGCCCCTTGCTCAATCTCCTGACCAAAATCCTCCGAAATAATGCCACTCCGGAGCTCCCTCAAGATGGACTGCGTCCTCCCTCTCAAGACTGCGCAGTCTCTGTGGCTTTGCTCCTCCCATGACTGCCAACACCAATCCTCCTGCAAAATACTGATGAGACTACCTCACCCGAGCAAGCACTTGAAGTCTCCCGGGGCTGAGGGTGGGATCTCCGAACGGAGACACCCGATGCACTAAACAGTGCTACAAACAAGCTAAACAGTCAGTGTGCTCTAAGTCGAAGTGACCAACTCAATATGCATAAACTCGAATGAGGAAATGAGGAGGCTCTCCTCCTTTTTATAACGATGGGCCTCTCTCAACCCTTGGCCCCACCATCTCCTACGTTGCCTCCATTTGGCCCACGTAGCCAACTCAACTGCGCTGGCCATGCTCACGCAGTCCAAGTGGTCCCCTCTTCACGTGGTCACTTGGCCCCCCTTGGCCCACCTTAGTCACAACGTTGATTTTACTAGGTGACTTTAGGGAGTGAACTTTATTCTAAGTGAGTTATATCCCCCTCTTACTCACTTTTATTTATATTTTAACTATAGAAGGCAAAATTGATCAAAATTAATATTTCCAATTAGCTATCGCTAATTGGAAATATTACATGATTAGCATTTAATCAAGAGCAACAAGCCCTATATGTACCCTAATGTTGGTGGTGTTAATTGTTGAACTCCTTTGTCATGTCGTTAGCAAAAAATTACATTTCAATCAAGTCAAAATCATCAATCAAGCATGCTAAGTTTTTTCTACCATATTTTAAGGCTTGCATTAGGTAGTTTGATCAAAATTGGGCAATTTTGACTAATGTCCCTAGATAATCGAGGTAGAGGCAAAGGCTAGACAAGAGGAGAAGAATCTAGATTATAGATGGTTGATGGATCTAAATGGTTGATGCTCAAATAATTAATCATTAATGTACAATGGATGTCATATCTATCTTGATTTATGTACAAATATGCATGCTTCCATATCTTCTACAATTAATTTGATACTTTGGATGCTTTTTTAATATAAATGCAATATATATATATATATATATATATATATATATATATATATATAGTAGATGCTTTTGAGATGCTTCGCTTCCTATATTTTTTGGAAATGATGCTTCCGCATCCCCGCTTCCAAAAAACGTCCCGGCTTCGTGCAACATTGGTATTGACTATAGGGTGCTCAACAGGAAGACATTGAAGAATCGATATCCCATACCGTGTATTGATGAGTTGATGGATGAGCTTAGAGGAGCCAAGTTCTTCTGTAAGATAGATTTGCGGTCAAGATATCATCAGATCCAGGTAAGGGATCAAGACATCCCGAAGACAACCTTCAGATGTTACTATGGGCATTTCGAGTTCCTGGTAATGCCTTTTGGATTGACCAACGCCCCTGCCACTTTCTAGTCATGCATGAACCATGTGTTTAGATGGCTGTTGAGCAGATTTGTGTTGGTTTTCTTTGATGACATCTTGATCTATAGCAGCATGTGGGAGGAGCACCTGCAACACTTAGAGATGGTGTTGCGTATTCTAGAGGAGTAGCAGTTCTACGCCAAATTGTCCAAGTGTGAATTTGGGTTGACAAAGATGCTTTACTTGGGACACATTATTGGCGCAGATGGTGTTAAGGTGCATGAGGAGAAGATTAGGGCCATTCGGGATTGGCCGGTACCTAGAGATGTGACAGCATTGGGGGGGTTTTGGGGGATTTGCACTTATTACAGGAAGTTCATTAAGGGCATCTCACGGTTGGCAGCACCCCTCATAGATTTGACCAAGAAGGGGGCTTTTGCATGGATAGATGGAGCTCAGGCAACTTTCGATCGCCTCAAGGAGGTGATGAGTGGTTGCTTGGTATTGGCACTTCCGGATTTCACGCAGTCTTTCACATTGGAGTGTGATGCATCAGGTGAAGGGATCAGAGTAGTCTTGTCCCAAGTGGGGAACCCCATTGCTTTCGAGAGCAGAAAGATTTTACCACATGAGACATCGTATTCCATATATGACAAGGAGATGTTGGCCATAATGCATGCATTGGCCAAATTCAAGCGGTATTTGGTGGGTAAGCGATTCAGGGTGAAGACAAATCATAACAGTGTTCGCCACTTCATGGGCCTCAAGACAGACAACAGAGATGGGTCAGCAAGGTGCAGGGCTATGATTTTGATATTGAGTATGTGTGGGGAAAGCAAAATGTGGTAGCTGATGCACTATCTAGGAGACTTGCAGGGCTTTCACTCATGAGCATTAGCCATGACTGGAAAGCACAGTGATTAGTTGAGTACTCCAAGGATCGTCGAGCATGTGAGATCTTAAAGGGCATTTGTGCAGATGAGTGATTATCTATTACAAGGGGCACATATTTCTGGTTCCAGGCTTGCAGTTGAGAGAACGGTTACTTCATGCAGCTCACGGTTCTCCATTATCGAGGCATTAGGGGTTCAGGAAGACATATATGGCTGTGAGAGAGCGCTTCACCTGGAAGGGCCTCAAGGGGGACATGTTGAGGTATGTACAGGAGTGTGAGGCTTGTGAGAGGAATAAGGGAGAGTTGACTCATCCGGCAAGATTATTGCAGCCTCTTCTCATACCCGAGGGAAAATGGGAGAGTATCTCTATGGATTTTATCACAGGACTTCCTGCGGTGTAGGGGAAGGATTGTATTTATGTGGTGGTCGACTGACTGACCAAATATGCACATTTATTTGCCATTCCGACACGGTACTCAGCTTCTCAAGTAGCAGAGTTGTTCTTTAGGGAGGTCTTTCGCCTGCACAGACTCCCTAAGACTATAGTCAGTGACAAATCTAAAGGGGGATTTTGGTAGGAGCTTTACAGGCTAATGGGTATAGAGCTCACCCCGAGCACTAGTTTCCATCCGCAGACCGACGACCATACAGAGAGGGTGAATAAGTGGCTAGAGGGTTATCTCAGGAACTTTGTGACTAGGCAACTTAAGGCACGGATTCGTTGGTTGCACTTGGGAGAGTACTGCTACAACAACACATCATATGTCCATCGATATGAATCCTTTTCGTGCTTTATATGCCTATGATGACTTGTATTTTGCTGACATCGTTTTTGGAGACAGCTAGGCCCCAAAGTTCAAAGATTGGATCCAAGAGAGCCAAGACATCCTCAAGGCTCTTAAGGATAATTTGCTGACAACTCAGAATCAACAAAAGTTATATGCTGATCGACATCAGGTTGAGAGGCATTTTGAGGAGGGGGACATGGTGTTCCTACGCTTGTAGAGATACCGACAGTCGACTTTGAAACAAAAGGGGGCCGAGAAGCTGCAACCACGGTTTTATGGACCCTACAGGGTGATTAGGAGGGTCAGAGAGGTAGCTTATGAGTTGGAGCTGCGACCAGGAAGCAAGATCCACAATATTTTTGATGTTTCATGCCTCAAGAGGGTGTTGGGGCAGCATATTACAACAACTGAGGAGTTTTCTTCGCTTGATGATGAGGGGCATTTGGTTTTAGAACCAGAGGCATTCTGGAGACTAGAGAAAGGAAGCTCAGGAGCAGAACAATCATAGAATATTTGGTGCATTGGAAGAGCTTGTCGGATGAGGATGCCACCTGGGAGGGTGAACACATATTGGGTCATCGAACACTGAAGTTACTTGGGGGCAGACAACATTTGGGAGGGGACGACTGCAATGTCCCTTCCTAAATTATTTTGGTACAGGATTTATTTTCATGTTTTGGGGGCCAATTTTGGTGATGTCGAGGCCCATTTGATTTTCGTTAGAAGACGTAGGAGTTAGAAGTTTGTTAAATTTATGTTATGTTATTTTGTTGGTGACGTATGGGGGTCACCCACACATGAAATATGCACTCCCTAAGTCACTGGTTTGAAAAGCATGAGTGGGAACATCGTAGGCTTGATGAGGGACCCACGATGGAGGAAAAAGGCGGGAAAAAGGCTCCACGAAGGTTATAAAAGGAAGAAAGCTCACTTCATTTGACATTCTTAGCTTATCGATTTTATCTCTGTTGCTCGAGCTGCTTAGCCGGGTTACTTCTTGTTTAGCACGAGTTTTCCAAGCAGAGAACTCACCCATTCTTTAGGGGACTTCGAGTGCCACCCTAGATTGGTTCATCCATTTTCATCCGAGGGAGTTTCATTGAGTTATCTTTAGCATTTGCATTAATTTTTCCCCAGTAGTGCCTATTTTGGAGGACGCAGTGGTGTTGCTTGTGTGGCTATTGTGTAATATTCCTAATTAGCACCGCTAATTGGAATATTTGATTTTTGTATAGTTTTGCCGACTATAGTTTATTAATAAATAAAAGTGAGAAAAGGGGTCTAACTCACTTAAATTAAATAAAGTGTTTCCCTAGTAGATGCAACGTTGTAACTTAAGGGGGGAGCCAAGGGGGGCCACACACCACGTGGAGGAGCCAATGAGAGAGAGAGGACGTTGGTTTTGGAGGGAAACCAATGCTATAAAAGGTGGAGGAGCCTCCTCATTTGGGCATTATTGATATTGTTGATGATATTGAGCTAGACTTCTGTCTACTTGAGCACGCTGGCTGTTTAGTCGGTCTGCAGCACTGTTTAGTGCGACTGAGTGTCTCCGGTCGGAGATCTCACCCTTGGCCCCGGGAGACTTCGAGTGCCTGCTCGGGCAAGGTTTTTCTTCAGTCTTTAGCAGGAGATTTGCAGGTGTTTTGTTTGGGAGTTTTGCTGAGGAGCTGAGCTTCATTGGGTGACTGCACAGTCCTTGGAGGGAGGCCGCAGTTTGAGTTGGAGTTGTTCAGTGGTGGAGATTTCTGCAGGAGATTCAGGCCTATTCTGGTGTGGAGGTTCCGCGTTTATCATTTGGTGAGTTTCCTGAGGAGTTGTGGCCCCATTTCAGTCTATTTCAGTTGGTGTCTGTGTTGGTCCTGGAGGGACAGCGTTTTTCTAGGAGGAGGGTTTCTGGGGGTGATTTTCGGAGGTGGTCCGTTTGGTATATGGTTTTTGGGTTTTGTCCGGGGTGGTGAGTTCAGGTGGTCTGCCGATTTTCATCATTAAGCGGGGATCATACAGCAGGTTATTTCAAAGCGTGTGAGTTCTGGCGATTTCTTGTAGCAGCCATTTCCTGTTTTTCTGAGAGGGTTCTTCACTTGCCTTGAGCAAGGATAAGTGCATTTATTCTGATTATCCATTGTATCTCATTATATTCTCAGATTAATAAAATGGCTTAGCATTTCCGGCATTTTTATGTGTATTTGCTTTATGTTCTATTTCCGGCATTTTCTATATTGTCGTATGCTTGTATTGCTGTCTATTTCCTATTGGGGATATTACAGTGGTATCAGAGCATAATTCTGGCTCAGCCTGTGGTCGGGAAAGAGATCATACAGAGGTTTGCTAGAATTTTGGAGAGCAATAGCAGTTGCAGTACCAAAAACGAAATTGGAAAAAGGGTCAAATTTTGAAGGTTGGAATTAGAAGAAACGTTTTTTGGGTTTTTTTGGGTTTTGGGCAAGGATCACCTTCCCAAATTCCTGGAATTTTCTGAGTAGTTTTCAGTGGGTAAATCAGAGGTCGAAGTTAAGCAGCAGTATGGTTGTGCAGCAGCCGTGCAGTTTCTGAGGAGCCTGTAGACACATAGCAGAAAGAGCCGATGGCAGGTGGTGATGATGAGAGGAGATTTATAGAGGCGCTCCTCCAACACATGCAGGATGTGTCACAGAGACTCACTGCGCTGGAGGTTAGGCAGTGGGAAACCCCAAGGGGTTTTCAGATTGGTGAGGGATCAGGCACATACCACCATTTGCCGGAGCATGATGCCACTCAGCATATGGCATCACATACACCCACACGTTCTACCATGCCCACTTTTCTGGATGAAGACACAGGGGCAGGAGCACAGCAGGAGCCAGAGCTTGGCCACATGGGTGATTATTTCGCTGAGTATCAGGCATATGGGCCGGCGATCAGAGATCTTATCTCATTCAGAGATTATGTTCAGCTCCAGCGTGATAGTAGACCTCACAACTTTCACAGAGGGAACAGGCGCTCACATGATGGGGGCTTACAGCGCACAGGGGACAGATTCCATCTACCGACATTTGACGGGTCATCCAGGCGCTCAGAAAAAGCTTGGGTGGACAAGTTGGATACCTCTTTCCAGCTTGACCGAGTATCGGAGAGGGAAACCATTAAAATGGTTACCTCGCACTTGGAGGATGAGGGAACACGGGGTTGCAGGGAGTCCGAGGTTACACCTAGCGTGACACAGGATTCATCCTCATTGGAGACCTCCTCGGCCGTGTCAGTTGATGTGGTAGTGGAGAAGGTAGAGCCTACCCCAGTAGAGCCATCCATTGAGGTGATGACCGGAGTCGCGTCCGAGTCTTCGGGTGGTAGCAGCACACAGATGGGTGCAGTGTCAGGAGATGTATCCACCTTCGATGAGGCACTAGCAGGTACAGAGGTATTGGATGATGGTCGCAGACAGCGGTATCATCGGCTTCGGACGGACCTTCGAGTTTTGAGAGAGAAGGCCACGTCAATACGGGAGGCCATTTTGTTGCAGGACCAGGAGCTGGAGGGTATGAGAGTGACTTGTGCCAAGTCGGCGGCCAAGTTGGTCCGCATTGGGGAACGACTAGATTCCCTGATGGTACAATCAGAGGGCACATTGGAGCAACAGATCATTCCCCTTCAGGCATGCATGGATGGGACTAGCAGTGTTGTTGGGTCATCTCTTCCCGTTGGGAAGAGAGAGGCAGAGCCACCTAGTCAGATCTCATATGTTGACTTGGCTAGCGGTATGAGCCGATCAGAGTTGCACAGGGTACAACATCTACATGTTGAGGTTGGATGGAGAGAGATTTTGAGTTGGTACTCGGTGGAGCGGGCTATGGAGATGGTGATGGATCCGAGTGTAGCTCAGCAGGAGTTTCTATGCATGGGGATTACAGGAACCCGAGATTGGCATTGGGATCCAGGTGGGATCGCCTATTGTCTCCCAGGCAGGTCGGCTGACTATGTCTTGGAGAGTAGAGATGGCCTAGCAGTAGAGCATGTGCAGTTTCGGTCAGCTCCAGTGGCCAACCAGTTTATGGGCAGATTCCCTAGGTTGTTTGGGGATAACACTCGTACACGGGATCACGGGGTGGTCAACATACCTTGGCAGGAGTTTGTCGGAGGAAGTGGCATTGGCAGGCCACCAGATGGCGCCTTGTATGGGGCCAAGGATTCTTCACCTTTGTGTGGGGCACAGAGGACGCAGCGGAGCCGAGCAGTGGTGGTAACACCACTGACCCATAGGGAGATTCACTTCTCGGACCCCTCTAGGAGGATTTGCAGTGATGATCCATTTGTCGGCGGGTATAGTGATGTGACGGTGGACATGACGATACTGATTGGTGGTAGTCCGATATGTAGAGGCACAGCTCTAGGACATCACATCCATGGATGTGTGGGAGCCTCTAGCAGTGATCAGTGGACTACTGGTAGACATGGAGCTACATGGTGGTGTACCGTAGTGTGTGGGACTGCATTGTGGAGTAGGAGTGCCCTACATCACATTGAGAGCACGCGGGGAGTGACAAATTCTTGGACACAGTCAGGGCACGAGACGTTACAGGGTGGTACAGCAGTAGCATGGGGTATCCAGCAGTATTCAGGGGTATGCCTTAGTGTGCGGTGGCATGTTGAGGAGTACATGGATGACCGGTGGCTTGCGAGGGCGTACGGCGCGACACAGCAGGGTCTTAGAGTATTGCATCCAGGGAGACTCACAGACAGGGACACTGGGCTTACCTTTGGGGGTATTTCACCCAGGATCGATGAGGAGACAGAGGAGCGATACTTGATGGTATTTGTGGGGACTCACACATCCGACACTCTTCTACATCACTCATGGGCACAACTAATTTTGTTGTTGTCCTTTAGCACTTTGGGCATGAGCAGCAGGGTCCGTGAGGCACACCCAAGATATTTGGATGGCCCTCAGCACACTAGGCGAGAGACTTCTCAGCAGTGGCACTGGGTCAGTACACTAGTTGACAGCCACAGTTTAGGGGATGAGATGATCCTTTGCAATGGTGGCACATTAGTCATTGTTGAGCCTACGCTTGGGGAGCAGGTCATGAGGGAGACATGCATCATTTTTCCCTCGGGGCATGTTGAGATCATGCATGAGCAGAGGATATTGGGTTCAGCAGAGGTAGCATCCCAGCATGCGTCTGGACTCCAGACATTGTATCGACACTTCATCGAGAGGGTGGATGGCATATTCAATGCAGATGAGGAGGCGGAGGTAGAACAGGAGGGCATTCCTTCTGTATGCCAGGGTGAGGACTCTCTTTCATATGAGTCCATAGGATCAGTTGAGGTTGCTTCTGTGGAGCAAGAGCAGTCATGCAGGCATGATGACAGTAGATTGCAGCCATATTACAGTGTGCAGGGTGAGCAGTCAGGGGACTGTATAGGAGATACTC
Source organism: Pinus albicaulis (assembly GCA_034641835.2). Classification (NCBI taxonomy): domain Eukaryota; kingdom Viridiplantae; phylum Streptophyta; class Pinopsida; order Pinales; family Pinaceae; genus Pinus; species Pinus albicaulis. The sequence continues at coordinate 701,538,991 of CM076579.1, forward strand.
TGGGTGATGAGTCACTTGTGGCGCTTCAGCTAGAGCAGCACATGATGGAGCCTGAGTCAGCAAAGGAGGATACTATGGACATCAGGCATGACATTTCCTTGGGTGAGGTCCAGATGGGTGCCCACATTGAGCCTATGATGGATATGTGGCTAGCATTGGGGTCATCCTTTGAGGTGGAGCAGTCAGATGCACAGACACCGAGTACCCTGACAACAGCGACAGATCCATATCCTCTGGAGATGTTGGAGGTAGATGTGATAGTTTGGCAGTGGGAGATGATTACGGGTTGGCGGCAACCTTCCAGGCATGTTCCACATGCAGTTGTTGTTGCTACATCAGATGCTTCCTCCAAGATGGACTGGCGGGAGATCATGAGTTGGTATCCTCTTGATGGTACGGTATTTTTCGTAGGGAGCACAGTGGAGCAAGGGCCCTTGGACATAGTAGATGTTACAGATCCTAGTTGGCAGGAGGGCACCAGTTGTCGTTACTTCAGGACTCCTTCCCAATTTCAGGAGAGCAGGATCAGCATGGGATTGAGTCATGACTTGGACTGGAGAGAGGTGAGGAGTTTGTATGCAGTTGGTGGGGCAGTATATGCAGTTACAGGTGTAGTACAGCATGAGCCTGGGAGCATTGATGCCAGTTGGTGGTCTACACCCCTGAGAGCATCAGTTATAGCTAGAGATAGTGCGCAGCCTGAGCCGTGGGACTTGGGCGATGATTGGCCCTGGTGGCATTGTGAGTTGAGAGGACTGTCGGTCAGTGAGAGATCAGTTTGGGATCCTGGCATTGAAAGGACCCTTCATGTCAGGGTGATGCAGAGGTCAGAGAGGGTTCAGTGGCACATCTGGGACCCCGGCACATTTTGCAGTGTTAGTGGGGAGCATCGGCTAGAGAGGAGGCTTGTTCGGGCATTGTTGGAGGACAAGCAGTTTTTGCCGGATGAGGATGCCACTTGGGAGAGCAAGGAGATTTTGCAGCATCCATCACTTTAGTTGCTTGAGGACAAGCAACATTTTGCCGGGGGAGACTGTAATATTCCTAATTAGCACCGCTAATTGGAATATTTGATTTTTGTATAGTTTTGCCGACTATAGTTTATTAATAAATAAAAGTGAGAAAAGGGGTCTAACTCACTTAAATAAAATAAAGCGTTTCCCTAGTAGATGCAACGTTGTAACTTAAGGGGGGAGCCAAGGGGGGCCACACACCACGTGGAGGAGCCAATGAGAGAGAGGACGTTGGTTTTGGAGGGAAACCAATGCTATAAAAGGTGGAGGAGCCTCCTCATTTGGGCATTATTGATAATTGTTGATGATATTGAGCTAGACTTTTGTCTACTTGAGCACGCTGGCTGTTTAGTCGGTCTGCAGCACTGTTTAGTGCGACTGAGTGTCTCTGGTCGGAGATCTCACCCTTGGCCCCAGGGGACTTCGAGTGCCTGCTCAGGCAAGGTTTTTCTTCAGTCTTTAGCAGGAGATTTGCAGGTGTTTTGTTTGGGAGTTTTGCTGAGGAGCTGAGCTTCATTGGGTGACTGCGCAGTCCTTGGAGGGAGGACGCAGTTTGAGTTGGAGCTGTTCAGTGGTAGAGATTTCTGCAGGAGATTCAGGCCTCTTCCGGTGTGGAGGTTCAGCGTTTATCATTTGGTGAGTTTCCTGAGGAGTTGTGGCCCCATTTCAGTCTATTTCAGTTGGTGTCTGCGCTGCTCCTGGAGGGACAGCGTTTTTCTAGGAGGAGGGTTTCTGGGGGTGATTTTCGGAGGTGGTTCGTTTGGTATATGGTTTCTGGGTTTTGTCCGGGGTGGTGAGTTAAGGTGGTCTGCCGATTTTCAGCTCATTCCGGCAAGGGGATCAGCCCCTAGCTTCAGTTCATTTCAGCAGCAGCGGTTTACGGCAGTTTCTTGTAACGCGATTTCTTGTTGAAACGAGAGGGTTCTTCACTTGCCTTGAGCAAGGATAGGTGCATTTATTCTGATTATCCATTGTATCTCATTATATTCTCAGATTAATAAAATGGCTTAGCATTTCCGGCATTTTTATGTGTATTTGCTTTATGTTCTATTTCCGGCATTTTCTATATTGTCGTATGCTTGTATTGCTGTCTATTTCCTATTGGGGATATTACATATTGCAGCTATATTCCGGGAATCTATTGCTGGGAGAATCTTGGAGGAAAAGTCTCAGTAGTTTTCTAAGCTATTGGGTGAGTTTGGAGGCTGGAAGTGATAACTATTTCTAGGAGCCATTTTGCAGTCATTGGGGCCAACGCAGAGCAAAGAAGCTGGGCACACGTGGGAGGCAGTGTCTCAGTCATTTGGGTTGATGATTGCCGGGAGAAATAAGGTAAGTGCTGGAGGAGTTTTTTGTTGCATTTTTGGAGTATTGTGGAGTATTTTGCTAGTGATTTTGCAGACCGTGTGCTTCAACAGTCATTGGGGAGCGTAGGGCCTGTTGGAGGTCAATTTTGGAGGGCCGTGATCAGGCCAAACCATTTCTGGGTTTTGGTCGAGATAGCTTGAAGAGTCCGGGAGTAATTTTGGAGAATTTTCTGAGCACTGGAGGTGGGGTTTTCAATCATTCCTTTGCAGCAACTAGTGCAGAATCGTTGGGACAGTGCAGAGCCTTAGCTGGGAAATTTCTGGTTTATCATTGTCTTACCTAGGTTTTGCTTCGCTTGCCAAAAAGTCAAGCCCAGGTGCATTTCTTCTATATATTTGTACTCTTGCCCATTTCCATAATAAAATGGCTTAGCTGCTTCCATGAAATTGATTTTTCTGGGTATTTATTGCATTGTTTAAATTTCTTATGGTGAAAAATTTATTATTTTCTTGCAAAGTATTGTATTTCCTGTATTGGAACATTACACAAAACCCCATGAAACATCTCCAAAATCCCCTGAGGTCGCTGATGAAGTAAACTTGCACCTGTGACTTGTTTGCCCCCAACCTTGAAAGTCCATCCTAACCATGCCACGAGGAACACCAGAAAAAGGAACATCACAAGTCCTCCCACCCCAAGATTGCTTGCCCTCGAGCAATCCAAACCTATAGACTAGACTAGTGGCCCAACGCAACAGAGAGCCAATGCCCGGATTCCATACAAACCACTAGGTGATTTTAAGCCTCCGTGTTAACCCGCCAGGAATGGACCCGTCAATGCCCGGATGCCAGACCAATCTCTGACTAAACCTGTCATCAATAAATCCTCTTTGGATCCCAATGCCACCAAGAACAAGCATCAATGCTCCATGGCTCCTGCTGTGCTATAGATTTGGCTGTGATTTTTGCCCCATCAACTACATACCAACTCATCACCTCTCTTCAATCCAATCCAAGGTCAATCCCACCATGTTGATGCTGTGCTGAGATGATGATGAGTGGCCAACCTACACCTGCTTCCAATTGGGACATGTGGTATCCCTCACATTTAAGGGCTTCTGTAGTACTATGCTTCTGACTAAAAATGATACTCCATTAATACGATACCAACTCATAATCTCTCGCCAATCCATCTCGTGGGAAGGATCGGATGCATAGGCACCTGCATATGTGATAAGTCGCCTATGTCGCACCGTGCCCAACTCACGCAACTCTGTTTGGTCAATCAACACTGTCCATCGAGAAAACCCTGCCTCTCTCCCTGTAATGAGTATAAGTGGCCAAACTGTGCTGCAAGCCCTATCTATGTACTCCTTGAGAGGGTTGGTCCTTGAAAGTACTGCAGCTCTGCCAGCTACCTGTGCATCTACCTGCACCTCATCAATGTGTTGGCCCAAAGATGGATGCACCACCATCTCAAGAAGATCCTCCCACATCTGACTGGAACCTCCACGCTCTTCCAATCTACCAACCTCCTGAAAAGCTATGCTGTTAGACCCTCGCACTTCCTGAGGACAAGTGTCTGCAAATACTGTCATCCCGCTAGCTGTCTGTACATCTGCCTGCTCCTCATCAATGGCTGGCCCTGAGGAAGACTCCTCATCCTCCTTCATCACGGGCTCAACATGAACCTCCAACGGGCTCTCCCCAAAAGGCTTATCATACATGCTATACATATCCTCCTCCTCCGCTGACTCATGCTCCTCCATATGCTGCTCATGCTGAATCATCACTGGTGACTCATCATCCCGGATGTCTCCCGTAGAGTCCATTGACTGCTCACCATTCACATTGGAATATAAACCCGGCCTGTTGTCAACAACTCCACGTGGCTGCCCATACTCCTCATAGGCATCCTCGTATGAAACCATGGACTCATCCAAAGAAGAATCCTCATCTTGAAAGTCAAAAGAAATCTTCTTCTGCTCTACCTCTGCGATTTCCTCCACATCACTCAAGCAGGATTGGTCAGGTCCCCAAGGTTCCTTGCAGATGAAGCAAAGACCCTTCCTCCTTAGCTCATTCTTGCTGCATGATCCACCAAACCTGAGCAACTCCTCTCTAGTCAACTGTCTCCTGAACAACCCAATGTTCTGCTCAACCAACCTTCCAGCTAGCTCATAAGCAACAGGTGGGACCAGTTGTTCTCTCCTCCAAATGGTCAATAATCTAGTCCGCAACCTCTTGCAATTGGCATCATGGCCTCCCATACATGATGAAAAAATGGACGGTGTGTGTGCTATGATTGTGTCAGGATGATGTTTCCTAATGCGGAAGAAGCATTGGAACATATGTAGGATCAAATCATCACACTCAAGATCAAACATGATCTCATAAGTCCTAGTCATGGCCATAATTTCCAAAACTTGAAGCTTCTTCCCAAATGTAGGACCCATAGAGTTATCCAAGTCTCTTAAGGTTTCTAACATCATTTTGAAGACTCTCTTCATAACTTCATCATTGTAAGGAGCTATAGGGGCAATTAGTCTCATGATGTTACTGAGACAAGATGCAACTGGAAGTTTGACCCATTCACAAGGTTCTTCCAAGAACTTGAGTTGTATGAGGGCAAGCATAGTTGGTTATAGTGCCCAAATTAGTTTTCTCCCTTCTAACTGGTTCATTTCAGAAAGGAGTGCATCCAGTTCATCCAGTTTGAAAAGGGATTTCCAAGTGACCCTCACGTGTTTCAAATCTGTTACAAGTGCTAGGATTTTGTTTCCAATCTTTGGCTCCTTATGCAAATCTCTTAGCTGCTCATGGGTAAGAATGGCATGGATCTCTTTTGAGAAAGGTATGTTGGCCAATTTTGTTTTTTGATCTATATTGCAGTCCATGGAGGGACTGCTGTGTTGGTGCATGAGTTGTTTTAAATACTCCATTATTACAAGGCTTATGGCAATAGTGGCATACAAGGTAGCTACAGTAATTCAAGACTAGACCATTAACAAACTAAGGACCCAGCAAGTTCTAAGTTTATAGAGACAGGAAGTTGGTTCACAAAGTTCTGTAGGTGTTTTCTCAGACATTTAGTTTCAACAAGTGGACACAGTGGACAGCAGGCATAGCTTCCAGTGATTTCAATGATTCAGAAAATACACACAAAGCTGGCAAGTTCCACTATTCAGATTTTGGCAAGTTTACAGACATAATTATATAGGACTGAAGGGAACAACCAAAAGAAATTATGTCAAACAGTTAGCAGGCAAACATTTCTTCAATTATTTTGAGAGAAAACAATAAATATTACTTGAGCAATGAACTTAGAACCTGGAGCTCCTCCGTAGCAATAATACGACTCCTTTCTTTTATGCTCTGGAAAATGATAAGAAGAATGTCCACCCAAGTCTAGTACTCAGTCAATATGCCAAACCGCTACATCACCCTTCAAAACTAGGACTTATTGTAGATGTTATGTTGCTCCACTCTTGATGCAATGTGGTCTGCTTTCAGAGATTACATTCCAGATTTGGACGTAGGAAACTCAGTTAAAAATGGTGGAGAATTCGACCCTTACTCTGTCATAAAGTCCTTGTAAATAGATGCCACGAACTCAAGGCAGGACTGCCTTCATACCCACTCTGCCTCTTGGAAGGATTGGGTTGTTGGAGCCATACAAGGTTAGACTGCTATAGGCAGTAATAAACACCTCAAATCAGTGGATGGCTTCTTGAGTTCATCATGTATTTGAACCCTTGAATCAAATAAACAATGCCACTGCCCTCCTTGTTGTTGGATCACAATAATATTACAGAAATGCCAATTGAGCCCATGCCCATCTGGAGAAGGAATTTTCGGCCCTTCCAGAAATGCTGCTACAGGCATGACCATCAAGAGACAACTCTAATGACACTCTGTCCCTGCTCCCTTCGTACTATTGGTTAAGCAATTTCTAGAACTCGCTTCACTTGCTCTATTTGAAACAATACATCAATTGGCCTCTACCAACACTGTCACTTTATACGCTCAAACCTGGCGACAACTTTACTCACGATTGTTGCACGTACACAACCATTTGCTCCGATTCCCTCTGCGAATTTCTGTAGTCACGGATGTCTGCCTGTAGCTCGTAGATCCCGTGCCACTCAGCCAGCAGATCAATTGCACTTCGCCCGCAGCCACTCTTCAGATATTAACGCGGCATGGATCGTGGAAGGTATATCCTTCACGTAGTCCCTCGCGACTTTTGTAGTGGCTAATTCAGATCCTTAGTCTCGCCTTTGATTCAGTTGCCACCGACGCAGTGGATATCGCTAATCAAATTCAATCCCTTTAATTATTCATGTTGACTCGACCCCATTTTTATTTGGTCGACCCCCCACAACGACTTGGAAATTTGCTACCTTCGGTCAATTTCAGCCACCGTGGTTAATGCCTCACATCGACGCACTACATTATCGGCGATTGATATTTGCCCACCGACCTGCTATTGGAATCGCGACTCCTTTATATAAATTGCTTCCACTCTTGCCAGACCCATATAGATCGATCTAGTGCCGTCAATATTATAATCATCAACTTATTCACCTGAGATGTGACCTTCGTTGCATTGTTTAATGTGACCCCTCGGGGTTGGGTGATTCGGTCCCCACAACGGCTCAATGAATTTGGATCCCACTTAAAAAGAATGTGCTGCAAAATTTTCTCACAGACTTTTTACGGCTCCAATTGAATCAAAAGTGAACCTTGGTGATTCTTTGTCTCACTGTCTGTGTTGCAGGATATATCTTCCTGGTGTCAACAAGAAATTTGGCTCGTCAGCCCCTACTGCCACGATTTGGCTTCAATTTAGCTTGATGGTTCAACGAATTTGGGTTTGACCTTGAGAGATGATTATGTTGGGAAAATTGGCGGCTCCCTTTTTAAAATGAACTTGGGCTTTGCAAATAATATATTATATGGCCCTTAAGAAATAATGCTCCACGTCGGCCCCTTATAATTTTGAGATCTTTGACAAAATTATAACCTTTGAATTTGTCACACTTGATTTTTGTGCAAGTTGTTTGTCGATCCCTTATTACTGATGCGACAGTTTGAAAATGGATCAACTACAAGTATTCTTCAGTGATGATCTTGTTAATCTAACAATCCTCGACAAAGATATATTCTCTGCAATGAAAATTAGCTCCGACGAATTTGGTACCTTCAAAATAAAGCCCTCGAACAATTTTCAAAAATAACCCACAACTGATCTACAATGAAACCCTTAGGTTGGTACGAAGACCAACTTTGATACCATTGTAATATCCCAAACGAGATATTTTGCTAATTTTACAGAAATCTAGCTCAACCAAAATTTCTACATAAAATAACCTTTTAATTAACAGAAGATTGCCATGTAAAATATAACAAGTAGAGTGCATGCAATTGAATAACACAATGAGCAGAAATAATCTCAGCTTTCATTATAATAAATAACTGAAAGAGTGTACATGGTGATATAACTGAAATAGCTGAGATAGTTAATCTAGTCTCCAAAACTGATATGCTCCATTGTTGAAACCGACCCTCCCAAAACTGCACTGAAATCAATTACTGCACTTGTGAATCCTGGCTGAATCCACCAAGGAGATGAGGTGGGTTTTCATCCACTCTCACCAAAATCACTTGAGGGTTTTCGTCTTGGGGTATAATATTCCTGTTTAGCAATTCTGCTAATCGGAATATTAATTTTTGGCCAGTTTTGATATTATTACAGTTTTGACTTAGGAAATGTGGGTTTGGGGGCCTACAATTAGACTTAGGCAGCGATAGGCCTCAAAACATTAGGTTGAGGCAAAGTATTGCGGTGATAGTGGAGAATGGGGCCCAATGAGGAGAAACTGCGGCCCAGATGTAGGCAGCACAGTCAGTGGTGCGTATTGGAGGCTAGGGGCACGAGGTGGGTCCCAAGGGAATGTTGGGCAGACTTGGACAAAAAGGAAGCTTGAGGATCATTCTTGTCATTCATTCATCTATTTCGAAATTGTCTATTGATAGAGCACACTTGAGCAGCGAGCCAAGTCTGCATGTGTTATTCAACACATAGGTGTCTTCGAGCAGAGATCCCAACCTTTGCTTCGGGGGACTTCGAGTGCCCGCCCAAGGAAGGTGCTTCACCTTAGTTTGATCAGTTCAGCAACAAAGAACCTCTTCAACAACGTAGTCGCTTCATCAGCAGAGCAGAGGCAACATCAACAACGCAGTCCCTTGAGAGAATCACTCCGGGAGTCGGGGAGTGAGTGGAGTTTTTGTAGGAGATTTGGTGGGAAGGCTTGGAGCCTTCTAACAAGAATTTTCCAAGAATTTCAGTGGTATCCAGCTGCAGAATTATCGAGAGGTCTGAATTGCCCCGCAGTTTAGTGAGCCAAGCCCAAGAGGGCCAATTTCCGGGGTCAAGCTTTGGCCAAACCCTTCGCGGGTTATTCTGGATTTATTGAGTAGAGTCCGGGGTTAAATTCCCAGAATTTTCTGAGCAGTACAACAGGCCCTAGCAGCAGATCATTTGGAGTAGCAACAAAATTTTTGGGTAGTTTGTAGCGTAGAGCTACAACCACGCAGAGAGCAGAATCTGAGGGTGTTCAACAGTACTTCTGAGGGCTTCTCTAGATTGCCTTGAGCAAGCCCAGGTGCAATCATTCCAACACCTCATTTTGTACACATTCCTCGTCATTAATAAAATGGCTCAGCGTAGTTTTTGTGGCTCAATGGTTGTCGAAATTCTGTGTTTACTTTTGTTGTGTGTGTTTTGTCTATGTATGCCTGTTTATTGTTGTAAATTACCTTCGGGGATATTACAGTGGTATTAGAGCTCATAGACTTGGTTCAACTTGTGGGAGCAACGCAGTCTATGACACCGGAAGAGAAGAAAAACGTGACATATCAGAGACAGAGGTACATGAGTAGAGAAAGAGACTTAGAAGTCACTCCAGACCCTATGACTGGTGAACCAGAGGTTATGTAATATTCCCAATTAGCCTTGCTAATTGGAATATTTCATTTTTGCTTTATTTTGCCGCTTTAGCTAGACATAATAAATAAAGTGAGAAATAAGAGGGGTCACCTCACTTTAGTCACCTCACTTTATAATAAAGTGTTCTTTTCCTAGTAGATTGACGTTGTAACTTAAGAGAGGGGGCCTTGGGGGTCCACCTGAGTATGATGGGGGAGGCATCAGGCTGACCCAAAGTAAACTGCGCAGGTCAAAGGAGAGTTAAGTTTTGGAGGGAGTTTGGCATTATAAAAGGAGAGGTTCTCACCTCATTTGGATCATGCATATTTGGATATTGATATTGAGAGCTAGACTTTTGTCTGCTTCAGCACGCCGGTTGTTTAGTCGGTCTGCAGCACTGTTTAGTGCACGAGTGTCTCCGGTCGGAGATCTCACCCTTAGCCTCGGGGGACTTCGAGTGCCTGCCCTGGTAAGGTTTTTTTGGTTTCACCCTTAGCTTCGGGGGACTTCGAGTGCCCGCCTAGTAAGGTTTGTCCTACGAGTTCACCTTCGAGTTTCGATGTGAGTAGTAGCGAGTTTCGTGCAGTTTGGAGAAGGAGCCCTCTTGTGGGCTGCGCGATTCGGAGGAGGAGGAAGAGCCTTTGTTTCAGCCAGCGGAGAAACGATTAGCCTTGGAAGTGAGGACGGCTGTCCGATTACGAAGAGGAGAGACCGGTCCCCGGGGAATTCTGGGGATAGATCCAGCCTTGGTGATGATAGATCTGAGCAGATAATTGCAGATCTAGTTTGGTATGGTGCAGATCTGGAAGTATAGCATTAGATCCAGCTTGGGAGATTGCAGATCTGAGGAGATATTGGCAGATCCAGCCTAGATCTGAAGAGATAACATCAGATCCAGCCTTTGAGGTTGCAGATTTGAGGAGATATTGGCAGATCTAGCATAGATCTGAGGAGATAGCAGTAGATCTGATATAGGAGGACGCAGATCTGGAGGGATAGGACGCAGATCTGGATTGGAGGCTTCAGATCCAGCAGATCTGAGCATATAGGACGCTGATTCATCTAGGAGGACGCTGATCTGATGAGCAGGAGCATGTGTGTGGGTTTTGGCAGCGTTTTTCAGTATTTTCAGCCCTGAGGAGTTTGGTTATCTTATCTGGAGGATTTGCAGGAGGATTCAGCCCTTTTCTCAGCATATTTCTTGAGCTTCTGTGCCTTTCCTGGAGGCCCAGCGTTTTTGTAGGAGGAGGGTTTCTGGGGGCGATTTTCGGAGGTGGTCTGTTTGGTAAATGGTTTCTGGGTTTTGTCCGGAGCAGTGAGTATAGGTGATCTGAGATTTTTAGCTCATTCCGGCAAGGGGATCAGCCCCTAGCTTCAGTTTCTTCCAGCAGCTGGGATGCAGTTTCTGTAGCAGCCATTTCCTATTTTTCTGAGAGGATTCTATACTTGCCTTGAGCAAGGATAGGTGCACTCACTCTGATTTTCTTGTACTCCTCTCTATGTACTTTCAGATTAATAAAATGGCTCAGTTTTCTGGCATTCTATGTGTATTGGTTCCATGATCTGGTTCAACATTGTGTTTTCTATATCTGTCTGGCATATTTCTGTTTATTACTGGTTATTTCCCTTTGGGGATATTACAGTGGTATCAGAGCATAATTCTGGCTCAGCCTGTGGTCTATGACATCAGAAAAGAGATCATACAGATCAATAGCAGTGCAATACCAGAAACGCAGTTGGAAAAAGGGCCAAAATAAAAAGGGTCAAATTTTGAAGTTTGGAATTAGGAAAAACGTTTTCTGGGTTTTTCTGGGTTTTGGGTGAGGATCACTTTCCCAAATTCCTAGAATTTTCCGAGTAGTTTTCAGTGGGTAAATCGGGGGTCGAAGTTAAGCAACAGTATGGTTTTGCAGCAACCGTGCAGTTTCTGAGGAGCCTGTAGACACATAGCAGAAAGAGCTGATGGCAGGTGATGTGGATAAGAGGAGATTTAGGGAGACAGATCAGCGGAATCCAATGGAGGACATGATGGTGAAGTTGGCTGAGAAGATGGATACATTCATACAGGATGTAACCAAGAGATTTGCAGCCGTAGAGGTCAGTCAGAGAGAACTCCCTAGGGGTTTTCAGATCGTTCGGTATGATGCCACTCGGCATATGGATTCATGTACACCCACACGTCCCACTATGCCCACATTCTTGCCAGAGGACACAGGAATAACTTTAGTACAGCGAGAGGTAGATCCGGCTCGGATGGCTGACATTCTTGCAAACTATCATGCTCTCGGACAGGCATTCATGGATGCTCTCCCCTTCGAGGAATATACCAAGATCTGTTATGGCATTAGACTCCATGATCAACACAAGGGACACCGGCATCATCATGGTGGAGACCACCACCGCACAGCTAGCAGAGATTATGATCAGCTCCAGCGTGATAGTAGACCTCACAACTTTCAGAGAGGGAACAAGCACTCACGTGATAGGGACCTACAGCGCACAGTGGACAAGTTGGACACCTCTTTCCAGCTTGACAGAGTATAGGAGAGGGAAACCATTAAAATGGTTACCTCACACTTGGAGGAAGAAGACACACAGGATTGCAGGGAGCCTGAGGTTACACTTAGTGTGACGCAGGACTCACCATTATTGGAGACCTCCTTGACCGTGTCGGTTGATATCGTAGTAGAGGAGATAGAGCCTACCCCGGTAGAGCCATCCACTGAGGTGATGACTGGAGCCATGTCTGAGTCTTCGGGTGGTAGCAGCACACAACAGATGGGTGAGGTATCAGGAGATATATCCACTATCGATGAAGCACTTGGAGATACAGAGGTGTCGGATGATGGTCGCAGACAGCGGTATCATCGGCTTCGGACGGACCTTCGAGCTTTGAGGGAGAAGGCCGCGTCAGTACGGGAGACCATTTTGTTGCAGGACCAGGAGCTGGAGGGTATGAGAGTGACTTGTGCCAAGTCGGCGGCCAAGTTGGTCCACATTGGGGAACAGCTGGATTCCCTGATGGTACAACCCGAGAGCACATTGCAGCATCAGATCATTCCCCTTCAGGTATGCATGGATGGGACTAGCAGTATTGTTGGGTCATCTCTTCCCGTTGGAGAGAGAGAGGCAGAGCCACCTAGTCAGGTCTCATATGTTGACTTGGATAGTGGTATGAGGCGATCAGAGTTGCACAGGGTACAGCAGCCACGTGTTGAGATTGGATGGCGAGAGATTTTGAGTTGGTACTCGGTGGAGCAGACTATGGATGGAGGGGAGGTCTCACGGAGAGATCTCGCTGGAGATGCACTTCGACACACCATGGGGTGCAATGACTTTCTTCCTTTCTCACAAGAGCAGATAGAAGATGGGGGACATCTTCGGATGGATAACGTCTCTCATGCTTGTGTTGGACATCCCTTGAGCCATACACATCATGATGGGAGGTTTTTGCCTACCACCTATTTGAGTCTTGATAGGGTCTCATTGATCCTTGAGAAGTTTATATTCCAAAATCCCATGAAGTGCAAAATCAGAAATTTGATTTGGGAAGATAGGAGTACCAGGATGAGGAGAAGGAGGCATCCACAATGTATTGAGTGGATGTGGTTGATGAGCAAGGAGCTAGGAGGCTATTTGCAGATCTATGACACCAGGCAGCAGGAGGCTTGGCTGCGCTGGTTACTCTTGAAAGAGTTTGGCCATCGCTTGGCAAACACTCTTCCTAAGAGTAGGAGGATGGGGAAAAGATGGATGGATACTTGCATCATGGAGCAGCATAGAGTATGGATGCATGGTGTTGATGTGTTACTCATATCATTCATTGTGTCTTCATCACATGAGTTGTTCGATGGAGGTATGGAGAGGCAACACAATGTCTTGTTGCTTGGGTTGTTCCTAGGAGAGCAAGGGAAGATTTGCTCTCACACTTTGTATGATGTTGCAGGAGAAGGAGATGGCACAATCTCCATGGTCTTTGATTGGGAAGCACTTCCACCTTGGGAGGTATTCCATATTTATTGCAGCATTATTAGAGGAGTCTTTGACAAGGAGCATGTCAAAGAACAGAGTCTTGTACTGACAGGAACTCATTTGCATGAGCTCACGGCGTTGTCACCTTGGAGCAGAACATTATGGAGGAAGTATGCGCAGCAGAGATATGGTGGATCTATAACCCATAGGTCCCAGGATCACTTCATATTTGTTGCACTTACAAGTAGTAATGATGATAGAGACATCTATGGCATATTCTTCTTGACTTGGGTTTCCAAGCATAAGGAGGATTATCTTCTTGCACCACATGAGACCTTCGGCATTTCCTTCATTTTTCTGCTGATCATGTCTTCATTTGCTGATATATATCAGATTTGTATGGGAGGCTTGATTATGAGGGAGACACATGAGCTGGATGTGTCCGTGAGTGGGAAAAATTCTCACAATTTCTGCACTACATGTTCTAATGGGAGCATGGGAGGAGGCATAGCCACCACTACTATGTATGCGTTCTCTTTTGATGTGGGCCATGAGATTGATATTTACAGCCATGGGCAAGTGTTTGGACCTATGTTGTTGTCATATTCAGCCATTTTCTATCCATTAGTAGATGTGTTGGATCTTGTACATTGCTTGCCATGTGATTTTCTGAGGTTGCAGTGGATGAGACTGCACTATGGGTTGTTTTGGGCCAGCTTGTTCTTCATCGATGGAGGAACCTTCTATGGTGGATTGTTTTTCACTTTGCCATTGGAGGGCAATGATTTTGCAGCCCAGGATCAGCATAGACTCTACACTTGTCATGAGTGGAGAGGAGGACAGCATGGGGTAAGCTATGATGCTTGCCAAGTTCATATTTTCAGCCCACCTTCATTACCAGAGCTTGAGGTGGAAGGAGATTTTTGGGAGTTGCCTTGTTGGGAGGTGGCTCATTTTGTCTGGATGATTGCTTGGAGATGGAGGATCCACAGGAGGGAGATATTCCTCATTATATTTTCGACTCCATGCCTTGATTGGAGAGAGGTGACGAGTTGGTTCACAGTTGATGGGCCAACTTACACAGTCATAGATGCAGAGCAGCAGCGGTCATGGTCTTCAGTGATAGCCAGAGGCAGTGAGCAGTCCGAGCCACGGGACTTGGGCTATTATTGGCCATGGTGGCGATGGGACCCGGGCGGATTGTTGGTTGGCTGGTATCATGAGAAATCAGTTTGGGATCCTGGCATTGAGGTATCCCTTCGTATCAGGGTGATGCAGGAGATAGAGAGGTTTCAGTGGGACCCAGGCACATTTTGCAGTATCGGTGAGGAGCATCAGCTAGAGAGTAGGCTTGTTCAAGCATTGCTTGAGAACAAGCAATTTTTGCCGGATGAGGATGCCACTTGGGAGAGCGAGCAGACTTTACAGCATCCATCACTTCAGTTGCTTGAGGACAAGCAACGTTTTGCCGAGGGAGACTGTAATATTCCCAATTAGCCTTGCTAATTGGAATATTTCATTTTGCTTTATTTTGCCGCTTTAGCTAGACATAATAAATAAAGTGAGAAATAAGAGGGGTCACCTCACTTTAGTCACCTCACTTTATAATAAAGTGTTCTTTTCCTAGTAGATTGACGTTGTAACTTAAGAGAGGGGGCCTTGGGGGTCCACATGAGTATGATGGGGGAGGCATCAGGCTAACCCAAAGTAAACTGCGCAGGTCAAAGGAGAGTTAAGTTTTGGAGGGAGTTTGGCATTATAAAAGGAGAGGTTCTCACCTCATTTGGATCATGCATTTTTTGATATTGATATTGAGAGCTAGACTTTTGTCTGCTTCAGCACGCCGGTTGTTTAGTCGGTCTGCAGCACTGTTTAGTGCACGAGTGTCTCCGGTCGGAGATCTCACCCTTAGCCTCGGGGGTCTTCGAGTGCCTGCCCTGGTAAGGTTATTTCTGGTTTCACCCTTAGCTTCGGGGGACTTCGAGTGCCCGGGACTTCATGCAGCCTAGTGAACATTCGAGTTCACCTTTCGTTCCCCCGATGCTTGAGTAGTAACGAGTTTACGTGGCAGTGCCGGTTTTGGAGAAGGGCCCTCTTGTGGTGCGCGATTCGGAGGAGGAAGGACGGCATTTGGGCAGAAACGGTTAGCCTTGAAGTGAGGGCCCTGTCCGATTACGAAGAGGAGGGGGCGACCAACGAGGGTTGATGATAGATCCGGTAGCAGTGATGATAGATGCGAGACGGATAATTGCAGATCTAGTTTGGTATGGTGCAGATCTGGAAGTATAGCATTAGATCCAGCTTGGGAGGTTGCAGATCTGAGGAGATATTGGCAGATCTAGCATAGATCTGAGGAGATAGCAGTAGATCTGATATAGGAGGACGCAGATCTGGAGGGATAGGACGCAGATCTGGATTGGAGGCTTCAGATCCAGCAAATCTGAGCATATAGGACGCTGATTCATCTAGGAGGACGCTGATCTGATGAGCAGGAGCATGTGTGTGGGTTTTGGCAGCGTTTTTCAGTGTTTTCAGCCCTGAGGAGTTTGGTTATCTTATCTGGAGGATTTGCAGGAGGATTCAGCCCCTTTTCTCAGCATATTTCTTGAGCTTCTGTGCCTTTCCTGGAGGCCCAACGTTTTTGTAGGAGGAGGGTTTCTGGGGGCGATTTTCGGAGGTGGTCCGTTTGGTAAATGGTTTCTGGGTTTTGTCCGGAGCAGTGAGTATAGGTGATCTGTAGATTTTTAGCTCATTCCGGCAAGGGGATCAGCCCCTAGCTTCGATTTCTTTGGTCAATCGGGGTTTACCTTAGCGACCATTTCCTAAGCTTACGGGAGGGTGCAGCCACTTGCCTTGAGCAAGGATAGGTGCTACTTTCTGATTCTCTTGTACTCCTCTCCTTGCTTTGATTAATAAAATGGCTCAGTTTTCTGGCATTCTATGTGTATTGGTTCCATGATCTGGTTCAGCATTGTATTTTCTATATCTGTCTGGCATATTTCTGTTTATTACTGGTTATTTCCCTTTGGGGATATTACAGGTTATGGAGACAAGAATGGGGGACGCAGAAGTGGAGAATAGGACCAAGGAGGAATTTGCTCACCTTCTATTGAAGGCAGTGCAGGACCTCATGAAGAAGATTGAGGAGATGGGTCACCGAAACAACAATGGTAGTAAAGGAAAGGTAGTCCAAGGGGATTTCCAGGTGGGAGAAGGATCTGACACCTCATAGCAACATGCATCACTTAACCCAAATATGCCTACAGTACCATATACACCCTCACGGCCTACCATTCCTATGTTCTTAGCTTCAGGAGCGGGAGGGCAATAGGAGCAGGAGGGAGCTCACTATGGAGAATACTTTCTAGAGTACCAGTCATATGGCCAGGAGTTCGGGAGGGCCATTACTTTCAAATATTTCTACCAACTGAAGGGAAGCAACAAACCCAGAGGACAGAGTGGAAAAGGCTACACGCAGGGGAATGACTTACGACGTACTATGGAGAGGATGTTTCTCCCGATTTTTGATGGCTCCTCTAAGAGCTCGGCCAGGGCATGGGTCGAGAAGTTGGATGTTTACTTCCAATTGAACCAGCTGACCGAGGGAGAGGCAATCAAGATTACCACACTGCATCTGGATGGGGAAGCTCATGACTGGTGGTTCCATGGGCTGACCACGCTGGGACATGTAGGGGTCGCAACATATGATGAGTTCACCAGAAGGGTGTTAGAGCAGTCCGGGAATGTGGAGGTGTACATCTCAGAGTGTTTGAGACTATCAGTGATGGTACCAAACTTGTCAGAATCCAGGAGGATTTATATGTTCATAGAGGGACTGACAGAAAGCTAGTGAGGTCAAACAAACCTACTATGCTGCAAGACACAATGGGGAGAGCTAGGGACTTATAGGATGCCCTACCCAGAGCTAGGGCACCTCCGCCAAACAAACCTGGTGTCCAATAGAGGGGAAGATACATGAGAGTCCCACCAGAGAGATCTAATCAGGGACAGGGACAGCTAGATGATGATACTCGGAGAGACATTCGGAGGAAGAAGGTATGCTTCACTTGCTAGGAGCCATGGGCACCAGGCCATAGGTGTGCAGCAGGAAAGGCCCACTAAATAGAGGTCTTCTCAGACAGTGATGGGGAGGAGACATATTTTTAGATGGGAGGAGATGACAGCACATCACCACAGGAGAGAGGGTCACCACCGCCACCCCCACCAGCAGTAAGGGGAGATGCATTTGCACCTTCGAGAAGGGTCCTCGCATCACTGCGTCAGGTACCCAAGTTCCTGACTATGAGGATCAGAGGGAAAATTCAGGGGAACTTGTATTAGTGTTAGTGGACAGTGGGGCCACTCACAACTTTATTGATGCCCAGATGGTCCAGAAGAGAGGCATTACCACAGAGGGGTTTTCAGTTCTTGTGTCGGAGACAGGACTATGCATTGCACACGCTATTTCCCCGTTTTGACTGTGACCATGGGGAATTACTCCATGACAGACCACTTCTTTGTGGTTGACATTCCGAACACCAACTTAGTGTTGGGAGTCCAGTGGCTCTATGCACTTGGCAGAGTCACTACTGATTGGAGGAAGTTTAAGATGTAGTTCTTGGATCCAAATGGCAAACCAATGTTGCTGAGGGGTATGCACTCCTATCTCCCACAGACAGTCTCAACCCACAGGATGGAGGTTGACTTGAGGCATGGGGATGTTGAGTGGGTTGTGGAATTGGGGATTTATGAGGCTGGAGGCGTGACCAAGCCACCACATCTGGAGATTCAGGCCATTCTTGACATATACCTTATAGTATTTGGAGATATAGCACCCAACTAGCCACCTGACCAAGGATTTGAGCATACCATAGAGCTGGAGGATGGAGTACAGGTAGTGATCACTACTCCCTATAGGCATCCTAAGGCCTACTGGGATGAGACAGAGAGAGCCATTCATGAGATCTTGTCATTGGGGCACATCAGGCCCAGCTCTAGCCCATTTGCTTCATCATTTGTTCTGGTGAAGAAGAAGGATGAGACCCTACGTATGTGCATTGATTACAAAGTCCTCAATAAGAAGATCATGAAGAACCTCTACCCCATCCCACACATTGACGAGCTGATGGATGAGTTGAAGGGAGCCAATTTCTTCTCAAAGATTGATCTACGATCCGGGTACCACTAGATTCAGGTGAAGGAAAAAGATGTCCCTAAGACAACTTTTCGATGCCATTATGGGCACTTTTAGTTCTTGGTTATGCCCGTTGGGCTAACCAATGCACCAACCACCTTCTAGTCGTGTATGAACCATGTATTTTGTGGAAAGCTGAGGAAGTTCGTGCTAGTGTTCTTTGACGACATTCTGATCTATAACCGAACATGGGAGGAGCACTTGCAACATGTTGAGGCAGTACTGCGTATCCTGGAGGAGCAACATTTCTATGCCAAGCTGTCCAAGTGCGAGTTTGGGTTGACCGAGCTATTGTATTTGGGGCACATCACCGGTGTTGATGGAGTGCGTGTGCATGAGGAGAAGATCCGAGCCATTAGAGATTGGCCAGAGCCCAGGAACGTGACAGAGCTGAGGGGATTTGTGGACATTTGCACCTACTATCGGAAGTTTGTGAGGGGGTTTTCACAGTTGGTCAAACCATTCACTGATTTGACAAAGAAAGGGGCCTTTGCATGGACAGCGACAGTGTAGGAGGCTTTTGAGCACCTCAAACAGGTGATGAGTAGCTGCCCCATACTAGCACTTCTTGATTTTACTTAACCTTTCATACTAGAGTGCGATGCATCTGGAGGAGTGGGGGCCGTATTGATGCAGCGAGGGCACCCCATAGCTTTCGAGAGTTAGAAGCTACTACTTGATGAGAGTTTGTACCCCATATACGACAAAGAGATGTTGGCCATCATGCATGTGCTAGCTAAGTGCAGACAGTATTTGGTGGGGAACAGGTTTCGGGTGCAGACTGACCACAATAGCCTCAGATTCTTTTTGGAGCAGAAGCAGCTATAGGAGAGGCAACAAAAATGGGTGAGCAAGCTCCAGGCACACGACTTTGATATAGAGTATGTCAAAGGGAAGCACAAGGTGGTGGCAAATGCGTTGTCTAGGAGGCCGACTTCCCTTTCGTAGATGAGTATTGCTCCAGATTGGAGGGCTCAGCTGTCGGTGGAGTATTCCAAGGATCGGTTTGCATGTGAGGTTCTTGAGGAGATGGTGATCGATGACAGGTACCGGGTGATGAATGAGGTAATATATTACAGGGACCGGATCTACTTGGTGGCCAACTCCCAGCTACGGGAGAAGTTACTATAGGCTACCCATGACTCACCTTTGGTAGGACATTAGGGGTACACCAAGACCTACAGGGCTATTCGAGAGAGGTTTGCGTGGAAGGGTGTTAAGGATGAGATGTTCTGTGGCATATCAAGGAGCGTGAGACATGCCAACGGAACAAGGGTGAGTTGTCACACCTAGTAGGTTTTTTGTACCCTCTTCCTATCCCGGAGGGGAAGTGGGAGAGTATATCTATGGATTTCATTATTGGGTTGCCCACAGTACAGGGCAAGGACTGCATTTACATGGTGGTGGACCGATTGACGAAGTTTGCACACTTTGCCATCTCAACCCGGTCCATGGCCTCACAGGTGGCCGAGTTGTTATTCAGGGAGATTTTTTGGTTGCATGGTCTTCCCATGACAATTGTTAGTGATTGGGACAACCATTCTATGGGAGGATTTTGGCAGGAGTTGTTCCTGTTGGTGGGCACAAAGCTCACCCCTAGCACGAGCTACCATCCTTAGACGGATTGACAAACCGAGATAGTTAACAAGTGGCTAGAGGGCTACTTGCTTAACTATGTGACAGGGTAGCAACGGGCATGGATACTATGGCTTCACATGGGGGAGTACTGCTACAACACTACCTATCACGTCTATAGGAATGTCTCCTTTTCATGCGTTATATGGATATTATGCTTTATCTTTTGCTGATGTCATGTTTGAAGACAGCAAGACCCCAAGGGCCAAAGATTGGATCCAGGAGAGTTAGGACATATTGAGGGCTCTCAAGGACAACATGGATGGCCCAAAACTAGCAGAAGATTAAGGCAGATCGGGGTTGAGTGGAGAGACATTTTGAGGTTGGGGACTTAGTTTTCCTCTGACTTCAACCTTACAAGTAGTCTACGCTCAAGTAGAAGGGGGATGAGAAGCTGAAGCCCCGCTTTTATGGGCTGTACAAAGTCATTCGGAAGATGGGGGTGGTGGCTTGTGAGTTGGAGCTACCCTCGGGCAGTAAGGTGCACAACATTTTCCATGTATCATGCTTAAAGAAGGCCTTGGGACAACAGGTGACAACGACCACTGAGTTACCCCCTATGGATGATGAGGGGCACTTGGTGCTACAGCCAGAGGTCATTTTGGATTCCAGAGAGAGGCACTTCAAGAATGGGGTGATCAAGTAATTCTTGATTAGATGGAGAAATATTCCTGGTGAGGATGCCACTTTTGAAGGGGAGCAGATCCTCCAGCATCCATCACTGCAGTTGCTTGAGGACAAGAAACACCTTGGCGGGGAGGATTGTAATATTCTTGTTTAGCAATTTTGCTAACCGGAACATTAATTTTTGGCCAATTTTGATATTATTACAGTTTTGTCTTAGGAAATGTGGGTTTGGGGGCCCACAATTAGACTTAGGCAACTACAGGCCTCTAATCAGTAGGTTGAGCCAAAGTATTGCGACAATAGTGGAGAATGGGGCCCAATGAGGAGAAACTGCGACCCACATGGTGGCAGCACAGTCAGTGGTGCGTATTGGAGGCTAGAGGCACGAGGTGGAGCACAAGGGAACGTTGGGCAGACTTGGACAGAAAGGAAGCATGAGTTTCATTCTTGTCATTCATTCATCTATTTCGAAATTGTCTATTGACAGAGCACACTTGAGCAGTGAGCCAAGTTTGCATGTGTTGTTCAGCACACAGGTGTCTTCGAGCGGAGATCCCAACCTTTGCTTCGGGGGACTTCGAGTGCCCGCCCAAGGAAGGTGCTTCACCTTAGTTCAATTAGTTCAGCAACAAAGAACCTCTTCTACAACTCAGTCCCTTCATCAACAGCGCAAAGGCTATGCAATCCCTTGAGGGAATCCCTCCGGGAGTTGGGGAGTGAGTGAAGTTGTTGCAGGAGATTTGGTGGGAAGGCTTGGAGCCTTCTAATAGGGATTTTCGAGGCATTTCGGTGGCATCGAACAGCAGAATTATCACGAGATTCGAATTGCCCAGCAGTTCAGTGAGCCAAGCCCAAGAGGGCCAATTTCCGGGGTCAAGCTTTGGCCAAAGCTTTCGCAGGTTATTCAGGGTTTATTGAGTAGATTCTGGGGTTAAATTCCCAGATTTTTCTGAGCAGTACAACAGGCCCTAGCAACAGGTCATTTGGAGCAACTGTTAAGATTTTTTGGGGTAGAATCGGATGTGCTCTAGCTCCCAAATTTTGTGGAGGAGCTGGAGTACATGAGGTCTCCAAGACCCATGAAACGTTTTGAAGAATTCCATTTGGTTTAAGAGATATTTAATTAATTAATATTTTTAATTAAGGACCCTAAGTCTAACTTAGGAAAATGAAAAGATTAAAGTGAATTAAATTAAACATGTGATGAGAATGACTTAAGTGGCGCGGATCAAGCAGCTTCTAATCTTAGCCGTCAATTAGAGATTAGATCATGATCATTGGTTTCCCAACAAGAAAAATATAAGAGAAGGGCTTGGGGTCAGTTGGAGAACACACACATTGGTGGAGCATGTTGATTTATGGTAGCATCGGATGTGCTCTAGCCTTGTAATTTTGTATACAGGCTAAGACACATGTATTCCATAATACGCAGAAATGGTTTTGGAAAATTCCACTTAGAGATGGTTTAATTAACATAATTAATTGTTTTTTAATGTTTTCCTAAGTCTAAACTTACGGAAACTGATTAATTAAAGGGTATTAATTAAACTAAGGGTGAATCTTCTAGATAAAGTCATGGATCACCTCCAAGTTAATCTTAGCTCTTGATTATGTTTTAATCTTTGTCATTGAAGAGTCAACAGAAGAATATAAGGGGGGTGAGGGGCCTATGGAAAATACATTGAGCACATTGAGCATTTGGCATTTTCGAGTTTGTGTGAGGAGACAGCTTTTGATCAGAATCAAATCACTATGGCAGGGTTTGCCAAGAGATTGTGATTCAGTGATCAGATCCAGAGAGGGGCAAAAAGAGACTGGTCAGGAGGACCAGGAGTGCATTTCAGAGAGAGGCATCACTTATGGAGAGAGAGACATCACAATTTTCTGAATGGGTGATGCAGTCCCTGCAGAAAATCACGCAGAAGCAACGTAGTGTCTCTTGGAGTCAGTCCGGAGATAGCTAGAGACTGGGGTTTCTAAGCTAGGAGGGCCAAAATCCAATCTTAGATCAACTAGATTAGTTGCAGAAAGAGGTGACGCAGTTTCTCAAGCTTGTCCACGCAGGCTTACACAGTTCCAACGTAGGCATTCACGCAGTGGCAGAGAAGGGCTTCACCAACGCTGTTTAGATCAGCCAGAGACTTGCAGAGTGAGGTATATCTCACAATTATATTTGCTGTCTAGATTTGTCTGAAGGGTTTGCTGGATATTGGCACCCTAGTTGTACTCAAGATTCTGCTGCTTAATAATACAAACCCTCAGATCTGCTGCATCGGTTTTCCTGAGTTGGGTTTTTCCGAGGACTTAGTCCAAAAATAACTGTGTCAAATGTGGTTGTTTTTCATTACATTTTGTTCAGTTTGTTTCAGAACTTAGATTTATTCCGCAGCGTTATTTGTGTAGATTGCTTCAGTAATTGCTTCGGTATTTCAATGAAATGAAATAATTATCAAAATAATAGGAGAAGTAATTTATATTTCTTGCAGTAGGAATCCAGATCTACGATTTTTCACATGGTATCGGAGCTTATTCAAGCTGAAGTGCAGGAGAAACAAGAGTTAACCAGCAGATCAACACAAAAGAGACTGGGATTTGCATAAGCAGACCCTCCCAGAGATTATGCTGTCCAAGCCAGAAGGGCAATCCAGTGCAAAAAAAGGCTCCCTCTGAGAGAGTTGACAAAGGGGTAAGCATTTTTCAATTGCAGAAGAAACAACGTAGCAGTCCAAGCGTAGCTGAAGGATGTAGTTACTGCACCGCAGTAAGAGCTAGTGCATAAAGTGTCAGAAAATTCTGAAAAACACAAATTGGGGATTTCTTGATCTCAGAGAGTTTCTGAGTCAAAGAAAATCAGTTTCTCCTGTGCAGTAGCAGAAGCAGTGACTTACTCCACAAGGAGTGCGTAAGTCCTGCTGAGCAGAGGGTTAGAGAGAGAAATCGACAGTTGAGGAGATGGCCAACAACAGATTGCATGACCTAGATAGATTGGAGGGTGCCTCCAACTATGTCGTTTGGAAATCAAGGATTGAGTTTCTCCTTGATGAGCATGATCTGAAAGCCCTCATAGAGAGTGCATGTGCAGAACCTTTGGATGCAGCACATCTAGGACAATTCAAGAAGAATATGACAAGAGCCAAGCGATTGATCCTGGATGGTGTCAAGGATAACATCGTACCTCACATAGCAGCAAAAGGCACTGCTAGAGTGATGTGGGTAGGGTTGGAAAAGCTATACCAAGGATCTTTCGAGCAGCGGAATATGTACCTGGAGGATAAGATGCGTAATACTAGAATGAAGAAGGGAGAGCATTTTGACTCGTTCCTGTCTCGTATTCAGGATAACCGAGATCAACTATCAGAAGTAGGAGCAGCACCTAAAGACTCAGAGCTTGTAAGGCTCACTCTGAACTCTGTTTCAGAAGACTATCAGGTCTTTGGCCAGAGCATTCTGGGTAGAGAAAGGCTTCTGGGATGGGAAGCGATGTGGGCAGCTTTGCAGCAAGAAGAGCTGAGGAGAGACCTCCTCAAAATCCATTTGGAGGATGGCAGCAACGGTTCGAAAGTCAAGAAGGAGGAAGAAGATAACACTGCCCTTGCATCAAAGGGGCAACAAAAGCAGAAGAAGAAAGATTTGTCTAAGATCAAATGCTTCCGGTATGGGGAAATAGGACATTATGCCACACAATGTCCTCTTAAGAAAAAGGATAAAGAGGAGAAGGAAGATCCTCAAGCAGGAGCTGCCAAGATTGAGGCAGAAAGAGATTGTGCTATGTTAGCTCATATTCCGAAAGGAGAGAAATGGGTTGACTTGGAGTTGTAGATCCAGAATCAACAAGAGGCGGGATCCTTGAGTATTTCCGAACTCTTGGATCACATGTGAGCTACGACAGCCTAAAGATAGGAGCAGGATGGACAGTTGCGGCAGAAGATGATGATATGATGTAGTGAGTGACAGTACTATATATTGATCAGCACAGAGAGGGAGCAACAACATCAACAGTTGAGTAGCAGTAGCTTAGTGCACACTGGTGCAACACAGTGCATTGCAATGCTCACGCAGTGCAGAGCTGCAACAACGCAGCATTTTCAGTGAGCTGGTGCAGAAGTTAGCAACAGTCAGTCTTATTTTTCAGTTGCAGATCTACTTGTCCAATTTCAGATGTTTTTTTGAAGCAAGCAGTGCAGCAGTAACAAGAGTTGAGCAGCAACAACAGCAGATGAGCAGCAACAACACAATGCACACGTGATGCAGTGCAGTGCAGAGTAGTGCTAACGTAGTGCAGAGCAGTGCTCACGCAGTGCAACATTATGGTTGCAAAATTCAGAGGGAGTTGCAGTACAATGGCAGTTGGCAGTAGTATGCAGAGTCAGTAGTAGTACAGATGCAACATTTTCTCGTGCAATGTTGGTAAGCAGCATCAGCAACACAGCAGCAGATGTTCCAGAAATCATGACAACACATTGAGTTGTTTTGCTAGAGAACTTTCCTCGCTAAGAGGGAGTGTTGATTTATGGTAGCATTGGATGTGCTCTAGCCTTGTAATTTTGTATACAGGCTAAGAGACATGTATTCCATAATACCCATAAATGGTTTTGGAAAATTGAAAATTCCACTTAGAGATGGTTTAATTAAAATAATTAATCGTTTTTTAATGTTTTCCTAAGTCTAAACTTAGGGAAACTGATTAATTAAAGGGTATTAATTAAACTAAGGGTGAATCTTCTAGATAAAGTCATATATCACCTCCATGTTAATCTTAGCCCTTGATTATGTTTTAATCTTAGCCGTTGAAGAGTCAAAAGAAGAATATAAGGAGGAGGTTGAGGGGCCTATGGAAAATACATTGAGCACATTGAGCATTTGGCATTTTCGAGTTTGTGAGGGGAGGCAACTTCTGATCAGAATCGAATCACTAGGGCAGGGTTTGCTAAGTGATTGTGATTCAGTGATCAGATCCAGAGAGGGGCAGAAGCAGAGACTAGTTAGGAGGACCAGGAGAGCATTTCAGAGAGAGGCAACACTTACGCAGAGAGAGACAACGCAATTTTCTGAAGGGGTGATGCAGTCCTTGCAGAAAATCATGCAGAAGCAACGCAATGTCTCTTGGAGTCAGTCCGGAGATACGTAGAGACTGGGGTTTTTGAGCCAGGAGGGCCAAAATCTAATCTTAGATCAGCTAGATCAGTTGCAGAAAGAGGTGACATAGTTTCTCAGGCTTGCCCACGCAGGCTTACATAGTTCCAGGGTAGGCACTCACGCAATGGCAGAGAAGGGATTCACCAATGCTGTTTAGATCAGTCAAAGACTTGCAGAGTGAGGTATATTTCACAATTATATTTGCTGTCTAGATTTTTCTGAAGGGTTTGCCGGATGTTGGCACCCTAGTTGTACTCAAGATTCTGTTGCTTAATAATACAAACCCTCAGATCTGCTGCACCTGTTTTCCCAAGTTGGGTTTTTCTGGGGACTTAATCCAAAAATAACTATGTCAAATGTGGTTTTTTTCATTACATTTTGTTCAGTTTGTTTCAGCACTTAGATTTATTCTACAGCATTATTTGTGTAGATTGCTTCAGTAATTACTTCGGTATTTCAATGTAATGAAATAATTATCAAAATAATACGAGAAGTAATTCAGATTTGTTGCAGTAGGAATCCAAATCTAGGATTTTTCACAGAGCACTGAAGCTAAGCTAAGATTATAGGGCGTGGTTTGCTAAGAATTTCAGAAGTGTTTTAGTTGCAGCGAGGGGTAGTATTGGCAAGGGGGATGGTTTGATCCCAGGCCAAGAGTACAATGAGGGCAGAAAAGCAGCGTTCTAGACAAGTGCAGAGGCAGCCAGGTGCTACGCAGTCTAGCTAGAGCCCAGCAGGGGCAACGTAGAGGCAACATGAGCCACGCAGGGCTGACGAAGGCCCAGTCAGGGCAACACAGGGGCAGCGTAAGCCCTTCTAGGGTGACGTAGGCCCTTCCTGAGCAGCGCAGAGGCTGACTCAGGCCAGTCAGGCTGATGTAGAGGGCTTCAGAGCAATGCTGGGGTTTCTAGAGGGCCAGAAAGGGCTGCAGTTCTGTAAATCCCATTTGAGGGTGTGAATCAACCACATTTTCTGTCTCCGAGGATAGAGGTATTGCTTCCGTTTTTATTTCTCTGTCGGGTAAACCAATTTTGGTGCCCAGGATTGTTGTACTTAGATTCTGCATAATAATGGAAACCCTCCAGAGCTAGCTACACTGGTTTGCTCGCATTGGGTTTTTCTGGGGACATTTGTCCAGAAAATATGTGTCACTTTGTCTATGAGCATGTTATTCAGTCATTGATTTTTATGTGCAGGCTGCTATATATATTTATTTTGATGTTAATTCTGAATATTCCGTAATATCACTTTTCAGGGATATCTCTCAAACACAAGCAAACTCCAACCAGAGATGGACTGGGAGGGCGTTTACCAGATATGTCACCTCTGGAAAGAGGGTGAGATCTGGAGGCTACCTGGCCCTTTCCAGACTCTGTCTAAGAGTATGGGAAGAACACACCAAGTGGTATACTATCTGGAATGCTCAAAAGAGAGAAATAACAGTAGTGCAAGCATACAATAGCATATGTACAACATGTAACAGATACTCAGAAATATAGAGAGAAAGCTAAGCTATTTTATTATACTGAGAATAGAAATGAGTACAATAGGTGATCAGAGTGATGGCACCTAGACTTGCACCCGGCAAGTGAAGAAAAGCTCTTAGAATGATAAAGAAATGGCTGCTCTTCTGTTCTGTGTCCAAGCTGCCGGAGAATTGCTATGCTGCTTCTAATTCTGGAACCAAAATGAGTATTTGGGGCTGCTCCCCTACTCGGAAAAAGTTGAAACTCTGGAATCCACCTCTACTCACCAAACCCAGAAAAGCCCAGAGAGCGTTTCTGAGATTGCCAACCCCCAAAAATCACCCCCTCGAGGATATACGCTATCCTCCAGGCTCTGCGCTGACACTGAAGTGAATCCACCAAAATAGTGCCTCAAACTCTGCCAAAATCCTCCAATAGGCAAGGGCTGGCCCCTAGCTCAATCTCAAAGCTTGAATCCTCCAAAAGAAACCCAATCCAGAGCTCCCAAGAAATGGACTGCGTCCTCCCTCTCAAGACTGCGTAGTCACTAGATGCCCAGCTCCACCACCAAGCCTCAATTAGGTACTCCTGCGAAAAATACTGATGGGACGACCTCACCCGAGCAAGCACTCGAAGTCTCCCGGGGCTGAGGGTGAGATCTCCGAATGGAGACACTCGGTGCACTAAATAGTGCTGCAGACTAGCTAAACAACCAACGTGCTCAAGAAGTCGAAGTTACCAGCTCAATATCATAAACATCGAATGACCAAAATGAGGAGGCTGTCCTCCTTTTATAACATTGGCCTCTCTCTCAAACCCTAGGCCCATCATCTCCAACGTAGCCTCTCTTGGCCCCACGCTGCCAACTCAGCCTGCGCAGTCCCTCCACGTGCTCTATGTGGTCTCCTTGCCCCCCTTGGCCCACTTAAGTTACAACGTTGTGTCTACTAGGGAGTGAACTTTATGTTTAGAGTGAGTTATGTCCCCCTCTACTCACTTTTATTTATAATTTAACTATAGTAGGAAAAATTGATCAAAATTAATATTTCCAATTAGCTATCGCTAATTAGGAATATTACAGTTTCCCCCGGCAAAATGTTGCTTGACCCCAAGCAACTATAGTGATGGATGTTGCAAGATTTTCTCACTCTCCCAAGTGGCATCCTCATCCGGCAAATTCTTCCATCTCACTAAGAATTCCCGGATTGCTCTGTTCCGCAGCTGCCTCTCCCTGGTATCAATAATGGCCTCTGGCTGCAACGCCAAATGCCTCTCATCATCCGTAGGCGGTAGCTCATCTGTCACTATTACCTGCTGCCCCAATGCCTTCTTCAGGCATGATACATGAAAAATGTTATGAATCTTGCTGCCAACCTGTCCAACCTTGCGTATCACGCTGTATGGTCCATAAAAACGTGGCTTGAGCTTCTCAGCTCCCTTCTGCTTCAGTGACGACTGTCAGTAGGCTGCAAACGTAGGTAGACCAAGTCCCCTACCTCAAACTGTCTCTCCACCCGACCCCTGTCGGCATACAACTTCTGCTGATTCTGTGCTGTAGCCATGTTATCCTTGAGAGCTCGGAGAATGTCCTAGCTCTCTTGGATCCAATATTTGGCTCTCGGAGCCTTGCTAGCACCAAACATCACATCAGTAAAAGATAAAGAATGATATCCATATAAGGCATAGAACGGAGACATACCGATGGATATGTGATGTGTGTTGTTGTAGCAGTACTCCCCTAGAAGCAGCCACTTCAGCCATGCTCTCTGCTGCCCACTAACATAGTTACGCAAGTAGCCCTCTAGCCACTTGTTAACTATCTATGTTTGCTCGTCTGTCTGTGGGTGGTAGCTAGTGCTCGGTGTCAACTCTGTTCCCACCAGCCGGAAAAGCTCCTGCCAGAATCCGCCCATAAAGCGGCTGTCCTTGTCACTGATAATGGTCTTGGGAAGACCATGTAACCTAAAGATCTCTCTGGAGAATAGCTCTGCCACCCGTGCTGCTGTATAGTGTGTGGATATGGCGAAAAAGTGTGCGTACTTCGTCAGCCGATCAACGACGACGAATATACAATCCTTGCCTTGTACCATGGGCAACCCTATGATGAAGTCCATCGAAATGCTCTCCCATTTCCCCTCCGGAATGGGAAGAGGCTGCAACAAACCTGCTGGATGGCTCATCTCTCCCTTGTTTCTCTGGCAAACCTCGCACTCCCTGATATGCTGGAGCACGTCCTCCTTGAGGCCCTTCCATGAGAACCTCTCTCTGATGGCCCTGTAGGTTTTGGTAAACCCCTGATGGCTGGACAATGGTGAATCATGTGATGCTTGGAGTATCTTCTTCTTGAGCTGGGAGCCCTCAGTCAAGAAGATCCTATCTCTGTAGTAGATGATCTCATCTATCACCCTGTATCTATCATCTGCCACCTGACCATCTAGAACCTCACAAGCAAACCTGACCTTGGAGTACTCCACCAAAAGTCAAGCCCTCCAATCTGTATTCAAACTCATCAGAACAACGTGGCTAGTCTACATGAAGGTGCATCGGCTACCACGTTGTTCTTCCCCTTGACATACTCAATGTCAAAGTCATAAGCCTGGACCTTGCTGATCCACTTCTGCTGCCTCTCCTGTAGCTGCTTCTGCTCCAAAAAGAACCTAAGGCTGTTGTGATCAGTCCTCACCCTGAACCTATTACCCACCAGGTACTGCCGGAATTTGGCCAATGCATGCATAATGGCCAGCATCTCCTTTTCGTATATAGGATACAACCACTCATGGGGAAGGAGCTTCCGGCCCTCATAGGCTATAGGGTGGCCTTCCTGCATCAACACTGCGCCGATCCCCTCTCCCGACGCATCACACTCCAAAACAAAAGGCTGCGTAAAATCTGGCAACGCAAGCACTGGGCAGCTACTGATAACCTCCTTGAGCCTGTCAAAGGCTCGCTGCGCTGTATCTGTCCAACTAAATGCTCCTTTCTTCGTCAGGTCTGTCAGGGGTGCAATGAGCTGAGAGAAACTCTTGACGAACTTCCTGTAATAAGTACAGTAACCAATAAATCCTCGAAGCTCCGTCACGTTTCTCGGCTCTGGCCAATCTCTGATGGGCCTGATCTTCTCCTTGTGGACTCTCACTCCGTCCACCCCTATGATGTGTCCCAAGTACAGCATCTTCGTCAACCCAAACTCACATTTGGAGAGCTTAGCATAGAACTGCTGCTCCTCCAAAATACGCAGTATTGTCTCTAGATGCTGAAGATGCTACTCCCAAGTCCTGCTGTATATAAGGATATCATCAAAGAAGACCAACACAAACTTCCTCAAGTGACTACGAAAGATGTGGTTCATGCACGACTGGAAAGTAGCTGGTGCGTTGGTTAGCCCAAAGGGCATCACCAAGAACTCGAAGTGGCCATAATGACACCTGAAAGCGGTCTTGGGAATGTCCTGCTCCCTCACGCGAATCTGATGGTACCCGGATCTCAAATCAATCTTTGAGAAGCACTGTGCTCCCCTCAACTCATCCATCAGCTCATCAATCCTCGGTATAGGATACCTGTTCTTTAGGGTCTTTTGTTCAGGGCCCTGTAATCAATGCACATCTTCAATGTGCCGTCCTTCTTCTTCACCAATACCACAGAAGAAGCAAAAGGACTGGTGCTCGGTCGAATGTGTCCCAGAGCCAGCAACTCCTGGATGGCTCGCTCAATCTCGTCTCGATAGGCCTTAGGATGCCTATAGGGGGTGGTAATAACGGCCTGAATGCCCTGCTCTAGCTCTATAGTGTGCTCAAACCCCCAATCCGGTGGTTGACCTGGCGGAATCTCCCCAAACACCGTGGCATACCTGTCAAGGACGGATTGTATCTCCAGATGCACTGTCTGCCCTGTAGTCCCTGCCTCTGATGCACACAGCTCTACTACCCACTCTATGTCTCCCTTCCGGAAGTCTGCCTCCATCCGGTGAGCTGAAACAGTCTGAGGCGGATATGTGTGCTGACCCCGTATCTTCTCATGCCTCCCGGTCTTCTCATCATCCCATTCCATCTCCGAGGCCTTCCAATCCGTGGTGACATTCCCTAGAGTGATAAGCCACTGTACACCCAATATCATGTTGGTGTCTGGGATGTTGACCACGAAAAAGTGGTCAGTCAACGTGTAGGTGCCCATCGTCACTGACAACTCTGGAACATATCGGGCACACTGCATAGCCTGATCTCCTGGGACCAATTCTGAAAACCTATTGAAGCTCTCTGTCTGTATGCCTCTCCGCTCTACCATCTGTGCATCGATGAAGTTGTGGGTTGCCCCACTGTCCACTAGTACTGATACTCGCTGCTCACGTACTGTCCCATGTATGCGCAGAGTCAAGTACTTGGGAACTCCTCGCAATGCTGCAAGGGTCCCTCCGGTAGGTGCAAAGGTCGCACCTCCTGCTCCTGGGGGTGGAGGTGGAAAAGGATCCTGCACTGCATGACTGCCTCCTGCCTCCGCGTCATCATCCTCATCCTCTTCCCCGCTATTCTCGGAGAATACCTCAATAAAATGTGCTTTGCCAGCAGCACATCTGTGTCCTGGCGCCCACGGCTCCTGACAGGTAAAGAACAACCTCTTCTTCTTTAACTCCCTTCCTGGCATCATCATCTAGCTGTACCCTACCCTGATTCCCCTTCGGAGGTGGAATCCTCACATCCTTCCCCTTTGGCTGGAAAGCCTGTCTCTGGGGGTAAGGTGTCCTGGTCTTGGGTAAGGCATCTTGCAAATCCCGGGTCTTGCCAATGGCGTCTTGGAGTGTGGCTGGTCTAGTGGATCTGACTAGACCCCGAAGTGCTCTGCTAACCCCTCAACAAACATGTAGATCATCCGGGCTGCGGATAGATCTGGCACCATCACTGAAATCCTCAGGAAATCTGCAATATACGTCTCCGGGCTCCCGGTCTGTTTGAGCCTCGTCAACTCAACAAAGTGCTCCTCTGGATCCCTTCGGTCAAACCTCTCTATCAACCTCCGAGTGAACTCGGCATAGGTAGTCACTGTGGAATGCCCGAGTTTAACCATCCCATGGAACCACCAGTCCTGAGCCTCGCCATCCAAATGCAGTGTGGCCACCTTGATGGTCTCCGTCTCTGTCATCTAGTTGAGCTAGAAATATATGTCCAGCTTCTCCACCCAAGACTTTGCCGAACTGTTTGATGAACCATCAAACGTAGGCAAATGGAATCAGCTCGCTGTACGCTGGGTGTCTCCATCATGATAATGCCAGTGCCCTCAGTGATTGTCGCAGGGTCTGCTGTCCCGCTGGAGCTGAACAAAGTCTCTGAATGAAAGGGCATCCCTGAACTCCTGCCCATATGCCTGGTACTTAGCAAAATAATCACCCATGTGGCCAGGCTCTGGCTCCTGCTGTGCTCCTGCCCCAGAGTCTGCACCCAAAAAAGTGGGTATAGTGGAACGTGTGGGTGCATGCGATGCCATATGCTGAGTGGCATCACGCTCCGGCAAATGGTGGGATGTACCCGATCCCTCGCTAATTTGGAAACCCCTTGGGGTTTCACGCTGTCTAGCCTCCACAACGGTAAATCTCTGCCCCATCACCTTGATCTGCCTTGCCAGATCCTGCACTGATTTGAGTCGTGCTTCCCCAAACTGTTTTGCATCACTATCATCTGCCATTGGCTCTCCCTGGTCTGCGTCTACCATAGGCCCCTCCTGACCTGCGTATATCACAGGCTCCTCCTGTTCTACGTCCACCACTTGAATGCAGTCACCCTCTCCGTAGGTGTTTTCCAACCTACGCTCAATATCTCTGTACTTCCTACCTCTGTAGCAAATGTAGGGTTTCTCCCTCAGTGTCATAGACAACTAGCTCCACAGGCTGAGTCAGATCTATGCTCTGATACCACTGTAATATCCCTTTTCAGGGATATCTCTCAAACACAAGCAAACTCCAACCAGAGATGGACTGGGAGGGCATTTACCAGATATGTCACCTCTGGAAAGAGGGTGAGATCTGGAGGCTACTTGGCCCTTTCCAGACTCTGTCTAAGAGTATGGGAAAAACACACCAAGTGGTATACTATCTGGAATGCTCAAAAGAGAGAAATAACAGTAGTGCAAGCATACAATAGCATATGTAGAACATGTAACAGATACTCAGAAATATAGAGAGAAAGCTAAGCCATTTTATTATACTGAGAATAGAAATGAGTACAATAGGTGATCAGAGTGATGGCACCTAGACTTGCACCCGGCAAGTGAAGAAAAGCTCTCAGAATGATAAAGAAATGGCTGCTCTTCTGATCTGCGTCCAAGCTGCCGGAGAACTGTTGTGCTGTTGCTACTGCTGGAACCAAAATGAGTATTTGGGGCTGCTCCCCTACTCGGAAAAAGATGAAACTCTGGAATCCACCTCTACTCACCAAACCCAGAAAAGCCCAGAGAGCGTTTCTGAGATAGCCAACCCCTGAAAATCACCCTCTTGAGGATCTACGCTATCCTCCAAGGCTCTGCGCTGACACTGAAGGGAATCCACCAAAATAGTGCCTCAAACTCTGCCAA
Source organism: Pinus albicaulis (assembly GCA_034641835.2). Classification (NCBI taxonomy): domain Eukaryota; kingdom Viridiplantae; phylum Streptophyta; class Pinopsida; order Pinales; family Pinaceae; genus Pinus; species Pinus albicaulis. The sequence goes on from CM076579.1 coordinate 701,572,890, forward strand.
AATCCTCCAATAGGCAAGGGCTGGCCCCTAGCTCAATCTCAAAGCTCGAATCCTCCAAAAGAAACCCAATCCGGAGCTCCCAAGAAATGGGCTACGTCCTCCCTCTCAAGAGTGCGCAGTCACTAGATGCCCAACTCCACCACCAAGCCTCAACTCGGTACTCCTGCCAAAAATACTGATGGGACTACCTCACCCGAGCAGGCACTCGAAATCCCCCGGGGCTGAGGGTGAGATCTCTGAACGGAGACACTCGGTGCATTAAACAGTGCTGCAGACTAGCTAAACAACCAGCGTGCTCAAGAAGTCGAAGTGACTAGCTCAATATCATAAACATCGAATGACCAAAATGAGGAGGCTGTCCTCCTTTTATAACGTTGGCCTCTCTCTCAAACCCTAGGCCTATCATCTCCAACGTAGCCTCTCTTGGCCCCACGCTGCCAACTCAGCCTGCGTAGTCCCTCCACGTGCTCTAGTGGGTCCCCTCTCTACGTGGTCTCCTTGCCCCCCTTGGCCCACTTAAGTTACAACGTTGTGTCTACTAGGGAGTGAACTTTATGTTTAGAGTGAGTTATGTCCCCCTCTACTCACTTTTATTTATAATTTAACTATAGTAGGCAAAATTGATCAAAATTAATATTTCCAATTAGCTATCGCTAATTGGGAATATTACGTATTTAGAATAATAACTTGCGGATTTAATCAAGTAGGAGAAGTAAATCGAAAATTAACAATAAGATTTCTTAGTTTAAGAAATTTTCACAGCAGCAACAACATTTTTGGGTAGTTTGCAGAGCAGAGCTACAACCACGTAGAGAGCAGAATCTGAGGGTGTTCAACAGAACTTTTGAGGGCTACTCTAGCTTTCCTTGAGCAAGCCCAGGCACACTCATTCCAACACCTCATTTTGTACACATTCCTCATCATTAATAAAATGGCTCAACACAGTGTTTGTGGCTCAATGGTTGTCTAAATTCTGTGTTTACTTTTGCTGTGTGTATTTTGTCTATGTATGCCTCTTTTTTGTTGTAAATTACCTTTGGGGATATTACATGGGGCTACCAATTGAGTAGAGAACCGGGTTCTCAACCTCTCATACAAGAAGAAATATTAAATCCAAGATGCCCTCTAATGGCCTCCTCCTCCTCTTTTATAGATCTGATGGACCCCTCTAGAACCTACCATTTTATTATTATTTTAATCATTGAGCACTTTTCCCTCTTTTATTCCATTTAAAATATTCTTTTTAATGTGGGAAAATGGTAAATTGGCCACCGTACCTCCTCAGGTCACTGATAATTACTACTAATCATCCCATCATGTAGATCTTCTCGTTCCGGTTCCAACGAGCTATTACACTAAGGTGTTCCGTCAAGTATTCCTTTCAGAATGCCACCTTAAGCATAATTAATTGAGTTAAGCCCAATAATAACTCTGTTTTTCGAAAGTTGTCGGAATGCAACGAAACGAAAGACAAGTTGTGCAGATGATGGAATACGCTGAGCGAATGCCATCAGATCCCATATAAACTCCTTAAAACTCCATGAACCATCTCCAAAATACCCTGGGCCCATTGATGAAGTAAACATGCACTTGTGACCTATCTGTCCCCAACCTTGAAAGTCCATCTTAACCATGCCATGAGGAACACCAGAAAAAGGAACATTGCACGGAGCAAATCTATTGGTTGCTGGGTTGCGCTTAGGTTCTCATATTGGTCATTATATTGTAAATCCACCTTCCAAGTTAATAAAAATCTTTGTTTTTCCCTTCATATATTGCTACTATAAGTGTGCAATTACTTCATCTACTAAATATTTGATGAAATAACTATTTTCCATTTGTTTGTCAAAATTCCACAAAGAAATTTTTAATCTTTGTTGGGTTTTATTAGCAAATCCTAGCTTTGGTACATTATATTGCAATACATAGAGATCGATCTTTAGAAAAAATGCTTTGATACCATGTTAATTTCTAACCCCAACAACCTGTTTAATTACGTCCTAGCAGATCAAATCTATTGAATAAAAAACACCACCAAGATTTTTACATGTAAAATATAGAAGCAGAAACAAAAACAAACACCAATCTCTAACACATGCATACATAAGATTTCTATCCTTCAAATCTGTTGTTTCATTTATTAAATTCTATGTAATATTCGTAGTGGAACATTAACAATGATAAACACAACATACAATGGTACATGCAATACACAAACCCACACAAATTAAATGTCCAAAAATGTACTAGAAAATTGCACCAATTGAGCAATTTTATTATAAATCAATAGGGGCACATATAAGCATGAAGTGAGTGCACCTGGGCTTGCCCATGGCAAGCTAAACAAGTTTTAGGCGAGAAAATTAAGTGCCCGGTTGCTGTAGCTTCAATCCGCTTTGTGTTTTGCACTGGCCCTAATAAAATTGCACTCCTAGATGAAGAAGAACTGTTGTTTGACCCCCTTCCGCTGTTCAAAAAATTCCAGGAAATTAACCCCGGGCTCCTCTCAAATAACCACCAAAACCCAGAAAGGGTTTGGCCTAGTTCAAACCTCGGGAATTACCCCTATTTCAGCGTCCTCCTCCAGCTGCTGGGGAACTCGGCCCACTTGGAAATGTTGCTACCTTTGCCTCCCAAAATTGTTGAACATTCCCATTAGATTTCTCCTCAAATTTCCCAATCAACCCTACTCCCACTTCACCAACACAACCACCAAAATGAGCAGCCTACACCAATGTCTACACAGAGCCCAGATGAGACACCTCTGCGCTGCCCAGAAGGAAGAATTTCTGCTTGAAGTGTGGCCTCTCCATAAGCCCAGCAAAACCCTGCAAAATGGCTACCAATTCACCCTTGTGATGACCCCTCTCAAAGCCCAAAGAATTAGTTGCAATAACACTGGCTTTCTTAAGGAAAGCATAGCCCTTTCTGCGTTCTCCTTGCTCCAGATTACCGGGAATCTGCTTCAAGAAACACCTTTGGAATAGCCTCAACGCACAATAGTAGCCCTTCTAGGATGGCACTCGGAATGCACCGAAGAAGAGATGAAATTCCTCATTAGAAATCTCCGGTGTTGAACAACACATGCAGGCTTTGTTCAACCTCTGTTGCGAACATCACGATTTTTGAAAAAACCACAATTTTTTTGCAAAAATGATATAATCACCGATAATATCGGTGATTTTTTATTTTTATTTTAATTTTTTTGAAAAAATCGCGATCCGATGGGAAAAAATCATTGGTGGCAGAAACAACGAACTTTAAAGCAGAAATTTGGTTTTTTTTTTTTTTGGTCATTTTTTTCAGACAAAGGGAAAGAAAGAAAGCTAAGGAGGAGGATAAGTCATCTACAAGGGCAAGAGAGAAGAAAAGTGAGGAATTTAGCATCTCAAGCCAAAAAAATTCAAGTTTGGACCAAGTTTCTTCAACAAACCCTCGTTTCCAGGTATGGGCATCAAATTTGGAGGAGGATTTCTTCGGTGGATTTTGGAGGCTGACCATTTTTTATATGGTTTCTGGGTTTTGTCCGGGTTCGCGAGTACAGGTGATTTGCAGATTTTCAGCTCATTCTGGCAAGGGGAGCAACCCCTAGTTTCCAGTCCATTCCAGCAGTGGCAGTTTTCCGGCAGTTTCCTAGCAGCTGGGACGCAGTTCCTTAGAGCAGCCATTTCCGGTCTTTTCTGAGAGAGTTCTTCACTTGCATTGAGCAAGAATAGGTGCTATCATTCCGATCATCTATTGTATTACATTTTATTTCTCAGATTAATAAAATGGCTTAGCATTCCCGGCATTTTTATGAGTATTTGCTTTATGTTCTATTTCTGGCATTTTCTATATTGTCATATGCTTGTATTGCTGTCTATTTCCCTTCCGGGATATTACAGTGGTATCAGAGCATAGATCTGGCTTAGCCTGTGGAGCTAGCAGTCTATGACGCCGAGGGATAAACCTTACATCTGTTACAGAGGTAGGAAATACAGAGACATTGAGCGTAGGTTGGAGAACACCTACGGAGAGAGAGACTGTGTTCGAGTGGTGGACACAGATCAGGAGCAGCTTGTGATAGATACAGAGCAGGAGCAGCCTGTGGTGGACGCAGAGCAGCAGGGTCCTATGGCAGGGAACGATGATGATGCGAAGAGATTTGGGGAATTGCTCCTCAAATCAGTACAGGATCTGTCGAGGCAGATTGATACGATGGGGCAGAGATTCACCGCTGTGGAGGCTAAACAGCGTGAAACCCCAAGGGGTTTTCAGATTGGTGAGGGATCAGGCACATCCCACCATATGCAGGAGCGCTAGGCTACCCCCCTTATGGCATCGCATGCACACACGCGATCCACTATGCCCACCTTCCTAGGTGCGGACACAGGGGCAGGAGCACAGCAGGAGCCAGAGTCGGGCCACATGGGTGACTATTTTGCAGAGTACCAGGCATACGGGCAGGAGTTCAGGGAGGCTCTCTCGTTCAGAGACTTTGTTCAGCTCCAGCGGGACAGTAGACCCCGCGATCATCACAGAGGGCACCGACATCATCATGACGGAGACAACCACCGCGCAGCTAGCATATTTCATTTGCCCACGTTTGATGGTTCATCAAACAGTTCGGCAAAGTCTTGGGTGGAGAAGCTGGACATCTATTTCTAGCTTAACCAGATGTCGGAGATAGAGGCCATTAAGGTGGCAACATTACATTTGGATGGTGAGGCCCAGGACTGGTGGTTTCACGGGATGACGATACTCGGGCATTCTACAGTGACGACATATGCCGAGTTTACCAGGAGAGTGATAGAGCGTTTTGACCGGAGGGATCCGGAACAACACTTTGTTGAGCTGACGAGGCTCAAGCAGACTGGGAGCCCAGAGGCTTACATTGCGGATTTCTTGAGGGTTTCAGTGATGGTGCCAGATCTATCCACAGCTCGGATGATCTACATGTTTGTGGAGGGATTAGCAGAGCCACTTCGTGGCCTAGTCAGGTCGACTAGACCAGCTACACTTAAGGATGCTATCAGCAGGACACGAGATTTACAGGATGTCTTACCCAGGACTCGGACCCCTTATCCCCAGAGACAGGCTTTCCAGCCTAAGGGGAAGGACGTGAGGATCCCGCCTCCCAAGGGGAATCCTGGACGGATGCAGATTGAGGATGATGCCAGGAGGGAGCTGAAGAAGAAGCGGTTGTGCTTCAGCTGCCAGGAGCCATGGGCACCAGGACATAGATGTGCTGCTGGGAAAGCACATTTCATTGAGGTTTTCTCCGAGAGCAGCGGGGAAGAGGATGAGGAGGATGATGTGGAGGCAGGAGATTGTCATGCAGTGTAGGATACTTTGCCACCTCCACCACCAGCAGCAGGCGGTACATCGTTTGCACCTACTGGAGGAGCTCTTGCAGCATTGCGGGGAGTTCCCAAGTATTTGACGCTGCGCATACGGGGGACAGTGCGTGGCAAACAAGTATCAGTCTTGGTCGATAGTGGGGAAACCCACAACTTCATCGATGCGCAGATGGTTGAGCAGAGAGGTATACAAACTGAGAGCTTCGATGGATTTTCAGTTTTGGTCCCAGGAGATCAGACCATTGTGTGTGCTCGATATGTTCCCGAGTTATCGGTGACGATGGGCACCTATACATTGACAGATCACTTTTTTGTGGTCGATATTCTGGACACCAACATGATACTGGGTGTTTAGTGGCTTATCACTCTAGGGAAGGTCACGACGGATTGGAAGGCCCTAGAGAAGGAGTGGGATGATGCCAAGACAGGGAGGCATGAGAAGATATGGGAACAGCACACATATTCGCCTCAGACTGTTTCGGCTCATCGGATGGAGGCAACCTTTCGTAAGGGAGACATAGAGTGGGCAGTAGAGCTGCGGGCATCAGAGGCAGCGACTACAGGACAGGCAGTGCACCCAGAGGTACAGACCATCCTTGACAGGTATGCCACAGTATTCGGGGATATTCCGCCAGGGCAGCCACCGGATCGGGGGTTTGAGCATACCATTGAGCTGGAGCAGGGTATACAAGCAGTGATCACCACACCCTATAGGCATCCCAAGGCCTATCGGGATGAGATTGAGCGAGCTATTCAGGAGTTGCTGGCCCTTGGGCACATTCGGGCGAGCACGAGCCCGTTTGCTTCTTCCGTGGTGTTGGTGAAGAAGAAGGACGACACATTGCGGATGTGCATTGACTACAGGGCTTTGAACAAGAAGACCCTGAAGAACAGGTACCCCATTCCTAGGATCGATGAGTTGATGGACGAGTTGAGAGGAGCACAGTTCTTCTCAAAGATTGATTTGAGATCTGGGTACCATCAGATTCGCGTGAGGGAACAGGACATTCCCAAGACCGCCTTCAGGTGTCATTATGGGCACTTTGAGTTTCTAGTTATGCCTTTTGGGCTGAGCAACGCACCCGCCACCTTTCAGTCGTGCATGAACCACATCTTTCGCAGTCATCTGAGGAAGTTCGTATTGGTCTTCTTCGATGACATACTCATATATAGCAGGACTTGGGAGGAGCATCTCCAACATATTGAGACAGTATTGCGCATCTTGGAGGAGCAACAGTTCTATGCCAAGCTCTCCAAATGTGAGTTTGGGTTGACGGAGATGTTGTACTTGGGACATATCATAGGAGTGGACGGAGTGAGAGCCCACGAGGAGAAGATCCGGGCCATCAGAGATTGGCCAGAGCCGAGGAACGTGACTGAGCTTCGGGGATTCATTGGCATTTGCACCTACTACAGGAAGTTCGTCAAGGGTTTCTCACAGCTCGCTGCACCCCTCACAGATTTGACAAAGAAGGGGGCATTCAGTTGGTCAGATACAACACAGCGAGCCTTTGATAGGCTCAAGGAGGTGATGAGTAGTTGCCCCGTGCTTGCATTGCCGGATTTCACGCAGCCATTTGTCTTGGAGTGCGATGCGTCGGGAGAGGGGATCGACGCAGTATTGATGCAGGGTGGTCACCCTATAGCCTTTGAGAGCCGGAAGCTCCTTCCGCATGAGAGATTGTATTCTATATACGACAAGGAGATGTTGGCCATTATGCATGCATTGGCCAAGTACCGGCAGTATTTGGTGGGCAGTAGATTCAGGGTGAGGTCCGATCACAACAGCCTCAGGTTCTTTCTGGAGCAGAAGCAGTTGCAGGAGAGGCAGCAAAAGTGGATCAGTAAGATCCAAGCATATGACTTTGACATTGAGTATGTCAAAGGCAAGAATAACATGGTAGCAGATGCCCTTTCACGGAGATGGGCCACGTTATCTCTTATGAGCTTGGATACAGATTGGAGGGCTCGACTGTTAGTGGAGTACTCTAAGGACAGGTTTGCATGTGAGGTGTTGGATGGACAGGTAGCAGATGACAGGTACAGGGTGGTTGATGAGATCATCTATTACAGGGACAGGATCTTCTTGACTGAGGGATCTCAGCTTAAGAAGAAGATACTCCATGCGTCACATGACTCTCCATTGACTGGCCATCAAGGGTTTACCAAAACCTACAGGGCCATTAGAGAGAGGTTCTCATGGAAGGGCCTCAAGGAGGACGTACTCCAGCATGTCAGGGAGTGCGATGTTTGTCAGAGGAACAAGGGAGAGATGAGCCATCCCGCAGGGTTGTTGCAGCCTCTTCCCATTCTAGAGGGGGAAATGGGAGAGCATATCGATGGACTTCATCACAGGATTGCCCATGGTGCAGGGCAAGGATTGTATCTTCGTCGTCGTTGATCGACTGACGAAGTATGCGCACTTTTTCGCCATATCCGCGCACTACACAGTAGCACAGGTGGCCGAACTGTTCTTCAGAGAGATTTTCAGGCTGCATGGTCTTCCTAAGGCCATTATCAGTGACAGGGACATCCGCTTCATGGGCGGATTCTGGCAGGAGCTTTTCCGGCTAGTGGGGACAGAGTTGACACCGAGCACTAGTTATCACCCTCAGACGGATGGACAGACGGAGATAGTTAACAAGTGGCTGGAGGGCTACTTGCGTAACTATGTTAGTGGGCAGTAGCGAGCGTGGCTGAAGTGGCTGCATCTGGGAGAGTATTGCTACAACACGACGCATCACATGTCCATCGGTATGTCACCATTCTATGCTTTGTATGGGTATCATCCTTTATCTTTTGCGGACGTGATGTTTGGTGCTAGCAAGGCTCCGAGAGCCAAGATTTGGATCCAAGAGAGTCAGGACATCCTCCGAGCTCTCAAGGATAACATGGCCACAGCGCAGAACCAGCAGAAGCTGTATGCTGATAGGAGTCGGGTGGAGAGACAGTTTGAGGTAGGAGACTTGGTCTACCTACGATTACAACCATACCGACAGTCATCACTTAAGCAGAAGGGGGCTGAGAAGCTCAAGCCCCGCTTTTATGGGCCATACAGGGTGATACGCAGGATTGGACAGGTTGCATATGAGTTAGAGCTGCCCCAAGGAAGCAAGATTCATAATGTTTTTCACGTATCATGCCTGAAGAAGGCATTGGGACAACAGGTGACAGTTACGGATGAGCTACCACCCACAGATGATGAGGGGCATTTGGTGTTGCAGCCAGAGGCTATCATTGATACCAGGGAGAGGCAGCTACGGAGCAGGACGGTCCGGGAATTCTTGGTGAGGTGGAAGAATTTACCGGATGAGGATGCCACTTGGGAGAATGAGAAGATTTTGCAGCATCCATCACTTCAGTTGCTTGAGGACAAGCAACATTTTGCCGGGGGAGACTGTAATATTCCTAATTAGCAACAGCTAATTGGAATATTCGATTTTTGTATAGTTTTGCTGACTATAGTTTATTTATAAATAAAAGTGAGAAGAGGGGTCTAACTCACTTAAGTAAAATAAAGTATCTCCCTAGTAGCACAACGTTATAACTTATGGGGAGCCATGGGGGTCCAACACCACGTAGAGGAGGGGGCCCACGTAGCCTCTAGGAGCTTCTGCGCAGATTGAGGAGGAGCACGTGGAGGAGAGGGAGACTGCGTTAGGGTTTTGAAGAGAGGCCAGCGTTATAAAAGGTGGGAGAGCCTTCTCATTTGGCATTCTTGTTATTGATGATATTTGAGCTAGACATTTGTCTTCTTGAGCACGCTGGCTGTTTAGCCTGTCTGCAGCACTGTTTAGTGCGTTGAGTGTCTTCGGTCGGAGATCTCGCCCTTAGCCCCGGGGGACTTCGAGTGCCTGCTCGGGTAAGGTTGTTTCTTCAGTCTTTAGCGGGAGGTTTGGTTGGTTGTTTTGCTGAGGAGCTGGGCTTTTCTTGTGACTGCGCAATCCCTGGGAGAGAGGACGTAGTTCTTCTTGGAGGTGTTCCGGTTTGGGGATTTCTGCAGGAGTTTCAGTGGATATCCGGAGTAGGGGATCAGTCTTTGCCAGTCGGAGGGTTCCTGGGGAGTTGTGGCACTATTTCAGCTATTTTCATTTGGCATCTGCGCTGAGCCTTGCAGGGGTAGCGTAATTCCTTGGGGAGGGTTTCTTCGGTGGATTTTGGAGGCTGACCATTTTTGATATGGTTTCTGGGTTTTGTCCGGGTTGGCGAGTACAGGTGATTTGCAGATTTTCAGCTCATTCCGGCAAGGGGAGCAGCCCCTAGTTTCCAGTCCATTCCAGCAGTGGCAGTTTTCCGGCAGTTTCCTAGCAGCTGGCACGCAGTTCCTTAGAGCAGCCATTTCCGGTCTTTTTTGAGAGAGTTCTTCACTTGCCTTGAGCAAGAATACGTGCTATCATTCCGATCATCTATTGTATTACATTTTATTTCTCAGATTAATACAATGGCTTAGCATTCCCGACATTTTTATGAGTATTTGCTTCATGTTCTATTTCTGGCATTTTCTATATTGTCGTATGCTTGTATTGCTGTCTATTTCCCTTCCGGGATATTACATAGCTCATATTCCAAATGAGAGAAGTCGGTTGACTTGGAGTTGGTAGATCCAGAATCTACAGCTGGTAGGATCCTTGAGTATTTCCGAACTCCTGGATCACATGTGAGCTACGGCAGCCTAAAGACAGTAGCAGGATGGACAGTTGCAGCGGAAGATGAGAAGACAATGCAGTAGCCAGCAGTACTAGAGCCTGATCAGCGCAGAGAGGGAGCAACAACATCGGCAACGCAGTGCAGTGCAGTGCAGTGCTCATGCAGTGCAAAGCAGCAACAACGTAGTATTTTTCAGAGAGCTAGTGCAGAAGCTAGCAACAGTTAGTCTTATTTGCTTGTCCAATTTTGGATGTTTTTCTATTGCAATGAGCAACAGTGTAGCAGCAGCAATAGATGAGTAGCAGCAGCAGATGAACAGCAGCAGCGCAGTGCACAAGTGGTGCACTGCAGTGTAAAGTAGTGTTCACGCAGTGCAACAACATTGTTGCAGAATTCAGAGGGAGTTGCAGTACAGTGGCAGTTGGCAGCAGTATGCAAAGTCAGCAACAGTACAGATGCAACATTTTCTTGTGAAGTGTTGGTGAGTAGCATCAACAGCACAACAGTAGATGTTCCAGAAGTCAGAACAACAACACATTGAGTTGTCTTGCTAGAGCACTTTCCTCGCTAAGAGGGAGTGTTGATTTATGGTAGCATTGGATGTGCTCTAGCCTTGTAGCTTTGTATATAGGCCAAGACACATGTATTCCATAAATCTCAGAAATGGTTTTGGAAAATTACACTTAGAGATGGTTTAATTAAATTAATTAATCGTTTTTTAATGTTTTCCTAAGTCTAAACTTAGGGAAACTGATTAATTAAAGGGTATTAATTAAACTAATTCTGAATCTTCTAGATAAAGTCATGGATCACCTCCAAGTTAATCTTAGCCCTTGATTGTGTTTTAATCTTGGCCATTGAAGAGTCTATTTCCCTTCCGGGATATTACATTCGCATCGTGCAATTTTGATAAATTGTTCAATGAGAAGGGGGCATTCTTTGTGATTTGAGCTTTGGGTTTTCAGCCCATTCAAAACTTGTAGTCTGTGAATGCAGAATGTTCCAAATAGATTCGTTTAGTTTTCCACCATTTAAAGGTAGAAATTCTTGTGGAGAACATTCTAAAAAATGAGTCCGTGCATAAACATGATCCTCTTCTTCATTGGCTTGAGCTATCGACCTCCCTCTTTGTGTCTTCAATCCAAAAACATACTTTGAAAAAGCCAAATCACGCAAGTGAAGGTAATGTGAGGGTAAGACAGAGGACCCATGGTTGTGCATCTGGGCAATGGTTTTAGCCATGGTCCGACTCATTCTTTGAACATGGGATGTCTCTGGTCTCCAGTAAATTTAAACTGTTTGTAACATACAATGTGGAACATTTGAGGTATTTATAGTTTTATTGTTCATTGTTTAGTTTTTATGTCTATTTTGAACTCTGATGTAAATTACTTTGGCCTTTTCAGTCTTTACATGAACTTATGTCTAGTTATGGATTTGTTATGAAATAAAAAATTCTGGATTTTCTCATATGAAATGTTGAATATTTTATGTATTTTTCAATTTGTCAAGTAATTGTAGAGTTTCTTGTCAAATGTTGCACAATGTCAAGTTTCCAAGTCACTTCTCCATTTTGGATTTTCTGTCATTGGAAAGTCCAAGCTCTACGATGTAGACTTGTACATGTGGCCACAGAATTATAAAGTGTTTGAAGATGTAATTTCTTTAGCAGTTGATAAATTATTTAAATGGGCCAAGTAAGTCCTGAAATCATTATTATGAATCCTTCAGCAGAGGACCTAATTAGTTGGGTGAATGGTTGTTTTCCCTACTATCAGCTAGATACGACCTCAATGTGTATAACAGCTTCCTCTTTCAATTTTAGTTATCATCACTGATGGCAGCATCATCATATCTTGTGCCTCATACCTTTATTTTGTTATCACATGTATATATCTGTAAATAGCCTGTTGTGTTCAATAAAACCACGATGCCATTCTCTTGTTCATTATTGAACTCATGTACACCCTTATTTTTTCTTACATTGTTCCATTGTCGTCACTGTAAAGGTGCATTCAATAAGGAACAATGGATTCATTTCATTTTCCATTAGTCTACTTCGTTGTTGTGATGTTTGAAGTCACCACTATATGCCTATTGATTTGTAACTGCACTCTTTTTTTCCAATGGGTGCATCAGAAAGCATGGTTCTTCAAGAGTGTGAGTTTAACCAACACATTATGAAATTACTTAAATGCTTTATGCATTTTTATTGTTATTTTGACTTTACATGTACTTGAAAACAATAATGTAACTTCTTTGATTATTTCTTGTTTTAATGCCTGAAAAGAAAAAGAATTATACATTGAAAAGTAATAATTGATTTGAAGTCCTTTACATAAGATTACCTACATACTGAAAAAATGTGCAGAATATACAAATCAAAGATGCTTTACATTTCATGAAGGAATCATTTATATTTGATTGCTATGATTTCTGTTGTAGGTTTTCAGATGTTGCTATTAGCATCTTTAGAATTTCTTTTTAATTAGTCCTCGACTTTTGTTAACATTTCTCTAACACCTTCTTACAATAAATTTGAATGCTTGCAGAAAAAGTTAAAGCGGAAAACAAGGCTTTTTGTGAGTATGTTTTTGGATTCATTTATGTGCAAAGTGGGATGGCTTTTATTGAACTCATAGTGATATGCGTATGATTGTGAACAGCTTGTCACTGACTTCATTGATCCATGGTCGTTGCAGCAAAGTGTTGAATTGCAAGAGTTCTCCCTAGGAGTGTCCCCTCCAATCTTAGGTCTTCAACGAACATACTGGTCAACTGCAGGTGGTCAGGTTAGATTTATTGTTTGTCTTGAAGTTGTGTTGAAAACCTGCAGATGATAGTCTATTTGTTGGCTATGAGTTAAAATAATTAGTAGTTTGAAAACTTATCTGAAATTGTTTTAAAATCAACTAACTTTTGAATATGATTTAACATGTGGTAGATAACTGCTTTATCCAATTTGGAAGTGATCATTTGAAGTTAAATAATGGCTTGTATATAGCTCCAAATTGAGAAAAATCTTTATTCTATGAATGGTTGCAAAAGTTGGAAAAGAAACAGATATAAAAAAATCCAGTCCTTAGCAGTGTGCATTATTCTTATGCTCTTCAGATTTGACATCCTTGATTCCCTCCATATTGGCTTTGTTTCCCCCCTCAATTGACCCTTGCAAGGTTATTTTTTAATTTTTGAGAATAAACAATACACTGAATGCCACATGGAATTTACATATTATCCTTGTTGCCTCAAAATCTAGCAGGTCTTGTGAGGGGTACTCACAAGACAAGAGCTATAGCAAGTGACAACACTATGAGGTGTGGTCCACTATGACCACAACGTCCACCTCCTATTCTTTAGTGGGTTCTCACCACAAGGGAGGCTTCCCTACGTTAGGTCACCTAATGGATATATCACGTCTAAGGCTTAGAGGTGACAAGGATAGGCTTAGGACAGGTACTCAACTTAAGGATAGGGTAGGCTTAGGACAGGTACTTAACTTAAAGATAGGGCTCAAACTAGTTTAGATAAGGCAAAGTGTACCCTCCAAAAGGACTATCTAGGGGACAAGTGACCTAGGGTTTGTGAGTAGACAAGGTTAATAGGCTTGTCTATGTACACAAGGCCAAGTTAAGGCTTGAATAGATGAATATGATAAATTTTAGGAACAAAAGCCTTCAAGAAGTCCCAAGTTGAAGCCTAGGGCTAGATTAGGGTTTTCTTAGGGCTAGTGATGTTAGCCCTAAAATGGAAGAATTAGCCACGAGACAAAGATGATTTTGAGGCAATGTCTTACCAACCACATGTTGAATCCTTTCACAAACCGACACATGCACATTAATTGAATTTTGGCCCTAACCCTAGCCTAACGACTTGCCTTAAAGGGTTGAAAATTTGAAAGAGGAGAGAGAAATTAGTTTTTATGGAAAATTTATGGTGTGATCACCAATGTGGGAAGGCCAATGCTTGATCATGGGTATGTAGTCTAGAAGGAGATCTACTTAGTAAAAACCAAACCCTAGAATGGAGTAAGGGAATATGAAAAACCCTAGTTTCATACCCTAGATATCATTTTATGAGGGAATAAAGTCATTGAAGAGAGCTTAACATGAAGGATCACTCAAGGGATTGTCACACAAATCTTAAATGGGTAATGCATACAATACCATTTCCAAGATTTCATAGAAAATTAGTCAATAAAAGCTAGTACATAGAAACCCTAACAATATCCATTTCATGTAATAGCCATAAAGATATTCAAATGCACAAAATACTTATAAGAAAAATGCATAAACCAATCCTTTATTGTTCCAAAATGACATCTCCAAAGCAAGAGAAAAGCTCCATAAGCAAATACTCCACAAAAGATCATATCTCCACAAGAAACAAGTCAATTTTAGCTAGGCTGAAATTTTCGGAAGAGGCTGAATTTATCCACAAGTGATGATAAAAATGAAACCGAGGTGACCTCTATTTATATGAGGTCTACCTCAATTAATTTTAGGCTAGTGAATCCCCTACAACAAGTTTGACATAAGATAGAGTTTGGTTACATGCCAACCGACTAGCTAAATGGAAAAATAGATCACAAATGCCCACACGCGTGAGTCGTAGCTTCAAATAATGTTGATGTCATGTCCTTTTAGGGCTCAAAATGCATGCCAAGGTTTGAAAAAGCGTAAAAGTGCTCGGATCATCCAAGATTTGAGGAAATGCCCTTAAATCCTCCTCTAGGGTCCCAAGTACAACTAGGGTGACATCATGTGGTCTCCAACTTTTAAAATGAGGTCTCCTCTCTCCAGCGTTAGGGATTCTCCATGTGCAACAAGCCCTCCCTAGTATCTTAATGGGAGACCATCCTCATCTACACTCTGAATCAAGTCCTGCCCATTAGGTTGTGTCAAAGCTAGCTTGGGGGCACATTAGGTCTAGTGGTGTTGTCATGAAGAATCCTTTGTGTTAGGTTAAAGTAGATCAACATCCTGGGTCTTGAGGGTACTCTGGGACATGCAATATTTCCTCATGTTTTCAAGAGGCTAAATTCTCTCGACGCTGCATCTGCTAAGCCATCTATCTCTCTGAAGAGGCCTGGGCACCTATGGAGTGGGTGCCCTCAAGGTGTGGGCTATTGTGGACCACCTGACAAAAATAACATGGAATCAAGTGAAAGCAACCATCCATCAGAGACTGAGATCATATATTCATCTAAGTGCACCTAACTTGAATGTTAAGGGCATATTAATACTTCAAAAAAGGATTACCTTCGGATATCTAGCTAAACCAAGTCCTGTAAAGGTGTTCCCTACCTGGATAAAGGTTGGCTATTGGTCAACACTATTAGGTGCTTACAACTCTCAAGGGGAAGTGATAGTTCCAAGGTCAACCCCTTAATCAATAGGTGCTAGTGTAAATATGTGATAATGAAGGGGAAAAGGTTTCATGGCCAAGTGTTATGGTCAAAGGGACGAACTGATGGGGTGTCCACATTTGGAGTGTATGAATGTAAAGGAGGGAACAATCATGGAGGCACGGGTTAGGCTGCTCGACTTGCTTTTTCCACCCCTCTTGTGCACCTTTTACCTATTCCTGATAATTCTTTGTATCACTACATATAGCGCAAGGGTTAGAGCTTGCTCTTTATGATGTAGCATTTTAATTGCCCCTTAAGATGAGCGAGTTCATCGCTCATCAGAGCTGGGACATGCAAGGGTTCCTTATAATGTAAGGGAGCATCATGTGCTCAGGAACCAGGTGATGGCTAATGAGGAGGGTAAATCTCATGTTAGGCTTTTTGTAAATTTAAGTAGATGTTCTATGCTTAATGCAACTTTACTTTTACTCCCAATATCACACAACAATCACATAAACAACAAAGTAAAATGCTAATAGAACATACCAGTAGATCGACAGAAGACAAGCCAAAAATATATAATGTGTTGGTGCGTTACGACGGTTAACAGGATGCTTCAACCAACAAAGTCTCAATATGGTCAACCAACCAGCAATGTCACACAACCCTCTAGGATAGCCAAATGGTCAACTCAAAAGTCAACCTAAAAAGTCAACACTGTCAGTGAACGGTTAACGCAAACAACATCAACAGCTAGGTCAACGCAGAAAAGTGAAAGTCAATGTCTTGCCTCGGGAATAGTGCCAGAAAATGCGGATTTGGAAAATTGAACTTTTGGGAGAGTTTCAGGTCCTTTTGACCTTGCATTGACCAAAGTCAATGCTGGTCAAAGTTTGCTGCAGAAACCCTAGACCGAAATCAGAAATGTGTTGCTACTGGAATTTTCCCACTTGTGGAGAGAAGAGCCTCCAAGGTCATCGAATCAATCAGATGAGGAGAGAGAAATGTGTGAGGATGAGATGAGTGAAAATGTCCTCCAATGTTTACCAATATATATCCATCAATGAGGGTGTGTGACACAACTGCTGGTGCACAAAACCTTAAGGCCGACTTGCACATATTTTGAATAAATTCAAAATAAATTTTTTGCTCATCGGATCAAGATGATTTGGGGCAAGGCTAGGTTTCCAGTTGGAGGTTTCCTGATTCGAGAATACATTGCAGAGAAAGTAGAGAGAGATCCAGAGAGGCAGCGTAGAGCCACGCTGGGCAGCGTAGAGCCATGCTAAGGCAGCGTAGAGCTTGTGAGGAGATCCAGAAATTTTTTGAGAGATCCAGTGCCAAGAGCCGGGGTGTGAGACGGGAGGGCTAGAGGATCGAGCATCCAGCTAGTAGATTGATCAGCTAGAGGGAGTGACGCAATCCCTATCAGTTGTGACATAGAGCAGGGAAATGACTGCACATAGGCAATGCAAACGCAGCTTGGGGCTAGCCATTCAGAGGCTGGATCAGTTTCGGATCGCTAGTGATAGTGTGAGGTATTTCTCACTAATTTTATGCCAGTCAGATTCTCTGTATAGGATAGCCAGTAAGACATCTAAAGATTGTATTCAAAATCTACTGCATAATATACAAACCCTCAACTGCTGCACCGATTTTCTCACATTGGGTTTTTCTAGGGACATTTTCCAAAAACAATGGTGTCAATTGTGTGTGTGCTATTTTCTTTCTTGTTCGGTACTTGTTTCCGCATAATTATTTATGTTGTGAAGGCTGCAGTTGTATTTATTTCGATGTTTACAGTGTAACACAGTAAATAACTTGTATGAGAATTAACAAGTAGGAGAATCAGATTGCTGCAATAGGGATTTGGATCCACAAAGTAGTGGATGTCAGGAGTTGTCCGGCTGGCTGTCAAATGTAGGAGAAATTTTTTCTCCTATGGGGTTACCCATTTTGGTGGGTAACAGTCCTAAGATGGTTACATGACATTCCTTTCATTTTTCAGAGGGTGTTTGTAAAAGGATCCCTACTTTGGTTATATCGAGTGGTCCCATGTTGTAAGCAACTATTGGCTCCTTGTTGCTCTTATTGGAATACTTTCCTATGGTGCCATATAATAGAATGGTAGGTAGTCAATGTCTTCTCAGTCCATCTCATCTGGAAGAACCAAAGGTGTTCTTATAGATCTGGTCTCCTTTAGCCTAGTTGAAATTTTCTTTTAACTCAAGCTCGGGGAATGAAACATAGGAAAACATCTTCCTGATCATAATCAAAATAAATACAACCATATAGACTGCCACCAATTTTGCACTAGATGTGTGTTTGTGTGACCAAGAAGGATTCCACTAACATCAATTTATGCTGACAATGTATTCCAACACAATAATTCATCTTGAAGCAAAACTGTAAGTGTGCCTCATGATGATAGAATACACATGTAATAAATATTATTGCCCCATGGGAAAACATGGTGCCACAATAAATTCCACATGAACAACCATCATCATGCTGCTCGTTACCACCCAAACCTTTCTTGAGATGGACGTCCTATAACTCAAGTACATGTAATGTACCTTCCTAAAATAATTTTTGCTAAAGGAAGATTCACAATTTTGCATTTTTGACTATTTTGGGGCCAAGGTGCTTTTGAAAATAATACTTAGGGGAAGGGGAGGCCAAAATTATTTGGCTAGTGGAATGTGGGGCCACCCCTCATGAAATATGCACCCCCTTGGGAAGAAATTCGAATTGCTAAGGGAAGGAGGTCAAAATTGCTAGGCGGAGGGACCCACATGAGGAGGTAAGGAAAAAATTATAAATAGAAGGATGGTAGCTATAGGGGCTTTTGACACTTTGACAAATTATTTGCACTTAGCATGCTTGAGCTGCTTAGCCGAGTTTAAACCTGAGATTCTCAAGTGAGTTTCTCAACCCTTGCTTCGGTGGACCACGAGTGCCAGCCCTAGGAGGGATATCAATTCACTTGTGGGTTCGTTCAACTTCTTCTTCAGGCCATTCAGAGGAGTTTGCTGGCAGTTTCTTGGGCATAGGAGAGGAACATGATTTGCTTGAAGTGGCCAACAAAGAGCAGAGATATTGCTGAGGTTTCTGAGGAAGCCTTACACTTCCATTTGCTGGAAATTTTGGGGAAAAGGTCAGCCAAATTAGGGAGGAATTTTGCTGAAGCAGTGTGGCCATCTAAGAGACTGTGTGGGCCTGCGCAGGAGGGATTTTTGGGTACACGTGGGAGCTAAGGGAGTGACCCCTTGGGGCTGATGTGAGCTAGGGACTTGAGGAGATTTTTGGAGGATTATTTCCCTAACATTTTGTAGTGATTTTGGAGGGCTGGAGAAGTGTTTCATTTGGTGGGTCAAAATTCCTAGTGTGTGGAGGGGCATGCTGGAATTGGGGTCAATTTTGGGGGTCAGAAGTTGGTCAAACCCTTTCTGGGTTTTGGTGGGTAATTTGAGAGGAGTTTAGGGTAAATTTTGCAGAATTTTCTGAGCACCGGAGGTGGGTCATTCAGTTGGTTCTTTCCAGCAGACTGAGTAGAATTTCTAGGGCAGCGTAGAGCATAGTCATAGAAGTCCATTCCAACATCTGGGCATTGTATTTTTCCACCTGGGGCTTGTATAGCTTGAATTTTTGGCAAGCCCAGGTGAAATCCTAACGTAACCCCATTGTACTATTGCTACATTTAATAAAATGGCTTAGCTGGGTGTTATTTTTGGCAAATTTCTGGGTGTTCACTTATGACTCAGAATTTTTTTATGCTTGTTCATCTATGCTTTGTTTATCATTGTATTTCCTAAGTAGGAATATTACAGTGGTATCAGAGCTCAGATCTTGGCTCAGCTGTGGGATTTTCTTGTGACTTTGGGGGGCCAACAGAACGTTACCTACCAGAGGTAGAGGTACTAGAGTAGGGAAAGGGAATTTGAGATCACTCCTGATACTGAAATTTGTGAAAATTCTACTGCAATATCTTGGTTTATTTCTCCTACTTGATTTAGATTAATACAAGCTATTTTCAGAAATTAGATTAAGAAAATACTGAAATAAACACAACTACAGCGTACATGCATATCATTTACTGAATAATACGCTCATCCAACAAAGTGACACAAGGATTTTTGGACATAAGACCTCGAAAAACCCAATGCGGGAAAACCAGTGCAACAGATATGAGGGTTTATTTTATCAAGTAGTTCCTAAGTACAATAAATCTAGGTTCTAGATCTGGAAAAATCTGACAGAGAATAAAAGAAATCAAATCTGCAGCTATTCTGAAATTCTAGTACCAAATATCTAACTGATCCACACCCTCAAATGGGATTTACAAGACTCAGCCTAGATCTGGCCCTAGAAACCCTTAGCGCTGCCCCTGAAGCCCCAGTGTCAGCCTTGCAAGCCTCAGAATGCCACTGTGCTGCCCCATAGTGGGACTGCGTAACCCCTGGTAAGGTGACGCAAGCCTTACAATGGCCCTCGAAACCCTCTGCGTAACTTCTGAAGCCCCCTGGAGTCTCTGTGTTGTGCTGCATAGTGACTGCGCAGCACCTGTGTAACTGCTGCTCTGCTTCTCCACGCTGTCCTTGTTGCCCCTCCTCTGCCTCTTATTGACTCTTGGCTCTGGGATCATATCATTCCCTTAGCCAATACTACTCCTCGCTGCAGAAAATTCCTCCGGAAATTCTTAGCAAACCCGCCCTAGAATTCCAAATCTATTTCTCAGCTCTGCAACTATGTGTCTTCTCCAACTAACCGTCAAGCCTTTCTCTTATAATTTTTCATTCATCTCATCAATGGTCGAGATTAAAACATTCATCAACGGCCGAGATTAAAAGACTGCTTGATCTGTGTCTTTTAGAACATTTCAGCGCATGTGTTAATTAATTCACTTTAATTATTTAATTTTCCTAAGTTTAGACTTAGGAAATCCATTAAAAGAATTAATTATTTGAATGACTTGAACACCAACTGAAATTTCACAAAACACTTTCTGGGTTTTGGAGATCAAGTGTGTCTTAGCCCCTCCACAAAATTTTAGGGCTAGAGCACACCCAATGCTACACCAACTATACAAAATCTCAACAGTCCCTCTTAGCACGGAGTGTGCTCTAGGATACTCTAGCAATGCATCCACACCATGCACTACAAGACCTTGAAGCTGGATTCTGTGTTGTTGATGCTTGGCCTGCTGCCCTCCATCCACTGCATTACTGCCCATGCCACTGCCACTGACACTGCCACATCTGTACTGCGACTCCCTCTCAAATTGTTGCATCATACTGCCCATAGCACTGCCATTGATAACTGCTGCACTGCAACTCAGTTGTTGAGAAGTAAGCAACTGAAAGACTTCTGCCCAATTGTTTGACAGATAAGTCAGGTTGCCTTCCATCACTGAAGCTCCCTGGATGCTGATTCACGCTGTCCTCCTAGAGACACTGTCATGCTGCAACACTGCATTGTGTAAGCACAACCTCTCTACGCTGCTGAAGTCCCATCAACCCCTCTGCGCTGCTGCTGCCTCTACATTACGCTGCTCCCTCTTCAGCTCTTCAACTCCCTCTTTTGATTCAATGTGACCTTCTGCAACCATCTCCTGACTCATCCCGCTACCGTCTTAAGGCTGCCGTAGCTCATATGTGATCTAAGAGTAGGGTTGACTCAGGGATCCCGCCATAGTTTGTAGATGCTCTACAGATCCATGTCACCCCACCTCTTCTCTCAAGGCACATGAGCACTCATGGCTGCATCATCATCAGAGCCATCTTCCTTTGCTGCTCCAGGCTTGGAATCAGAAGATACTTTGTCCTTCTTCTTAGGACAACTGTTGGCGAAATGACCAAGATCACCACAGTTAAAGCATCAGACCTTGGAAAGGTCCTTCTTCTTCTTCCCTTGATGCAAGGGCTACATCCTCCTCCTCCTCCTTGACTTTGGCCTTTCCGCTTCCTCCACTGATATTCTGCCGCTTGGTGACCCTCCTGATCTCCTCTTGGAGGATAGCCCACATGTCAGCCCAAGATGGTAACGCTGCCCTTCCCAGAATACTCTGGACAAACGTTTCCCAGTCTTCCGAGACTGCATTCAGAGCAGTCCTCACTAAGAGCCCTTCATCTGGAGTAGCACCAATTGCAACCAGCTGCTCTCGGATGGCTTGAAGCCTGAAGAGGAATGGATCTATCACTTCACCCTTCATCATTTGGAACAACCGCATCTGGTTCTCCAGAAGCATTCTTCTTTGTACGGAGCCTCCTTGGTACATTGTGTCCAAGGCTACCCACATGTCATTTGCTGAAGTCTTCCCATCAATATGAGGTATAACGTGGTCCTTGACTCCGTCTATGATCAAATGCTTCGTCCGCGCTTGATTTTCTTCATACTTCTTGAGAGACCATACTCATCTAGAACTAAAAGGATTCTGGCCCTCCAGATAACATATTTGGACATGCCATCCAATCTATCTTGATCCCTCACTCCATATCAATCCATCTTGCTCAGATCTGACAGAAACAATACTTCTCTCTCTAGATCTGGGTTTCTTGGTGACTAGAAACCCTCTAGAATTGCTTTTGCTGAAGGTTGATTTCCCTCTTGGAAATATTTCACTCAAACACAAACGAAAAACACTCTCCGATCCTCCTGATCGCAACTCAGATCTGCTGAGTAACTGTCTTCCTCCCGCCTTGGTTGACTTAGCTAGGCACAATTCTGCATCTGCAGAATCTCCACCCCACCAGCACTGCTGAAGATATGAAGCACTGATTCCGGATCTTGGCAAAATTCTTCTGCAACTGGAGAAATGACTGGACTGCGTCTCACTGACTGGCCCAACGTAGCCTCAGCGCTGCTCAGAAGTGGACTACGTAACCCCAGAGTGGTTGACGCAGTCCTTACGCTGCCCTGGGAGGGATCTGCGTAAGCCTGAAGGCCTTCTGCAGCTTCAATGTTGTCCTCTTCTGGATCTGTGTTCTCCTGCTACCAAGATGCCCTTTCTAGATTTGCTGCTTCTTCTGCCACCCTGCAGAAAATATTTCTTCAGCTTGATTTGCTATCGCCCTGATACCATGTGAAAATTCTACTGCAGTATCTTGGATTATTTCTCCTACTTGAATTAGATTAATACAAGTTATTTTCAGAAATTAGATTCAGAAAATACCGAAATAAGCACAACTACAACCTATACATGTAGATCATTTACGGAATAATATGCTCATCCAATAAAGTGACACAAGGAGTTTTGGACATAAGTCCCTGGAAAAACCCAATGTGGGAAAAGCGGTGCAACATATATGAGGGTTTATTTTATTAAGTTGTTCCTGAGTACAGTAAATCTAGGTTCCAAATCTGGAAAACCCGACAGAGAATAGAAGAAAACAAATCTGCAGCTAACTTGAAGTTCTAGTACCAAATCTCTGACTGATCCACACCCTCAAACAAGATTTACAACACTCAGCCCAGATTTGGCCCTAGAAACCATCAGCGCTGCCCCTGAAGCCCCAACATTAGCCCTGCTAGATTAGAATGCCACTGTGCTGCCTAGAGAGGGACCGCGTAATCCCTGGAAGGGTGACGCAGGCCTTACACTGGCCTTGGAGACCCTCTTCGTAACTTCTGAAGCTCCCTGGAGTCTCTGCGTTGTCGTGCATAGCACCTGCGTAGCTACTCCTTTGCTTCTCTGCGCTATCCTTGTTGCTGCTCCTCTGCCTCTTACTGACTCTTGGCTCTGGGATCAGATCATCCCCTTAGCCAATACTACACCTCGCTGCAGAAAATTCCTCCAGAAATTCTTAGCAAACCCGCCCTAGAATTCTAGATATATTTCTCAGCTCTACAACTGTGTGTCTTCTCCAACTGACCCTCAAGCCTTTCTCTTATAATTTTTCATTCATCTCATCAATGGCCGAGATTAAAACATTCATCAATGGCTAAGTTTAAAAGACTGCTTGATCCGTGTCTTTTAGAACATTTCAGCACGTGTTAATTAATTCACTTTAATTATTTAATTTTCCTAAGTTTAGACTTAGAAATCCATTAAAAGAATTAATTATTTGAATAACTTGAACACCAACTGAAATTTCACAAAACACTTTCTGGGTTTTGGAGATCAAGTGTGTCCTAGCCCCTCCACAAAATAGAGCACACCCGATGCTACACCAACTAGACAAAATCTTAACAAAACTAAAGAGTAAACGGTAGTGGTAACAAACATTAAAGAACCTAAAAGCAAGGAGGAGTTAGATTTGGCTACGGGACAAAAGGAAATACTAGAGGAATTCAAGCAGCAAAATAGGGACAATGGCTTCCAAAGAGAGTTCCTTATTAGGGAGACTTTTGGGGCTTCCCACCAGTATGACCTGTTGAGAAATTAGGGCGTTTAATTCAATTTCTCTTTCATGATAATTACTTGTGAACTTGTTATGATTCTTTTACTTAGATGTTATCTTCGTTAGCTTATTATGTATTTCATCAAGTCAGTTATCAAAACACAAGAGACACAAGATTTAGGCTCTTCAAGCCAGGGCCAAAACCTCTCCCCCTTGGATAGGAAAAGCCGAGAGAAATTCTTCTTGTAGATCTTCAAGTGACGAGTACAAAAACCATGACACAGACCCTTAACACCAGTATGCCTCGAAGACGTTGTCACTGCTCTTTCTCGGCTCCTTATGCTGATCTACTTTTCTGCATCGTACTGCACTAGTACTGAACTCGGTCCCTAACTGATGTGTTTCTGTTTGTTCCTTCTTCTAGGCCTATTATTTGCACCTTCTATACCCAAGACAATCCTTGTACTTGCTGGAATATTCCTCCTTAACGTTGAGCTTATCCGAGAATATGATGGTCTATTTAACACTTGTGATATCCTTTACGTTGCTGTCAATGCACTTGCTTTAAAGATCGTATTCCTTGCTGAACTACATCCTTTTCTTCCACACTGATTAGTCTCCCTTCTGGCTTGATTACAGTCCCGTACCTTCGCACCTAATCTTAGAACTTGACGTGGTATATTGGACCCAAAACAGAGGTAAGTTATCCTTCCTTTCTTTCGCCGTTTTGTCTTCTTTTCAACGCACCAACGGTACCCTTAAATTGTCATTAAACTTCAGATCTCATCCAAATATTGTCCGAACTATATGTGTCACTTTAGGCCACAGTCCTGTCTATTTATAGGGACTCTCTCCCTCTGCTTGGGCCGACATGATCTCTATAATATTCCCAATTAGCAGCAGCTAATTGGAAATATTAATTTTGATTAATTTTGCCTTTATAAAGTTAAAATAAAAATAAAGTGGGTGAAAGGAGAATATAACTCACTAAAATAAAGTGCACTCCCTAGTAGACTCAACGTTGTGACTTAAGTGGGCCAAGAGGGCCAAGAGACCACGTAGAGGGGGACCCACTTAGACCACGTGGGCCATGACAACGCAGTTTAGTTGGCAACGTGGGCCAAATGGAGGCTACGTATGAGATGGTGGGGCCTAGGGTTGAGAGAGGCCCATTGCTATAAAAAGGAGGAGAGCCTCCTCATTTCCTCATTCGAGTTTATGTATATTGAGCTGGTCACTACGACTTTGAGCACGCTGGCTGTTTAGCTTGTCTGCAACACAGTTTAGTGCATTGAGTGTCTCCGTTCGGAGATCTCACCCTCAGCCCCGGAAGACTTCGAGTGCTTTCTCGGGTGAGGTTGTCCCATCAGTGTTTTGCGGGAGGATTGGAGTTTGGCATTCGTGGAGGAGCACTGCATCCATAGACTATGCAGTCTTGAGAGGGAGGACGCAGTCCATATTGAGGGAGCTCCGGTGTGGCATTCTTCAGGAGGATTTTGGTCAGGAGATTGAGCAAGGGGCCAGCCCTTGCCTATTGGAGACTTTTGGTTGAGCAGGAGGTCTTATTTTGTAGTATTCCATTCAGTCTCAGCGTAGAGCCTTGGAGGATAGCGTAGATCCCCAAGGGGGGGTATTTTCGGGGGTTGGCCATTCCAGAAACGCTTTTTGGGCTTTTCTGGGTATTGTGAGTAGATGCGGATTCCAGAGTTTCAGCGCATTCCGAGTAGGGGAGTAGCCCCAACTACTCATTTGGTTCCAGCAGTAGCAACTACTCTCATTTGGTTCCAGCAGTAGCAACTACACGGCAGTTTTCCAGCAGCTTGGACATAGATCAGAGAGCAGCCATTCCTTCGATATTCTGAGAGTATTCCTACACTTGCCTGGTGCAAGTCGAGGTGCCATCACTCTGATCACCTCTTGTACTCATTGCTATTTTTCAGTATAATAAAATGGCTCAGTATTCTCTCTATTTTATGTGTATCTGTTGCATATATTGTTTCTAGCATTTCATGTACTGTTGTATGATCCGCATCACTGCTTTGAGACATTCCGTTGTTATACCATCTGTTGTGTTTTGCCCATACTCTATAGACGGAGTCTGGTGAGGGCCAAGTAGTCTCCAGATCTCATCCTCTTTTCAGAGGTGAAATATCTGGTAAATGCCCCTCCAGTCCATCTCTGGTTTAGAGTTGACTGTGTTTGAGAGATATCCCTGAAAGGGGATATTACAGTGGTATTAGAGCTCATAGACCTGGCTCAGCCTGTGGAGCAAGTTGTCTATGACACAGGAAGAGAAGCCGTGGGGATATTTTTTTATGAACAAAGAGGGTAGGCGGAATCTTACCCACCAAAGGCAGTAGAGGTAGAAAATATGGGGGTTTCACAATAGTGTGACCAACATTTACCAGCCTTCGGTAGGCCAACCAGAATCACAATGCCTACATTCTTACCTCCAGTACCGAGTGAGAAAGGTAGGCGGCATGATCATATACCTTTTGGAGATTATTTCCGTGAATGGCAGTCCATGGGGGAAAACTTCAGAGCGGCTTTGCCCTTCAGAGATTACTGTCAGCTCAGGCAGGATGAAGGAGGAAGGAACAGTGGGGTTTCTAGCATGCAGAGTTCAGAGCTGCAGCGTACCACTGGGAGGACACCTTTTCCCACGTTCGATGGATCCACTGATTGCATGGCTTGAGATCAGGTGGAAAAGCTGGATACCTCTTTCCAGCTTGACCGAATAACGGAGGGGGAAGCCATCAAAATGGCTACCTCGCACTTGGAGGATGAAGGCACACAGGATCATGGGGAGCATGTGGATACACCCAGTATGACGCAGGGGTCACCTGTGTTGGAGACTTCTTTGACCATATCGGTTGACATCTTAGTAGAGAGAGTAGAGCTTACCCCAGTAGTGCCATCCATTGAGGTGATGACCGGGGTAGTGTCCGAGTTTTCGGGTGGTAGCAGCACGCGGCAGATGGGTGCAGTGCTAGGAGATGTATCCACCTTTGATGAGGCACTAGGAGAAACAGAGGTATTGGACGATGGTCGCACACAACGGTGTCATCAGCCTCGAGCCGACCTTCTAGTTTTGAAAGGGAAGGCCACATTAGTACGAGAGGCTATTTTTTTATAGAATGAGGAGCTAGAGGGCATGAGAGTGGTTTGTGCTGAGTCAGCAGCCAAGTTGGCCCACACTGGGGAACGGTTGGATTCCCTAATGGTACAGCTAGAGGGCTCATTGGATTGTCAGAGCAGCCCCCTCCAGGCATGCATAGACGGGGCTAGCAGCATTATTGGGTCACGTCTTTCCATTGAAGAGAGAGAGGCCGAGCCACCTAGTCAGATCTCATACGTTGACTTGGTTAGTGGGATGAGACGATCGGAGTTGCATAGGGTGCAACATCCACATGTTGAGGTGGGATGGCGAGAGATTTTGAGTTGGTACTCGATGGAGTGGGTTATGATGATAGTGGTGGACCCGAGTTTAGTTCAGCAGGAGTTTCCAGGTGCTGGGAATACAGGAACCCCAGATTGGCATTGGGATCTAGGCGGGACTACCTGTCGTTTCCCAGGCAGGTTGGTTGACTATGTCTTGGAGGGTACATTTGGCCTAGCAGTTGAGCATGCGCATTTGCTAGGGGAGTTTCGGTTAGCTCCAGTGGCCAACCAGTTTATGGACAGACTCCATAGGTTGTCTTGGTATGACACTTGTACACGGGGTCACAGAGTGATCAACATATCTTGGCAGAAGCTTGTCGGAGGAGGTGGCATTGGCAGGACACCATATGGTGCCTTGTATGGGGCCAAGGGTTCTTCACCTTTGTGAGGGGCACAGAGGTCACAGCGGAGTCGAGTAGTGGTGGTATCACTACTGACACATAGGGAGATTCACTTCTCGGACCCCTCGGGGAGGGTTTGGAGTGATGATCCATTCGTCGGCGGATATAGCGATGCGAGAGTGGAGATGATGATATTGATTGGGGGTGGTCTAACATGTAGAGACACAACTCTAGGTCATCGCATCCAGGGGTGTGTGGGAGCCTCTAGCATTGAGCAGTGGACTATCGGTGGGCATGGAGTTGCATGGTGGTGTACCATAGTGTGTGGGACTGCATTTTGGAGTAGGAGTGTTCTACATCACATTGAGAACACACGGGGAGTGACCGATGCCTTGACACAGACCAGGCACGAGACGGTACAGGGTGGTACAGCAGTAGTAGGGGGTATCCAGCAGTGTACAGGGGTACGCCTCAGTGTGCAGTGGCATGTCGAGGAGTACATGGATGATCGGTGGTATGCGAGGGCATACGGTGCTGCACAGCAGAGTCTTAGAGCATTGCCTCCAGGGAGACTCACGGACAGGGACACCGGGCTTACCTCTGGGGGTATTTCACCCAGGATCGATGGGGAGACAGATGAGCGATGCTTGACGGTATCTGTGGGGACTCATGCACCTGACCCTCTTCTACATCACTCACGGGCACAGTCAATTTTGTCGTTGTCCTTTGGCACTTTGGGCATGAGCAGCGGGGTACGCGAGGCTCACCCAAGATATTTGGATGACACTCAACACACTAGGGGAGAGACTTCTCAGCAGTGGCACTGGGTCAGGGTGCTAGATGACAGCCACAGGTTAGGGGATGAGGTGATCCTCTGTAGGGGTGGCACATCAGTCATTGCTGAGCCGACGCTTGGGGAGCGGGTCATGAGGGAGACATGCGTCACTTTTCCCTTAGGGCATGTTGAGATCATGCATGAGCAGAGGATACTGTTTACAACAGAGGTAGCATCCCAGTATGTGTCTGGGCTCCAGACAATGTATCGACACATTATCGAGAGGGTGGATGGCATATTCAATGCAGATGAGGTGGCGGAGGTAGAACAGGAGGGCATTCCTTCTGTATGCCAGGGTGAGGACTCTTCTTTATATGAATCCATAGGATCAGTTGGGGACGCTTCTGGGGAGTGAGAGCAGTCATGCAGAGATGATGACAGTAGACCGAAGCTGCATTCCAGTGTCCAGGGTGAGCAGTCAGGGGACTCTACGGGAGATACTCTGGGCGATGAGTCACTTGTGACAATTCAGCCAGAGCAGCATATGATGGAGCCTGAGTCAGCAGAGGAGGATACTATGCACATCATGCATGATAGTCCTTTGGGGGAGAGCCAGATGGAGGCTCACATAGAGTCCGTGATGGGTATGCGGCTAACCTTGGGGTCAGCCATTGAGGAGGAGCAGTCAGATGCACTGACATTGTGTACAGTGACAGCAGTTTTAGATCCATATCCTCTAGAGATGTTGGAGGTTGATGGGATATTTCTGCAGGGGGCTAGGGGACGGCAGGAGCTTCACATTCCCGATGAGAGGGATGAGTTGTTGGAGATGGCGGAGCATCCATCTTTGGGCCGACACATTGATGAGGTACAGATAGATGTGCGTACAGTCGGTCGAGCTGCAGTACTTTCAGTGAGTAGTACTCTCCAGGAGTACATCAATGGGGCTTGCAGCACATCTTGCCCACTTTGGCCCATTATAGAGAGAGGGGCTTCCTTCTACAGGCAGCTTTCGTTGGCAGACAGGGCAGAGCAGTGTGAGTTGATTTCGGGCTGGTGACAACACTCCAGGCGTGTACCGTGTACAGTTGTTGCTACATTAGATTCTTCTTCTAGGATGGATTGGCGGGAGACCATGAGTTGGTACCCTCTTGATGGTACGATTTTCTTCGTAGGGAGCACAACAGAGCAGGGGCCCTCAGACATAGCCGATGTTACAGATTCCAGCTGGCAGTGGGGCCCAGGTCATCATTTCTTCAGCACTCCATCCCGATTTCAGGAGGGTAGGATCAGCATGGGATTGAGTCAGGACTTGGATTGGAGAGAGGTGATGAGTTGGTATACAGTTGGTGGGGCATCTTATACAAGTAGAGGTATAGCACAGCAGGAGTCAGGGAGTATTGATGCTTGTTGGCGGGCTTCACTTCATGGGGCATCAGCTATAGCCAGAGGCAATGCGCAATCTGAGCCGTGGGACTTGGACGATGATGGGCCATGGTGGCGTTGGGATCCAGGAGGATTGTTTGTTCGCTGGGACAATGAGAGATCAGTTTTGGATCCCGGCACTGAGAGATCCCTCCATATTAGGGTGTTACAGAGGAGAGGGAAGATTCAGTGTTGCATCTGGGACCCAGGCACATTTTACAGCGATGGTGGGGAGCATCAGCTAGAGCGGATGCTTGTTCAAGCATTGCTTGAGGACACGCAATTTTTGGCGGGGAGGACTGTAATATTCCCAATTAGCAGCAGCTAATTGGAAATATTAATTTTGATTAATTTTTCCTTTATAAAGTTAAAATAAAAATAAAGTGGGTGAAAGGACAATATAACTCACTAAAATAAAGTGCACTCCCTAGTAGACTCAACGTTGTGACTTAAGTGGGCCAAGGGGGGCCAAGAGACCACGTAGAGGGGGACCCACTTAGACCACGTGGGCCATGACAGCGTAGTTTAGTTGGCAACGTGGGCCAAATGGAGGCTACATAGGAGATGGTGGGGCCTAGGGTTGAGAGAGGCCCATTGCTATAAAAAGGAGGAGAGCCTCCTCATTTCCTCGTTCGAGTTTATGCATATTGAGCTGGTCAATATGACTTTGAGCACGCTGGCTGTTTAGCTTGTCTGCAACACTATTTAGTGCATTGAGTGTCTCCGTTCGGAGATCTCACCCTCAGCCCCGGGAGACTTCGAGTGCTTGCTCGAGTGAAGTTGTCCCATCAGTGTTTTGCGGGAGGATTGGAGTTTGGCATTCGTGGAGGAGCAGTGCATCCATAGACTGCGCAGTCTTGAGAGGGAGGACACAGTCCATATTGAGGGAGCTCCGGTGTGGCATTCTTCAGGAGGATTTTGGTCAGGAGATTGAGCAAGGGGCCAGCCCTTGCCTATTGGAGACTTTTGGTTGAGCGGGAGGTCTTATTTTGGAGTATTCCATTTAGTCTTAGCGTAGAGCCTTGGAGGATAGCGTAGATCCCCAAGGGGGGTATTTTCGGGGGTTGGCCATTCCATAAATGCTTTCTGGGCTCTTCTGGGTATTGTGAGTAGAGGCGGATTCCAGAGTTTCAGCTCATTCTGAGTAGGGGAGCAGCCCCAACTACTCATTTGGTTCTAGCAGTAGCAGCTACACGACAGTTTTCCAACAGCTTGGACGCAGATCAGAGAGCAGCCATTCCTTTGATATTCTGAGAGTATTCCTACACTTTCCTGGTGCAAGTCGAGGTGCCATCACTCTGATCACTTCTTGTACTCATTGCTATTTCTTAGTATAATAAAATGGCTCAGTATTCTCTCTATTTTATGTGTATCTGTTGCATATATTGTTTCTAGCATTTCATGTACTGTTGTATGATCCGCATCACTGCTTTGAGACATTCCGTTGCTATACCATCTGTTGTGTTTTGCCCATACTCTATAGACGGAGTCTGGTGAGGGCCAAGTGGCCTCTAGATCTCACCCTCTTTTCAGAGGTGAAATATCTGGTAAACGCCCCTCCAGTCCATCTCTGGTTTAGAGTTGATTGTGTTTGAGAGATATCCCTGAAAGGGGATATTACAATCTCTTCCTATTAGGCCGACTTAACAAGGAGTGTCTTCAATACATTTGAGTTGACTTGTTCAATGAGATCTTCCAGCATCTTCCAGAGCATTTTGACAAGGTCTTGAGGCATACTTTTGACATGAATAATGATCCTTTACAAGTGTAACAACATTTCATATACATGACTCTAAATTATACATTTATGACAATATGACAAATCCCTAAAGACATTAAGAAGTATTTGACCTATAATAAAAACTCCTTGCTCATGAAACCCATGAAGCAAGCATTACAAAATACATTTTATTATCTTTGTCTTCTTCATTACATAAATTCATAATTACAAGTCATTATGAAGACCGAACCTAGTTACACTTTCCAACACTCCCTTTTAACTAGGGAGGTATTCATAATGGTACATGGTCACTCTCAATCTGAAGAATCTCATAAGAAGACTTTGATTGGTAATCCCATCTATATAGCATCATATCAACTAGCATTGTCATAGTGCAAGGCCTTGACTAACAAATCCATCTCTCCACGAGACCATGAGCTACAATGTTGGCGAGACCAATGATGAGTAGACACCCTCATCATCGTCTCTCTTGGATCATATCCCACCCAGGTTCATATAAGATATGTCTATTAGGACAATTCTTACTGTTGGATTCCCAGTCCTCAAAGAATATTCGTCCTTTCACGACTACTCTTTCCGTGGATGCCCTAATACATCCCAAAAGAGTATCAGATGCCAGATGATTACCCAATCCCGCATTTTGTCTTCTAGGTGAAGACCATAATGATGTGTCTATCTCTCCCTCTCAATTAGGGAGGACATATTCCACAAAGGAATGTACTCATTTCTATTCAAGGAATGTACCTAAGCTCCCTCTTGGCTTAGGAATTACCGAGTTTCTTCCAAGTATGAAACTTATTACCGGGTTCCCTCTTAATTAGGGACCTACAGTAGCAATGATGAACACCCAGCTGCTCATGAGGAACTCCTTCCTTCAATGTCATGAATTTCTTTGTGGTTGAGGGGTCTTCATCTTTGGGATTTCTACATAGGGCACAGATCATCCATCACTTTCATCTAAGAGTAATATCTTCTATCAGAAAGTGATCCATCAATCTTCTTATCTAGTCTAGCTTCATGCCATGCTGCTTTCCTTTGAGCCATACTTCTTCCAAGGATATTTCATCCTGCCATATGGTTTTCAACCTGTGGATGACATATACTTCGCTTTGGTAGCCCTCCATAAGCTCATGCAATACTTCTCACCAAAAGTATCACCCTGATCCACATCATCGGTCCTCTGCGTTGCTGATTCTCGACCTTTTTCCCCTCATCCACTGTGCTGCTGCAATCTATATTGCTGCCCATGACTCTGCCACTGTCACTGCTACATCTTTACTGCAGCTCCCTCTCAAAATGCTGCATCATGCTACCCATAGCACTGCCATTGCTAACTGTTGCTTTGCAACTCAGTTACTGAGAGTTAAGCAATTGAAAGACATCCCAAATACTGACATACTGGTCAGTCTAGATGCACCTTGACGCTGAAGCTTCCTCTGCTACTACTCTGCATTGACCCTCTGATGCTACTGTGTTGTTGCTGCGCTGTTGCTGCTCTGCACTGCGTAAGCATTGCGTAAGCACTGCTCTGCACTGCAATGCATCATTGTGCACTGTGCTGCTGCTGCCTTTGCTCTGCGCTGCTTCAGACTTTTGCGCTCTAGCTCTACCACTGTTGCTCCATCATCCCTCGCACCCACTGACACCGTCATTCTTCTGTTGTCATTAAGGGCTCCCGTAGCTGTATGTTATCCAGGAGTTTTGGCACCTTAAGGATCCTGCCCCTTCGAACTGTAGCTAATCTACAACACCATATTGCCACACTTCTTAGGTGCATGAGCTCTCATGGCACATCCATCATCATCGTCCTCATCTCCCTGACCTGGTGCAGCCTTCGAGTCAGATTCTTCCTTGCCCTTCTTCTTCAGAGGGCATTGTGTGGCGAAATGTCCCATTTCCCCACATCTGAAGCATCTGACGTTTGAGAGGTCCTTCTTCTTCCTTCTCTGCTGCCCTTGTCATCCCTTCGATGCGAGAGCTGCGTCTTCCTCTCCCTCCTTCTTGACAATGATACCTTTGCTGCTACTTCCTGCCTTGGTCCACCATCTGATCTTTTCTTGTCAAAGAGTTGCCCACATCTCTTCCCAGCTTGGAAGAGTGGCCCTGCCCAAAATGCCTTGGACAAAAGTCTCCCAGTCTTAAGTGATTGCATTCAGAGCAGTCTTGACCATAAGTCCACCATCTGGTGTAGTCCCTACGGATGCTAGTTGATCTCGGATCCCTTGCAATCTGGTGAGGAAGGGATTGATCTCTTCTCCCTTCTGCATATGAAATAATCTCCGCTGGTTCTCAAGCAACATCTTCTGCTGGACATAAGATCCTTGGTACATAGTGGTCAAAGCCTTCCACATTTCCCTTGCCGTGTTCTTCTCAGCAATATGTGGGATCACATGATCCTTGATCGTCCATGATCACGCGTTTGCTTTTGCCTAAGCCTCCTCGTACTTCTTGGGAGGATCAACATTAATCAGAACAACAGTAGTGTTCAAGGCATGATCCTTGATGCGATTTTCATCCAAAATTGCCAGGATCCTGGCCTTCCAGATGACAAAGTTGGATGCTCCATCCAACCTGTCCTAATCCCTCAGTCCATTCATGACCATCTCAACTCGGATCTGGATTTCTTTGGCGATAGAAACCCTCTAAGGAACAAGCTCCCTCTGAATTTCGATTTCCTTCACGGAAATCCTTCTGCCAACAAATGTTGAAACAATCCTCTCTGATCTTGCTTTGCTGCTGCTCAACACTAGATCTAGACTTCTTGGCAAGAAATCTTCTGAGGAACTACTTCCCTCTACTTTGGTTCAACCCCACTAGACACTATTCTGCACCAACAAAATCAGTGCCCTACCAGCAACTCCAAAAAGAAACTGTACTGCACCTCCAGCCACGACAATCCGGAAATTTGAGACTCAACAACCTCTGGCTAACCTAGCAAGCACTGCGCTGCCTTCTGCAGCTATAGCGTCAACTAGTAGGCTAACGTAGGTTCTGCGTGAGCCTTCCCAGGTGACTGCGTCACCCTTCCTCTGCCTCTCTGGCCTAGGACTGTGCTATCTCTCGAGACAATTGCTTTCCTGCTGCAGACTTTCTTTTGTCCTTTCGCTGATGGCTTCAATCCTCCTTGTTCTGCAATCACCCTGATACCATGTGAAAATTTCTGAATCTTGACATACAAAATCCTACTACAATTATCTGATTTGTATTACCTACTTGTTTTCTTCATTTAACAAGTTATTTACGAAATTATTTAGTAAATTCTAATACAAATACATTGCGACCTACACCAATATATAGATCAAGAACTGAAAAATAAGTGAAGCAATCACACGAAAGACACTTATTTTTGGACAATTGTCCCCGGAAAAACCCAAACCAGTGCAACAATATTATTAAGCAACAGTATTTTGAGTACAACTAGGGTGCCAAAATTTGGCTCATCCAACAGAGAAAATCCTTGGTAGACAGATAAAATAGTGAGTTTTACCTCACATTGCAAGTCCTGGCTGATCCAAGATCGAACTGGCGAAACCCAGCTACCTTCTCACCCACATGTTAAATTAATTCACTTTAATTATTTTAATTCCCTAAGTTTTAACTTAGGCTCTATTATCGCTTGCCGCCTACACCTACCTACAGTTAGCGGGAAAAGCTTTTAACCCCACAAGGTGTGGTTGGTGGCAAGGAACTCAGAGAAGGGGCTGTCACCTATTCCCGACTCTCTCCGTTTAAGCTATCTTCTAGGTTAGCTATGAGGGGTCCCCCTAATGAACATAGGCCACCAAATCCACTTGGGTCTACTAACTTAGTTGATGATTCAATGCCTTATTGTAGACCATGTGATGTCTTACATGATGAACTCACTTGTCCTTACGCAAAAAGGATCTTATATGGTGAAATGGTTGGAACAAGTGAACAAATCAATGTAGTTGGAAAAGAGCATCATTTGTCCTTGGATAATTGGATGGGAGTTATGGAAAATAGTCAAAAGATAAGTCAGAAGTCCCCATCCTCCTATAGTGTGAATAATTTTGAAGAGTTGGATAGGATCACTGAGATATATGGAGAGAAGCCTTCATCAAATCAGATTTTAGAGATAGCCAGGGATAAAGAAAGGGCAAGAAACAAGGAAAGAAATCAAATTGCCCATAAAACTTTCACTCCACCTACATCTAAGTTAAATATTGATTTGGGAGGATAGATAAATAATGCAAAGATTTTGGTACCTATGACTGAAATCATGAAGATTCCCTCCCAAAGATATAAGTTGTTGAAAGCCATTGATGCCCCTAATGGAAAAGAAATGTCAAATTTTTCTAAAAATAGATATGAGGATGCCCCTATCACTTTGCAAAGTAGTGATATGTGTAGAGATAACAGAGACCATCAACCATGTTTCATCACTATGTTGGTCAATGGAATGCTTTTGCACAATTGTATGTTTGATTCTGGGGCATCATCGTGTGTCATGACTAAGAA
Organism: Pinus albicaulis; assembly: GCA_034641835.2. NCBI lineage: Eukaryota > Viridiplantae > Streptophyta > Pinopsida > Pinales > Pinaceae > Pinus > Pinus albicaulis. The sequence goes on from CM076579.1 coordinate 701,608,767, forward strand.
AGTCATGAATCAGTTAAACCCGAGGGTTTCTAGACCTTACCACAACATTTGTGCTATGGATTCGAAAATTATTGAGGTTTGTGGTTTGATAAAGGATCTTCAAGTCCACTTGGCAGTTCATCCTGATATTATGATCACCATGGATATTGTGGTGATTGATGTGCCTGATGCATGGGGGATGTTATTGTCTAGAAAGTGGGGAGCTGATATAGGGGTAGTTTGCAAATGGATTTAAGTTATGCTACCATCCCTAATAATGAGGGCATCATGGTTAGGTTGGATAGGGAATTGGAGAGAAAGTTTCACGTGGAAAATCCCAAGGAGCCTCATAATGAAATTGTGTATGAATCTGATGACTTGGGAAACTATGCTATCTTGGCTAATTCTATTGCTCCTTTGGAGAAGGAGATAGCTTAAACGGAGAGAGTCAGGAATAGGTGACAACCCCTTCTCTAAGTTCCTTGCCACCAACCACACCTTGTGGGGTTAAAGGCTTTTCCCGCTAACTGTAGGTAGGTGTAGGCGGCAAGCGATAATAGGCTCCATTAAAAATAATTAAATATTTGAATAACTTTCACTCTGGGTGGAATTTCTCCAAACGATTTCTGGGTCTTGGAGATCTCATGTGTTCTAGCCCCTCACAAAATTTTGAAGCTAGAGTACATCCGATGCTACCCAAAAATCAACAACCTGCACCTATGACCTGTCTGCTCCAACCTCTGAAAGTCCATCCTAACCATGTCATAAAGAATACCAGAAAAAGGAACATTACAAATCCTCTGCCCCAAGATTGCTTGCCCTTGTGAAAATTCTACTGCAGTATCATGGTTTACTTCTCCTACTTGATTTAAATTATACAAGTTATCTTCAAAAATACCGAAGTAAACACAACTACAATCTACACATGTAGATCATTTACTGAATACTACGCTCATTCAATCAAAGTGACACATGGATTTTTGGACATAAGTCCCCAGAAAAACCCAAAGCGCGAAAATCAGTGCAATAGATATGAGGGTTTATTTTATTAAGTAGACCCTGAGTACAATAAATATTGGTTTTAGATCTGGAAAACCTGACAGAAAATAAAAGAAATCTGCAGCTAGCCTGTTGTTCCAGGACCAAATATTTGACTGATCCACTCCCTCAAACGGGATTTACAAGACTCAGCCTGGATATGGCCCTAGAAACCCCAGCGTTGCCCCCAAAGCCCCAGCGTCAGCCCTGCTAGGCTCTGAGTGCCACTGTGTTGTCCAGAGAGGGACTCCGTAACCCCAGAGAGGGTGACGCAGGCCTTACGCTGGCCTTGAAGACCCTCTGCGTAATTCTGAATCCCTCCGGAGCTGCAGCGCTGTCCTGCGTAGCGGCTGCACAACTGCTCCTGCTGCTTTCTGCTCCTCTGCACTGTCCCTGTTTGCTGCTTCTCTGCCTCTTGGCTCCGGGATCATATCATCCCCTCGGCCAATACTACCCCTCACTGCAGAAAAACTCTTCTGGAAATTCTTAGCAAACCCTGTCCTAGAATTCCAGATCTGTTCTCTCAGCTCTGCTTCTGTGTGTGTTTCCAACTGACCCTCAAGCCTTTCTCTTATACTTTTTCGTTGAACCCATCAACGGCCGAGATTAAAACATTCTTCAACGACTGAGATTAAAAGACTGCTTGATCCGTGCCTTTTAGAACATTTCAGCACATGTGTTAATTAATTCACTTTAATTATTTAATTTTCCTAAGTTTAGACTTAGGAAACCCATTAAAATAATTAATTATTTGAATAACTTGAACACCAACTGAAATTTCAAAAAACACTTTATGGGTTTTGGAGTTCAAGTGTGTCTTAACCCCTCCACAAAATTTCAGGGCTAGAGCACACGCGATGCTACACCAACTATACAAAATCTCAACACTCCCTCTTAGCACGAAGTATGCTCTAGCAATGCATCCACACCATGCACTACAAGATCTTGAAGTTGGATTCTGTGCTGCTGATGCTTGGCCTGTTGCCCTTCATCCACTGCACTTCTGCTCTCTGTACTGCTGGCCATGCCACTTCCACTGACACTGCCAGATCTGTATTGTAGCTCCCTCTCAAATTGCTGCATCATGCTACCCATAGCACTGCCACTGCTAACTGCTGCACTACAACTTAGTTGCCGAGAAGTAAGCAACTGAAGGACTCCTGCCCAACTGTTTGACAGATAAGTCAAGCTGCATCTATCACTGAAGCTCCATGGCTGCTGATTTATGCTGTCCTCCTAAAGCCACTATTATGCTGCAACACTGCACTGCGTGAGCTCAACCTCTCTGTGCTGCTGAAGTCCCATCAGCCTATGCGCTGCTGCCTCCACGCTGTTGTTGCCTCTGCATCATGCTGCTCCCTGTTCAGTGCTTCAACTCTCCCCTTTGCTTCGTTGTGACCTTCTGCAACCATCTCCCGACTCATTCCACTACCGTCTTAAGGCTCCCGTAGCTCTTATGTGATCCAAGAGTAGGGCTGACTCAAGGATCCCGCCACACTGTCTGTAGATGCTCTATAGATCCATGTCACCTTAGCTCTTCTCTCGAGGCACATGAGCACTCATCACTGCATCATCATCAAAACCATCATCCTTTGCTGCTGCATCTTTGGAATCAGAAGCTCCTTTGTCCTTCTTCTTAGGACAAGTGCTGGCGAAGTGTCCTAGTTCACCACATTTAAAGCACCATACCTTGGAAAGGTCCCTCTTCTTCTTCCCTTGCTGTTTTCTTTCCTTTGATGCAAGGGTTGCATCATCTTCCTCCTCTTTCTTCACTCTGACTGTCCCACCGCTGATGCTTTGCTTCTTGGTGATCCTCCTGATCTCCTCTTGACGGAGGATAGCCCACATGTCTGCCCAGGATGGTAACGCTGCTCTGCCCAGTATACTCTGGACAAATGTTTCCCATTCCTCGGAGACTGCATTCAGGGCAGTCCTCAGTAAGAGCCCTTCGTCTGGAGTTGCACCCATGCCAACTAGTTGGTCTCGGATGGTCTGAAGTCAGAAAAGGAAAGGATCTATTTCCTCACCCTTTTGCATCTGGAAGAGCCCATTTTCCGGAAGGATCTATTTTTTGTTGGACAGAGCTTGCTTGATACATTGCTTCTAGAGCAACCCACATGTCATTTGTTGTGTTTTTTTCAACAATATGTGGTACAACGTGATCCTTTACTCCGTCCATGATGAAATGCTTACTCTGCGCTTGATTCTCCTTGAATTTCTTTAGAGGATCAGGATCTGCAGGCACAACTAGAACACTTGTTGCGTGGTCCTTGATGCCGTACTCATCTAGGACTGATAGGATCCTTGCCCTCCAGATGACAAAGTTGCACACACCGTCCAACCTGTCCTGGTCTCTCAGCCCATGAGAAGCCATCTAGCTCAGAAACAATTCTCTTCTCCTTCTTTCTGACGCAACAAAAACTCTAGATCTGGGTTTCTTGTCACCAAGAAACCCTCTAGTAACTGCTTCTTCTGAAAACTGATTTCCCTCCTGGAAATATTTCACCCAAACACAATCGGACAGAACTCTCCGATCACCCTCCTGATCGAAACTCAGATCTGTTTGGCTTAGATCCGTTGAGTAGCTATCTTCCTCTCGCCTTTAATGACTTAGCTAGGCGTAATTCTGCACCGACAGAATCTCCACCACACCAGCACTGCTGAAGATCTAAAGCATTGCTTCCGGATCTTGGCAGGGCTTTCTGCAACAGAAGGAATACTGGACTGCGTCTCTCTGACTAGACCAACGCAGCCTCAGTGCTGCTTAGAAGTGGACTGCGTAACCCCAGACTGGGTGATGTAGTCCTTACACTGTCCTGGGGAGGCTCTGCGTAAGCCTGATGGCCTTCTGAGTCTGCAGCGCTGTCCCTTCTTGGATCTGCGTCCTCCTGCTGTCAAGCTGCCCCTTTCGGATATTTGCTTCTTCTGCTGTTATCCCGCAGAAAAAATATTCTTCAGCTGATTGCCGGAGATTCAGCTTGATCTGTTATTGCTTTGATACCATGTGAAAATTCTATTGCAGTATCATGGTTTACTTCTCCTACTTGATTTAAATTATATAAGTTATCTTCAGAAATTAGATTTAGAAGATATCGAAGTAAACACAACTACAGTCTACACATGCAGATCATTTACTAAATACTATGCTCATTCAACCAAAGTGACACATGGATTTTTGGACATAAGTCCCTGGAAAAACCCAAAGCAAAAAAACCGGTGCAACAGATATGAGGGTTTCTTTTATTAAGTAGATTTTGAGTACAGTAAATCTGGGTTCTAGATCTAGAAAACCCGACAAAGAATAAAAGAAATCTTCAACTAACCTGTTGTTCCAGGACCAAATACCTGACTGATCCACACCCTTAAACGAGATTTACAAGACTTAGCCCGGATCTGGCCCTAGAAACGCCAATGCTGCCCCTGAAGCCCCAGCGTCAGCCCTGCTAGGCTCTGAGTGCCACTACGCTGCCTAGAGTGGGATTGCGTAACCCCAAATAGGGTGACGCAGGCCTTACGCTGGCCCTTAAGACCCTTTGCGTAATTCTGAAACCCTCTGGACCTGCAGCGCTGTCCTGCGTAGCACCTGTGTAGCTGCTCCTGCTGCTCTCTGCTCCTCTGTGCTGTCCCTGTTTGCTTCTCCTTTGCCTCTTACTGACTCTTGGCTCTGGGATCAGATCATTCCCTCAGCCAATATTACCACTCTCTGTAGAAAAACTCTTCTGGAAATTCTTAGCAAACCCTGCCCTAGAATTCCAGATCTGTTCTCTTAGCTCTGCCTCTGTGTGTGTTTCCAACTGACCCTCAAGCCTTTCTCTTATACTTTTTCGTTGAACCCATCAACGACCTAGATTAAAACATTCATCAACGGCTGAGATTAAAAAACTGTTTGATCCATGCCTTTTCGAACATTTCAGCGCATGTGTTAATTAATTCACTTTAATTATTTAATTTTCGTAAGTGTAGACTTAGGAAACCCATTAAAATAATTAATTATTTGAATAACTTGAACACCAGCTGAAATTTCACAAAACACTTTCTAGGGTTTGGAGTTCAAGTGTGTCTTAGCCCCTCCACAAAATTTCAGGGCTAGAGCACACCTGATGCTACACCAACTATACAAAATATCAACAGCCCTCAAGCAATCCAAATTTGTGGACCAGTCTATTGGCCTAATGCAACTGAGACCCAATGCCCATATCCCATACAAACCTCTGGGTAATGTTGTGCCTCTGCGTCAACCCACGAGAAACAGTCCACCCAATGCTCAGATCCCATACAAACCGCTGGTTGATGTTGTGCCTTTGTGTCAATCCACCAGAAACAATCCACCCAGTGCCCGGATCCCAGACCAATCTCTGACCAAGCATGTCATCAACAAATACTTTCAGATCCCAATGCCACCAAGAAGAAACGACGATGCTCCACTACTCCTGCTGTGCTATGACTCTAGCTGAGAATGCCACTACTCCATGAAGCAAATACCAACTCAACAACTCCCTCCAATCCAACCTCTGGCATAGGCCGAGGTCAACTCTACTCTGCGGTTGCTGGGCTAGTGCTACTGAAATACTAATGAATTTCTGGTCCACAATCGACTACCCATTAAAACATGTAATAGCTCTCTCATCTAAGGGCTTCTGCTGAAATGTGCCTTGAACTAAGAATGATACTCCATCAATATGATACCAACTCATGATCTCCAACCAATCTATCTCGAGAAAAGAATCAAATGCTGGGACACCTACATATGGAACAAGTCTACTGTGTTGCCGCCAGTTCGTGCTCAACTCATGCTGCTCTATCCCGTCCATCAACGAGTTTTGTCTGAAGAAGCGGGCCAATCTCTCTATAATAGGCCAAAGTGGGCAAGATATGCTGCAAGCCCTATTTATGTACTCTTGGAGAGTGTTGCTCCCTGAAAGTGCTGCAGCTATACTAACTGCTTTTGCATCTACCTGCACCTCACCAGTGGGTTGGCCCAAAGATGGATGCACCACCATCTCCAACAACTCCTCCCTCCTCTTATCGGAAATGCCATGCTCTTGTTGTCCACTAGCCTCCTACAAAACTACCCTATCGACCTCCAAAACCTCTTGAGGATAAGTGTCTACAACTACTATCACCCTGCTAGATGTTCGTACATCTGTCTACTCCTTGTTGATTTTTGGTAGCATCAGAAGTGCTCTAAGTCTCAAAATTTGTGTGGAGGCTTAGACACATGTATTCCAAAGAACCCATAAATCGTTTGTGGAAATTCCACTCGGAACATGTTTTATTAAAATAATTAAATAGATTAATGGAGACCCTACGTCTAAACTTAGGGAAATTAAATAATAAAAGGGAATTAATAGAATAGAGTGTGAATATTCTAGAAAACACAGATCAAGTCAGGTTATGATCTTAGTCGTTGATTAGAGATCTAATCTCGACCGTTGATATCTCAACAAGAAGACTATAAAGGAAGACTAGAGGGTCATTTGGAAAAGACACTAGTGCAGATACTCAGTTACCCGGGTAAATCGATTTTTTAAATGGCTGAAGTTCAACAAGAGAAAATCGATTCAGAGGGTGAGTTGCAGGTGGAGGAGAGGCAGAGAGGGTTCGACAATAGTTCGGGGTGCAGGAGCATGTGACGAAGTGGTAGGAAGAGACAACACAGGGGCAGGAAGGGAACAACACAGAAAGGTGACGCAGTACCCACGCAGAGCCAGCGCAGTGGTGACGCAGGAGGTCTAGGAGGGTCCTTCCGAGGTCATTTCTCATCAACTATTTTTGTGAGAAGATTCTCCAGTGTTATCATAGAAAGTTTCTCTTTGTTACTACTGATTGTAAATTGTACAAGAAGATTACTGCCGAATAATTGAAACCCTCATCTGCTGCACCAATTTTCCCGCATTGGGTTTTTCCGGGGAGAACTATCCAAAATGTCTGTCATTCCCGTGCTAGTATTTTCCTTATTGTTTTGCTCAGTAATTATATGGCGAAGTCTGCATTTGAATTTATATCGATATTTACTAAAGATATTTCTGCAAATAACTTATTTCTGAATAATAAGTAGAAGAAATAACATCAGCGAATGCAGTAGGATTTCAGGTTGAAATTTTCACATGGTATCAGAGCAAGGTTTGGCAAGAAAGCAAGAGGATCTACGCCAAAGGGGATCTTGTGGTGCTGCTTTGGCAGGAAATCTGTAATATCCCAAATTGGGAACAAACAGTAATATAAAGCATACATAGAATAAAACTATAGCAAACAGAAAATAGCCATTAAAACATCATGATACAGCCAAAAACATCTGAGCCATTTTATTAAATCTCTCATGGGAAAGTGGTACAAGAAGGTGCTTAGAAAGATGGCACCTTGGCCCGCACAAGACAGGCTGAAACACTTCTCAACCCTGCTCAGAAATCTTTTCTACACTGCTGCTCTGCGTGGCTCCTCTACGCAGACCTGGCTGAAACTACTGCTGCTTGCTGAAAAGGCACTGCGTGTTGAGGCTGTTCTGCTGCTTAGAAAATTCCAGGAATTAGACATCGGACTCTCCTCAACAAACCCAAAAAAACCCGCGAAGGGTTTCCAGAAATTCTGACCCCAGGAATTCACCCCCTTGGGCTTAGCACGCTTTTCTATTGGGATCTCTGGTTTTTTGGCTGAATTGTTGGAAGAAGCTGCTGGAAAATTTCTCAAGAACTATTCTAGGAAGTGGCGAACTCCCTCATCAAACTCCCAACTGCAATCTGCTCCTCTTCCTTATCTCCCAAGTGCTACTCCTTACTGAACTGCGTAATCCTCCTGTACCTGCGTGGCCTCTACGCTATCCTGGAGGGACTGTGTATTGCCTCGATGTGTGGTTGTGACTCCTCTCTCAAAACTGGGTCTGACTCCTCGCCTGAGCGGACAAGAGTGGGATTCGTTTGTCAGAGAACCCCGTGTTCCATGATCGATCCAAGCATATTGATATCAGGTACCACTTTATCCAGGATATGGTACAGTGAGGCGCCGTAAGGCTCGATCATATAGGAACTGATGAGTAGGTCGCGGATATTCTCACAAAGCCTTTGGGGAAGGTCAAGTTCTGTAAATTTATGTAGACGTTCTATGCTTGATGCAACTTTACTTTTTATTACAGCAATCACATAAACAGTGAAGTAAAATGCTGATAGAACATACCAGTGGATCTATAGAAGACAAACCAGAAACAAAAGAATGTGTTGGTGCATTACGACGGTCAGTAGGATGCTTCAACCAGCAAAGTCTTCTTGGTCGGCCAACCCAACTTGTGTCACAACAGCCCTCAAATCAGTCACCCAATCAACTCAAAGTCAACCCCAGAAAAGTCAATGTTGTCCAGAAAAGTCAATGCAGGGTAGCAGCAATAAAGTCAACGTAGCTCAGTCTTCGGTCAAACTTTTGACCTCAGTTTTTGTGCCAATGAGTACGGCCTTCCAAAATCAAACTCTCCACCAAATTTCAGCCCTTTTGGACCATGCATTGACCAAAGTCAACGCTGGTCAAACTAGCGTGGAAACCCTAGCTGTGGTGAGTTGCAGTAAATTTCGGTCAACCCTTGGTGCAGTAAATCGTCCTCTTTCCCACGTGTGAACCGAATTTGCCTCCAAGGAGCTCGTACTAAATTAGAAGAGAAGATGTGAGTGAAATGATCTCCAACGTTGACTGTATATATATCCATCATTGAGGTGTGTGACACATCTGTTGGGGGTGTAAAACCTTAAGGCCGACCTGCACATATTTGAAATTATTAAAAATAAATTCAAAATAAATGTTCCGCTCATCAGATTAAGATCAATTTTATATCAATCTTACACCTCTCCGAAAGAGGAACCCAATAAAAATATTGGTATCTTCATCTGAGCATCACAACATGGAGTTTGGACCTAGTTGTCCAATTTTAACACTCCCTCTCAACTAGGGAGAACTCCATCCACCTGTGCAAACAAACATTGTGCGTCATCCCGCCGTAACTTGCTTTGCTGGCCTCTTTATTTCAGAACAGAAGTGGGTCAGTCACAAAGACATCATCCCCCGGCTGACAAATTCAGCCCAGAGGTCCGAAACCTCTATCGGACTCACAAAGAGTCTCCAACCAACCCGAAGTTGGTTCATCTGACCCGAAGTCAGGCGGAGGTCCGAGACCTCACTAGACTTGATCCCAGATCAAGTGGTTGGACCATGCCATCCTAGATAGAGAGTACGGCAATCTCTGATGCGTCCATCAGTCTTTGCTACTAGTCTCTAGCTTTTCCCACCTCATTGGCCAAATGAGAGGTACTTCCCATGAGCCCTGAACTCAATGGGTAGGATGCATACGGGGCACAGATAATGAGAGGTGAACCAACTCAAACATCATAACAGTGAGGCAGAAGCACCACAAGGTTCAGCAAGCCTAGCCTCGTGAGTGCTTATAGCTCCGAGAAGCTATCCCAAAGCCCCCCAGAGCTCCCAGAGTTCATCGTCCAACGGGACCCACATCATAGGGTCGTTCCACGATACCAAGACTCTCACGGAAGGTTTTAGGAACTTGACCTTCCCCAGGGGCTTTGTGAGAATATCTACGACCTTCTCATCAGTTCCTATATGATCGAGCCTTACGGCGCCTCGCTGTACCATATCCCGGATCTAGTGGTACCTGATATCAATATGCTTGGATCGATCGTGGAACACTGGATTCTCGGACAAGCGAATCCCACTTTGGTTATCACAGAGTATCACGGTGGTATCTAGCACATGTCCAAACAGCTCACTAAAGAGCTTTTGCAACCAAACTGCTTCACAACAGGCCATACTTGCTGCAATGTATTCGGCCTCTGCGGTGCTCAAAGCCACCGACTTCTGCTTCCTGCTCATCCATGAAATCGAAGCAGAACCAAGATTGAAGCAGCATCCCGATGTGCTCTTACGATCCACCACACTGCTAGCCCAATCGGCATCAGTATATCCAAGGAGTGTCACGCTCCCGGCAGTGTATCTCAGCCCATGGTTTATCGTGCCCCGAAGGTATCTCAGAAGATTCCTGGCACCAACCCAGTGAAAGTGATGAGGCTCAACCATCTATTGACTCAAAGTGTTCACTGCAAAACATATATCTGGACGGGTGTTCACTAAGAACATCAGGGCCCCTACGAGTTGACGATACTCAGTAGGATTTGATAATACAGGCCCAGCAGCGCTGCCACTCAACTTCTTGAAGTTGAGTTCCATTGGTGTTGACACGGACTTGCAGTCCACCATACCAAATCTTTCTAGAAGCTTCACAATGTATTTTCCTTGAGAAAGGAAAATCTCGCCAGGTCTCTGCCAGACCTCCAGGCCTAGGAAGTAGTGCATCAATCCTAGGTCCTTCATCTCGAACTCAGCAGCGAGCTCCCTCTTGCACTGATGAATGAGAGGGTCAGCACCTGTCAGGAAGAGGTCATCCACATACAGCACCAGGATGAGAGGTTTTCCCTTGACAACCTTGAAGTAAAGGTTCGGATCAGCATTACTTCGAGTGAAGCCCAGCTTCATCAAGTAGCTATCTATCCTCTCGTACCAAGCTCTAGGTGCTTGCTTCAGCCCATAGAGGGCCTTCTTCAACCTGCAGACATGGGTGTCCCGATCCTGGACTTCGAACCCCAGAGGTTGCTCCACATATACCTCTTCCTTTATCGCACGATGCAGAAATGCTGTCTTCACATCCATCTGATGAAGACTCCATCCTTGCGTAGCAACAAGGGCTATAATAGATCGAATGGTGGTGTATCGGGCCACAGGTGCAAATATGTCATCATAATCTATGCCTTCCTTTTGAGAGAAGCCACGGGCAACGAACCTTGCCTTGAATTTTTCAGCACTTCCATCAAATCCATGCGTGATCTTGTAGAGCCATTTTGAGGTGACAATTGCTTTGTCCTTTGGTCTTGGAACCACATCCCAGACATCATTCTTCATAATGGACTCATACTCTTCGTGCATAGCATCCTTCCAGACTTGATGCTTTACGGCTTCCTCAAAGGATCCAGGCTTGGATTGTACAATAGTACTCATGGCTACTAGATACCCTTGGTATCTACTCGGCTTCTTGCTTTCACGGAATGTCCCCCTTGGGGCAGCATGTCCCTCAGCATCCTCGAGAGTGTCCCTGAGCCATGATGGTCTCTTTCCTAGTGAAGGAGGTGGATCAATCGGGTCCATCGGTCCTTCAACATCAGACATTGTTTCATCCTTCAGTTCCTCTTGATTTCCAGGCCTTGCTTCATTATCTTCCTCAGATCTCGGAAGATTGACTACTTTCCTCAGGGACGTATCTTCGTCAAAGGTGACATCGTGGCATATCTCCACTTCATTTTGACCAGTCACATAGACTCTATAGGCCTTCGAAGTTTCACTATAGCCCACAAACATTCCTTTCTTCCCAGAAGCATCCAACTTGCTCCTCTTTTCTTTCGGCACATGAAAGTAGATGGTACATCCAAAAACTCTAAAATGTGAGACATCAGATTTCTTACCAGAGAAAACCTCTTCGGGAGTTTTGGATTCTAGAGCGGAATGCGGGCATCGGTTTTGTATGTACACGACAGTGTTCGCAGCTTCTCCCCATAGAAACTTCAGCAAACCTTGGTCACATAGCATGGCACGGGCAGCTTCCACAATGGTCTGGTTCTTTCGTTCAGCAACACCATTTTTCTCGAGAGTATAGACAGTTGTGGTCTCCCTCTTAATGCCAGCTTCTCTACAAAAGTCCTTGAACTCATTTGTCTCATATTCAGTTGTAATATTCCTAATTAGCACCGCTAATTGGAATATTTGATTTTGTATAGTTTTGCCGCCTATAGTTAATTAATAAATAAAAGTGAGAAAAGAGGGGCTAACTCACTTAAATAAAATAAAGTGCTTCCCTAGTAGGAGCAACGTTATAACTTAAAGGGGAGCCTTGGGGGTCCACACCACGTATGAGGGAGGCCTCACGTAGCCTCTAGGAGCATCTGCGCAGACTTGGGAGGAGCACGTGGAGAGAGGGGGACCACGTTAGGGTTTTTTTGAGGAGAGCTAGCATTATAAAAGGTGGGAGAGCCATTTCATTTGGCATTATGGATGTTGATGATATTTTGAGCTAGACTTCTGTCTACTTGAGCACGCTGGCTGTTTAGTCGGTCTGCAGCACTGTTTAGTGCGACTGAGTGTCTCCGGTCGGAGATCTCACCCTTGGCCCCGGGGGACTTCGAGTGCCTGCTCGGGCAAGGTATTTCTTCGGTCTTTAGCAGGTGATTTGGTTGGGTGTTTTGCTGAGGAGCTGAGCTTCATTGGGTGACTGCGCAGTCCTTAGAGGGAGGACGCAGTTTGAGTTGGAGCTGTTCAGTGGTGGGGATTCTGCAGGAGATTCAGTGCTATTCCGGTGTGGAGGATCAGCGTTTATCAGTTGGAGAGTTTTCGGAGGAGTTTGTGGCCCCATCTCAGTATCTTTCAGTTGGTATCTGCGCTGGGCCTGGAGGGACAACGTTTTTCCTTGAGGAGGGCTTCTGGGGTGATTTCCGGAGGTGGTCCATTCTGTTCATGGTTTCTGGGTTTGGTCGGGAGCAGTGAGTACAGGTGATTCCCAGATTTTCAGCTTATTCCGGCGAGGGGATCAGCCCCTAGTTCCAGTTCATTCCAGCAGCAGCAGTTTACAGCAGTTTCTTCCAGCAGCTGGGACGCAGTTTCTGTAGCAGCCATTTCCTGTTCTGAGAGGGTCTTTCACTTGCCTTGTGCAAGGATAGGTGCACTTATTCTGATTATCCATTGTACCCATTTATATTCTCAGATTAATAAAATGGCTTAGCATTCCTGGCATTTTATGTGTACTTGCTTTATATTCTATTTCCGGCATTTTTCTATATAGTTGTATGCTTGTATTGCTGTCTATTTCCTATTGGGGATATTACATCAGTGCCATTATCAGTTCTTAAAATCTTGATCTTTTTCCTTGTCATATTTTCCACCAAGGCTTTGAATGTACGGAACCACATGAAAGCCTCATCCTTCTTCTTTAAGAAATATATCTAGGTTTTGCGAGAGAAGTCATCTATGAACGTCATATAATATGACCATCCTCCCAAGGATGTCACGGGCAACATACCAGATAGATCAGAATGGATCAATTCCAGGACATCAGATGTATTTGTGACACTAGAGGGGAAAGGTCCCCTTGTATGCCTTCCTTTGGCACAACCCTTACATACACCTTCATGATTATTTGGAAACTCGGGCATCCTTGTCACCACCTTCCTTGCTTCGGAAACGGCTTTGTAGTGAAGGTGTCCAAACCTTCGGTGCCATAGTTCAGTTTGTCGAATAGTATCACACGTCATTGCTTCCAGCGGACTTCCTTCAACCTGGTAGAGTGTATCAACTCTAAACCCTATCGAGATAGCTTCCTTGAAGCTCTTCTTCCACATGAGCACCTTTCCATCAGTGAATGCCACATTGAAACCTTTGTCTTCCATGGCCGATATAGACACAAGGTTCTTCTTCAAATTTGGTACATAGAGTACATCCTGCAAGTGAAGGACTTGACCTTGAGACAAGTGGAGGGTCACAGTCCCTATCCCTTTCACGGGATATGTGGCATTATCTCCAAGGATAATTTCCAGATTAGTATCCTTCTCAATCATATCAGAAAGTGCTTCCTTGAACCTAGTGATATGTCTTGAGGCACCACTATCTATCAACCAGACATCCATAGTGTTGGGGGGGGATGAAACAGAGAGGGCAGATACAAGAATGTATTCATTTCTTTTATCAACAACTTGTGATTCCTCATACCTAGAGTTTCTTGACCTTTTGAAAGGTTGATCATTTCCGCTAGAGGAAGGCTTCCTTTTTCCCTTGAACCTGTTGTTCCTTTGATTGCCATTTCTCCGGTTGTTGTTGTTGTCATCACCATCGGGAGAATCCTTCTTGAAAGGACATTCTCTAGCATAGTGACCAAGCCTATGACAAGTGAAACACTTGCCCTTCTTTCCTTGGGCCCCTGCTTTTCCCTTATTCTTCGGACCACCAGAGTTCTTCTTTCTAGAATGAGCAATGTATGCAGCATTTCCTCCATTTCCATACTCCTTCATTCTTGATTCTTCTTGAACGCATCTTGACAGTACTTTGTCAAAGTTAGGTATCACATTATTATTTAAAATGGTGTGTTGAACACATGCCATTCAGATGAGAGCCCTCCAAGTGCGGTGAGTACCATCTCTCGATCAGCTATTGTCTCCCCAATAGCTAGCAGATTGTTCCTGATTTCAGTCAGCTTCAGAAAGTATGATTGGACAGACTCATCCCTGCCTTTCTTCAGATTCTTCAATTGATTCTTGAAGAATAGTACTTGATTCGCATTGTTGGCCTTGAACACGAGGATCAATTTATCATACATCTCTTTGGATGTGCCCAACTCAGAGATGTAGGCCACCAGGCTTTTATGAATGGATTGCCTGATCATCAACTTTGCTTTGATCTCCCCCTTCTTGTACTTTGTTTTGGCAGCAGCAGTAGCAGTGGATGGAGGTTCTTGGATTTTACCCTGCACATAGTCCATGACATCTTGGTCTTCCAATTTGAGATCCAATATCATTTTCCAAGCATGGAAGTCATCCTTCCCAGTCAATTTGTCTTCCTCCTTGAAGCTATAGATTGTGGAACCCATTATCCTCTCCGGTGATTGCTACAAATAGGACTTGTCTTCACCTCAGCTCTGATACCATGTAAATTTATGTAGATGTTCTATGCTTGATGCAACTTTACTTTTTATTACAGCAATCACATAAACAGTCAAGTAAAATGCTGATAGAACATACCAGTGGATCTATAGAAGACAAACGAGAAACAGAAGAATGTGTTGGTGCGTTATGGCGGTCAGCAGGATGCTTCAACCAACAAAGTCTTCTTGGTCAGCCAACCCAGCTTGTGTCACAACAGTCCTCAAATCAGTCACCCAGTCAACTCAAAGTCAACCCCAGGAAAGTCAACGTTGTCCAGGAAAGTCAACACAGGGCAGCAGCAATAAAGTCAACGCAGCTCAATCTTCGGTCAACCTTTTGACCTCGGTTTTGTGCCAATGAGTACGGCCTTCCAAAATCGAACTCCCCACCAAATTTCAGCCCTTTTGGACCATGCGTTGACCAAAGTCAACGCTGGTCAAACTAGCGTGGAAACCCTAGCTGCGGTGAGCTGCAGTAAATTTCGGTCAACCCTTGCTACAATAAATCGTCCTCTTTCCCACGTGTGAACCGAATTTGCCTCCAAGGAGCTCATACTAAATCAGAAGAGAAGATGTGAGTGATGAGAGTGAGTGAAATGATCTCCAACGTTGACTGTATATATATCCATCATTGAGGTGTGTGACACATCTGCTGGGGGTGTAAAACCTTAAGGCCGACCTGCACATATTTGAAATTATTAAAAATAAATTCAAAATAAATGTTCCGCTCTTCAGATTAAGATCAATTTTATATCGATCTTACACCTCTCCGAAAGAGGAACCCAATAAAAATATTGGTATCTTCATCTGAGCATCATAACATGGAGTTTGGACCTAGTTATCCAATTTTAACAAGTTCCTAACCTTCCGCGAGAATCTTGGAATCGTGGAACGACCCTATTCTGAGCGTCCTGTTGGACGATGTGCTCTGGGAGCTCCAGGGGATCTTTGGGGATAGCTTCTTGGAGCTATAAGCAACCACAGGGCTAGGCTTGCCGAACCTTGTTGGTGTGCTTCTGCCCGATTGTTATGATATTGAGTTGGTTCACCTGTCTTTGATTTGTGCCCCGTATGCGTCCTACCCATGGAGTCCCGGACTCATGGGAAGTACTTTTCATCTTGGCCAATGAGGTGGAAAAGCTAGAGACCGGTAGCAAAGACTGATGGACGCATCGAAGATTGTCGTACTCTCTATGTCTAGGAGGGCACGTGTCCAACCACTTGATCTGGGATCAAGTCTAGTGAGGTTTTGGACCTCCAACTGACTTTGATTCAGTTAAACCAACTTTAGGTTGGTATGTGACTCCTTTGAGTCCTAAAGAGGTTTCAGACCTCTGAGCTGATTTTGTTAGTCGAGAGTGATGTCTTTGTGACTCACCTTTTTGTTTTGAAATAAAGAAGCTAGCAAAGCAAGTTACAGCGGGATGACGCACGATGTTTGGATGGCATAGGTGGATGGAGTTCTCCCTAGTTGAGAGGGAGTGTTAATTTTGGACAACTAGGTCCAAACTCCATGTTGTGATGCTCAGATGACGATGCCAATATTTTTATTGGATTCCTCTTTCGGAGAGGTGCAAGATTGATTTAAAGATCATCTTGATTCGATGAGCAGAACATTTATTTTGAGTTAATTCCATTTATGTGCAAGGTCGGCCAGAATTGTAATGTAGGCTTAACAGATGTGTCACACACCCTCACTGATGGATATATATAGGTCAACGTTAGGGGTCATTTTCACCATCACTCATCTCACATTCTCTGTTTGCATCTGATTGGTTCGATCATCATCTTGGAGGCTTCTCTTCACTCACACGTGGGAAAAAGCAACAGCTAGGGTTTCAGATTGTTCTAGGGTTTCCAACGCAGAATTGACCAATGTTGACTTTGGTCAACGCTTGGTCAAATAGACCCGAAACTCTCCCTAAACTTCGATCTCCTCTATCTGCATTTTTTGGCACAAAAATCGAGGCTAGACATTGAATTTGACTTGGCTACGTTGACTTTCTGCTGCTGTTTTGCGTTGACCGTTGACTAGACAACGTTGACTTTTGTTGACTTTGGGTTGACCGTTGCAGAGCTGTCGGAGAGGGTTGATTGACACATTCTGGTTGATTGACCGTGAGGAGACTTTGCTGGTTGGAGCATCCTGTTGATCGCGGTAATGCACCACAACACATATTTTTTGTTGATCAAGTTAAGTGTGTTTTTGGCTTGTCTTCCGTCGATCTATTGGTATGTTCTATCAACATTTTACTTTCATGTTTATGTGATTGCTATTTGATATCGGGTATAAAAGTAAAGTTGCGTCAAGCATAGAACATCTACGAAAATTTACAAATTTTCCAAGAGAGCTTACCCAGAATATCGCTTCTTGAAAACCATACCTTTGAGAGAAAAGATACTCTTTCAATACACTGCTACAGGTATGTAAAACATGATTATAGGGTTTGTGCATCATTTCTTGCTTGGTGAAATACTCGTATTTCCTTTGCAATCATGTGCCGTCACAACACTTATCCATGCACTGCGCAACAATTCTTCCAACCAAATCAACTCGACATAGCGAATGTTCTCTTTCGATAATCCTGTGTGAGAGGGTGGAGTAATTGACTGAGCTTCAGGTTAGAGAGTTCAATGTTATGTGTTCTCTAGGGCAGAGACTAACTTTTATGTATAAACTATGTGCCAAATTTTGCATAGCAAAACAATACAAATCAGACTCCAGGTCGATGATTACGTGTGACCAATTTGACCAAGAATGTGATCTGTGATTCGGTCACAGCTACTAACGATGCACAGCCACAAGAAAACGATTGACTGGATTCTGCAGGTGCGACCGACGACGATAGAACCCCAAAACCCCAACATCGTCCCTTTTATCGAATGATACTGCTTTTGGGAATTTGACATAGCTGCTTAATTAATTAATTGACGTCGAGTTCCTTGATGACATTGCCTAGTACTTCTGCTAACAGTTGCCCGATTGATGCCTTCGAACAACGGTTAACTACTGCTTGGTTGCACTTATGTGTTCTTCACATGACGACTTGCGTAGGGAATTTACCTGCGTCAACTTAATCTGCTCGGCTGATGGTTCACTTTTACATGCAACCCACAAATATAATGCGAGTCTTCTAGCGCCAAGTCGTTCGACTTCAATCAACTGCTTAATTATGCATACGACCTTCTATTCTCCCTCAAAATAATTTGGGCCCCTCCAAAAAATTCGACGTTCTCATCTAATGGAAATAAATTTAGCTGGAAAACAATTCGCCCCGACCTCTGCACGCATCCATTGAGAATGCAGCGCTGCTTGGCGATCAAGCTCATTCGTTGCTGTGGTATTTGTGTGGAATCACGTCCCCAATATGCCGATCGCGATCTATTATAGCCCTTGCGTAGCAGCAAGGGCTATAATAGATCGAATGGTGGTGTATCGGGCCACAGTTGCAAATATGTCATCATAATCTATGCCTTCCTTTTGAGAGAAGCCACGGGCAACGAACCTTGCCTTGAATTTTTCAGCACTTCCATCAAATCCATGCTTGATCTTGTAGAGCCATTTTGAGGTGACAATTGCTTTGTCCTTTGGTCTTGGAACCACATCCCAGACATCATTGTTCATAATGGACTCATACTCTTCGTGCATAGCATCCTTCCAGACTTGATGCTTTACGGCTTCCTCAAAGGATCCAGGCTCGGATTGTACAATAGTACTCATGGCTGCTAGATACCCTTGGTATCTACTCGGCTTCTTGCTTTCACGGAATGTCCCCCTTGGGGCAACATGTCCCTTAGCATCCTCAAGAGTGTCCCTGAGCCATGATGGTCTCTTTCCTAGTGAAGGAGGTGGATCAATCGGGTCCATCGGTCCTTCAACATCAGGCATTGTTTCATCCTTCAGTTCCTCTTGATTTCCAGGCCTTGCTTCATTATCTTCCTCAGATCTCGGAAGATTGACTACTTTCCTCAGGGACGTATCTTCGTCAAAGGTGACATCGTGGCATATCTCCACTTCCTTTTGACCAGGCACATAGACTCTAAAGGTCTTCGAAGTTTCACTATAGCCCACAAACATTCCTTTCTTCCCAGAAGCATCCAACTTGCTCCTCTTTTCTTTCGGCACATGAAAGTAGACTGTACATCCAAAAACTCTAAAATGTGAGAATCAGGGTTCTTACCAGAGAAAACCTCTTCGGGAGTTTTGGATTCTAGAGCGGAATGCGGGCATCGGTTTTGTATGTACACGGCAGTGTTCGCAGCTTCACCCCATAGAAACTTCAGCAAACCTTGGTCACATAGCATGGCACGGGCAGCTTCCACAATGGTCCGGTTCTTTCATTCAGCAACACCCTTTTGCTCGGGAGTATAGACAGTTGTGGTCTCCCTCTTAATGCCAGCTTCTCTGCAAAAGTCCTTGAACTCATTTGTCTGATATTCAGTGCCATTATCAGTTCTTAAAATCTTGATCTTTTTCCTTGTCATAATTTCCACCAAGGCTTTTAATGTACGGAACCGCATGAAAGCCTCATCCTTCTTCTTTAAGAAGTATATCTAGGTATTTGCGAGAGAAGTCATCTATGAACGTCATATAATATGAACATCCTCCCAAGGATGTCACGGGCAGCATACCAGATAGATAAGAATGGATCAATTCCAGGACATCAGATGTATTTGTGACACTAGAGGGGAAAGGTCCCCTTGTATGCTTTCCTTTGGCACAACCCTTACATACACCTTCATGATTATTTGGAAACTTGGGCATCCTTGTCACCACCTTCCTTGCTTCGGGAAGGGCTTTGTAGTGAAGGTGTCCAAACCTTCGGTGCCATAGTTCAGTTTGTCGAATAGTATGACACGTCATTGCTTCCAGCGGACTTCCTTCAACCTGGTAGAGTGTGTCAACTCTAAACCCTATCGAGATAGCTTCCTTGAAGCTCTTCTTCCACATGAGCACCTTTCCATCAGTGAATGCCACATTGAAACCTTTGTCTTCCATGGCCGATATAGACACAAGGTTCTTCTTCAAATTTGGTACATAGAGTAAATCCTGCAAGTGAAGGACTTGACCTTGAGACAAGTGGAGGTCACAGTCCCTGTCCCTTTCACGGGATATGTGGCATTATCTCCAAGGATAATTTCCAGATTAGTATCCTTCTCAATCATATTAGAAAGTGCTTCCTTGAACCCAGTGATATGTCTTGAGGCACCACTATCTATCAACCAGACATCCATAGTGTCGGGTGGGGATGAAACAGAGAGGGAAGATACAAGAATGTATTCATTTCTTTTATCAACAACATGTGATTCCTCATACCTAGAGTTTCTTGACCTTTTGAAAGGTTGATCATTTCCGTCGGGGGAAGACTTCCTTTTTCCCTTGAACCTGTTGTTCCTTTGATTGCCATTTCTCCGATTGTTGTTGTTGTCATCACCATCGGGAGAATCCTTCTTGAAAGGACATTCTCTAGCATAGTGACCAAGCCTATGACAAGTGAAACACTTGCCCTTCTTTCCTTGGGCCCTTGCTTTTCCCTTATTCTTCGGACCACCAGAGTTCTTCTTTCTAGAATGAGCAGTGTATGCAGCATTTCCTCCATTTCCATACTCCTTCATTCTTGATTCTTCTTGAACGCATCTTGACAATACTTTGTCAAAGTTAGGTATCACATTATTATTTAAAATGGTAGTGTTGAACACATGCCATTCAGATGAGAGCCCTCCAAGTGCGGTGAGTACCATCTCTCGATCAGCTATTGTCTCCCCAATAGCTAGCAGATTGTTCTTGATTTCAGTCAGCTTCAGAAAGTATGATTAGACAGACTCATCCCTGCCTTTCTTCAGATTCTTCAATTGATTCTTGAAGAATAGTACTTGATTCGCATTGTTGGCCTTGAACATGAGGATCAATTTATCATACATCTCTTTGGATGTGCCCAACTCAGAGATGTAGGCCACTAGGCTTTTATGAATGGATTCCTTGATCATCAACTTTGCTTTGATCTCCCCCTTCTTGTACTTTGTTTTGGCAGCAGCAGTAGCAGTGGATGGAGGTTCTTGGATTTTACCCTGCACATAGTCCATGACATCTTGGTCTTCCAATTTGAGATCCAATATCATTTTTCAAGCATGGAAGTCATCCTTCCTAGTTAATTTGTCTTCCTCCTTGAAGCTATAGCTTGTGGAACCCATTATCCTTTCTGGTGATTGCTACAAATAGGGCTTGTCTTCACCTCAGCTCTGATACCATGTAAATTTATGTAGATGTTCTATGCTTGATGCAACTTTACTTTTTATTACAGCAATCACATAAACAGTCAAGTAAAATGCTGATAGAACATACCAGTGGATCTATAGAAGACAAACGAGAAACAGAAGAATGTGTTGGTGCGATACGGCGGTCAGTAGAATGCTTCAACCAGCAAAGTCTTCTTGGTCGGCCAACCTGTACTTGTGTCAGCAAATGGGGGCCCTCAACCGCTCACCCAAATTTTCAAACCCAAGTCAACCTCTAAAGTCAACGCTGTCCTAAAAATCAACGGAAAAGGACATAAAGTCAACGTACCAATCTTCTACTGAACCTTGACTGGTTTTGTGCCAATGAGTACGACCTTCCAAAATCGAACTCTCCACCAAAGTTCGGGCTTCTCAGACCATGCGCTGACCAAAGTCAACTCGGTCAAACTAGCGTGAAACCTAGTCATGTGGAGTCACAGAAATTCCCGTCAACCCTTGTCACAGAATCGTCCTCCTTTCCTAATATGTGGAACTTCTAATTTTTGGTTTCAAGGAGCTTGTACTAAATCAGAAGAGGAGTTGTGTGTGATGAGAGTGAGTGAAATGATCTCCAACGTTGACTGTATATATATCCATCATTGAGGTGTGTGACACATTTGCTGGGGGTGTAAAACTCAATGACTACATATATTTGAAATTATTAAAAATAAATTCAAAATAAATGTTCCATTTCTTCGCAGTAAGATCAATTTTATATCGATCTTACACCTCTCCGATGAGGAACCCAATAAAAAATATTGCATTCTCTATCCGAGCATCATAACATGAGTTTGACCTAGTTGTCCAATTTTAACAAGTTCCTAACCTTCCGTGAGAATCTTGGTATCGTGGAACGACCCTATTCTGAGGGTCTTGTTGGACGATGAGCTCTGGGAGCTCTGGGGGGCTTTGGGGATAGCTTCTCGGAGCTATAAGCAACCATAGGGCTAGGCTTGCCGAACCTTGTTGGTGTGCTTCTGCCTGACCGTTATGATATTGAGTTGGTTCACCTGTCTTTGATTTGTGCCCTGTATGCGTCCTACCCATGGAGTCCCGGACTCATGGGAAGTACTTTTCATCTTGGCCAATGAGGTGGGAAAAGCTAGAGACCGGTAGCAAAGACCGATGGACGCATCGAAGATTACCGTATTCTCTATGTCTAGGATGGTACGTGTCCAACCACTTGATCTGGGATCAAGTCTAGTGAGGTTTTGGACCTCCAACTGACTTTGATTCAGTTAAACCAACTTCAGGTTGGTATGTGACTCCTTTGAGTCCTATAGAGGTTTCAGACCTTTGAGCTGATTTTGTTAGTCGAGAGTGATGTCTTTGTTTTGAAATAAAGAAGCTAGCAAAGCAAGTTACGGTGGGATGACGCACGATGTTTGGATGGCACAGGTGGATGGAGTTCTCCCTAGTTGAGAGGGAGTGTTAATTTTGGACAACTAGGTCCAAACTCCATGCTGTGATGCTCAGATGACGATGCCAATATTTTTATTGGATTCCTATTTCGGAGAGGTGCAAGATTGATTTAAAGATCATCTTGATTCGATGAGCAGAACATTTATTTTGAATTAATTCCATTTATGTGCAAGGTCGGCCAGAATTGTAATGTAGGCTTAACAGATGTGTCACACACCCTCACTGATGGATATATATAGGTCAACGTTAGGGGTCATTTTCACCATCACTCATCTCACATTCTCTGTTTGCATCTGATTGGTTTGATCATCATCTTGGAGGCTTCTCTTCACTCACACGTGGGAAAAAGCAACAGCTAGGGTTTCAGACTGTTCTAGGGTTTCCAACGCAGAATTGACCAATGTTTACTTTGGTCAACGCTTGGTCAAATAGCCCCAAAACTCTCCCTAAACTTCGATCTCCTCTATCTGCATTTTTTGGCACAAAAATCGAGGCTAGACATTGAATTTGACTTGGCTACGTTGACTTTCTGCTGCTGCTGTTTTGCGTTGACCGTTCACTGGACAACGTTGACTTTTGTTGACTTTGGGTTGACCGTTGCAGAGTTGTCGGAGAGGGTTGATTGACACATTCTGGTTGACTGACCGTGAGGAGACTTTGCTGGTTGGAGCATCCTGTTGATCGCGGTAATGCACCACAACACATATTTTTTGTTGATCAAGTTAAGTGTGTTTTTGGCTTGTCTTCCGTCGATCTATTGGTATGTTCTATCAACATTTTACTTTCATGTTTATGTGATTGCTATTTGATATCGGGTATAAAAGTAAAGTTGCGTCAAGCATAGAACATCTACGAAAATTTACAAATTTTCCAAGAGAGCTTACCCAGAATATCGCTTCTTGAAAACCATACCTTTGAGAGAAAAAATACTCTGTCAATACACTGCTATAGGTATGTAAAACATGATCATAGGGTTTGTGCATCATTTCTTGCTTGGTGAAATACTCGTATTTGCTTTGCAATCATGTGCCGTCACAACACTTATCCATGCACTGCGCAACAATTCTTCCAACCAAATCAACTCGACATAGCGAATGTTCTCTTTCGATAATCCTGTGTGAGAGGGTGGAGTAATTGACTGAGCTTCAGGTTAGAGAGTTCAATGTTATGTGTTCTCTAGGGCAGAAACTAACTTTTGTGTATAAACTATGCGCCAAATTTTGCATAGGAAAACAATACAAATCAGAGTCCAGGTCGATGATTACCTGCGACCAATTTGACCAAGAATGTGATCTGTGATTCGGTCACAGCTACTAACGATGCGCAGCCACAAGAAAACGATTGACTGGGTTCTGCAGGTGCGACCGACGACGATAGAAACCCAACTTCGTCCCTTTTATCAAATGATACTGCTTTTGGGAATTTGACACAGCTGCTTAATTAATTAATTGACGTCGAGTTCCTTGCTGACATTACCTAGTACTTCTGCTAACAGTTGCCCGATTGATGCCTTCGAACAACGGTTAACAACTGCTTGGTTGCACTTATGTGTTCTTCACATGACGACTTGCGTAGGGAATTTACCTGCGTCAACTTAATCTGCTCAGCTGATGGTTCATTTTTACATGCAACCCACAAATATGATGCGAGTCTTCTAGCGCCAGGTCGTTCGACTTCAATCAACTGCTTAATTATGCATACGACCTTCTCTTCTCCCTCAAAATAATTTGGGCCCCTCCAGAAAATTCGACGTTCTCATCTAATGGAAATAAATTTAGCTGGAAAACAATTCGCCTCGACCTCTGCACGCATCCATTGAGAATGCAGCGCTGCTTGGCGATCAAGCTCATTCGTTGCTGTGTTATTTGTGTGGAATCACGTCCCCAATATGCCGATCGCTCCAAAGCGACGAAGATCATGCACAACGGATTATTAATTTGCTTCCATCATGGCAGCTATCTAATAATATTTGCCTGATGATGTACTCTCGATTCCCCAATTCAACCATCGATCACATTGCATTGCTGGTGCACAACAATATTACTTCTCATTCACTATGATTCAACGGGTAGGCCTTCGGTGACCACTAGTAAACTCAAAGGGAACTTTTGCTCAAGAATTTTTCCTTCTGATCCATAATTCCAGATCAAACCATTTAACTTAGATTCTCAGCGCAACAAAATTTTCCTCAGATTGCCGTGATTTTCTCAGACTGCCACGATCTCCGGTTGCAATGATCTACTACTCAGTTTAAGCATTACGTGTCACCCGTGCATCAAAGCAAATGCGCACTCACACTGTTTTCTAAAAAAAAAAAACCTTGGGCATTCATAAAAGAGTCGACTCCTTTTCAAAATTTTCCACAACCCTACTTGATACACATACAAAATCACATGCTTGGCTCGCTTAGAACATAATATTTGGGTTACTGAATAAACTAAGCGACCTCCACAATTTATTGGTTTGTGAAGTATATAATGCCACTCCCATAATTTGTCGACTTAGCAATGGAACCCTTCATCGTTTTGCTGCTTTGCAATAAAAACCCTCAGGCTTGCAGGAAGACCAACTCTGATACCACTGTAATATCCCAAACGAGATATTTTGCTAAAATTGTAGAAATTGATCTCAACCCAAATTTCGCAATTAAATTATCATCCATCTAACAGAAGATTGCCATGTAAAATAAATCATATAAAGTACATGCAATTCCATAACACGATAATGCAGCGAATAATCTCATCTTTATTATGACATAGACTGGGGTTTACATGCTGGAAAGAGAAATAGCTGAGAGAAAACTGGCCTCAAGGATCTGTTGCACTGCTGCATGGGCCCTCCACCATGTTGATATTTTGTGTATTTGGGGTAGCACCAGTGGTGTTCTTGCTCCCAAATTTTGTGGAGGGACTAGAGTACACTTGATCTACAAGACCCAGAAATTGATTTGGGAAATTTCATCTGGTTTAGGACATATTAAATTAATTAATTATTTTAATGTCTTTCCTAAGTTAAAACTTAGGGAACTTAAATAATTAAAGTGAATTTAATTAAACATGTGATGAAATTGTGTTAAGTCACATGGATCAAGCTTTCTTTTAATCTTAGCCATTGATTCAAGATCTGATCATGGCCGTTGGTTTTCCAATGAGAAAAGTATAAAGGAAAGGCTTGGGGTAATTTATAAAAATACACAGAGGCAGAGCACTGAAGCTAAACTGAGATTCTGGGGCGGGTTTGCTAAGAATTCTTAGAAGTGTTTCAGTTGCAGAGAGGGGAATTTAGGCCAAGGGGATGATCTGATCCTGGGGTCTAGAATCAGCAAGAGGCAGAGATCAGCTCAAAGAGGTAGCGCAGAAGCAGGAGAGTAGCAACAGCAACAAAGACAACGCAGTCCCTCAAGGACAGCGTAATTGCTGCAGGAAACCCTCAAGGGTTACGCAAAGACCCTAAGGGGCAGCGTAAGGTTTGCGTCACCCAGTCTAGGGTAACGCAGACCTTTCCGGAGTAGCGCTGAAGGTCAGAGGGGCTTTAGAGGCTGACACAGAGGCTTCAGGGGCAGCGCTGGGGTTTCTAGGCCCTAATTTTGGCTGAGTTCTATAAATCCCATTTGAGGGTGTGGATTAGTCATTATTTTGGCCCTAGATCAGCCAGTGAGCTGTAGATCTATTATTTCTCTGCCAGGTTTTCCAGATCTGGAACCCAGGCTTGTTGTATTAAGAAAATTCTTAATAATAAAAACCTTCAGCGGCTAGAAGACCGGTTTTCCTGCATTGGGTTTTTCCGGGGACTATTTGTCCAGAAATCACTGTGTCACTTTGTCTATGTGTGCATGAAATTTTTCTAGATCTGGATTGGTGGAGATCTGTTGTGTTTTGCTTCGATTTTAACTTGAATTTATTCAGTTAATAACTTGTCTAAGTAGGAGGAGCATAAACAGATTAACAGTAAATAATTTCTGTATAAAGTGTAAAGATTCAGAAATTTCCACATGGTATCAGAGCAATTGCAGATCTAGGAGAGTCACCAACAAGAATCTGAAGGTTCTAGCTGCAGGAAGTAGCTGGAAAAGCAGCATAAACACAGATCTGAAGGGACAACGCAGTTTTCAGGGGCAGATTCATGCAGAGGGAAGGGTGACACAGTTTAACGCGGTCTCTTAGCAAGCCCACGCAATTACTGCGCAGAAGCAACTCAGAAACAACGCTGGAACAGTTTGAAGCCAGCCACTGTGATTCAGATCTGAATATGTCAGATGCAGAAAAGACTGAAGAAAAGCTGCAAAAATTCAAAAGGTGCTGGTGGGGTTAAATTTCTGAAGCTTTCAAATTTTTAGCCTTAGCACAAGTGACAAAGAGCGGGAGGAGATCAAGTTCTCAGAGAGTTTCTAGCCAAATAAACTTGCAGTTTGATCAGAGGATCAAAGAGAGCTGAATCATAGTTGATCTGGCAAATTTCCAAGGAGGGAAATCAGTTGTCAGAGGGAGCAGAAGGTGGCTGTTTCACCAAGGGCCTTAGATCCATTTCTCTAGCAAAGAGAAAAGGAAGTTCTGACACATTCTGAGAAGATGGCTCCTCATGGGCTGCGTGATCAGGACACGCTGGATGGCCTCTCAAACATTTCAGTTTGGAAAGCAAGGATCCTGATAGTCCTTGAGGCATACAGTTTGAGAGACCATGCAGAGCAAACTCTGGCCGCACCAACAGATCCGGATCTCCTTCGGAAGCATAAAGAGGCTGCTGGGCATGCCAAGCGGCTGATTATGGATGGAATCAAGGACCATATTGTACCACACTTAGCTGAGAAGAAGACAACTAATGAGATGTGGAAGGCCTTGATCTCCCTGTATGAGGGAAAATCTGTCCAAAGGAAGATGCTGTTGGAGACACAGATGAGGTCATTCATGATGGCCAAGGGAGAAGACATGGAGCATTTCCTCTTCATATTGCAGTCGATCAGAGATTAGTTGACTGCAACTGGTGCTAAGGTGGAAGACGATGTGATGGTTAGGACTGCCCTCAATGCAGTCACGGATGAGTGGGAAACCTTTGTCCAAAGTATCTTGGGCAAAGCGGACCTCCCAGATTGGGACAACTTGTGGTCAGTTCTGCGTCAAGAAGAACTTCGTAGATTCACCAAGAAGCAGTGTAGCTCTGGATCAAGAAAAGTGAAGAAGGAAGATGAGGAAGATGCAGCTTTGGCATCGAAGAAGCAACCCAAGAAGGAGAAGGATCTCTCAAAGATCAAGGGCTTCTAGTGTGGTGAAATGGGACATTTTGCCAGCAATTGTCCTTAGAAGAAAAAGGACAAGGAAGCATCTTCTTCCAAAGCAGCTGTGGCAGATGACGGGTCGAGAGATGATGCAACCATGAGTGCTCATGAACCACGGAGGCGGGGTGACATGGATATGTAGAAGAGCTACATAGAAGTAAGGCGGGATCCTTGAGCATCTCATCTCTTGGATCACATGCGAGCTACGACAGCCTTAAGACAGTAGTGGGACAAGTGGAGCAGTGGGTGCATAGATCACAGATGAAGCAGAGGCAGAGGCAGATCTGAAGACTGGAAGGAGCAGCGCAGAGCAAGGCAGCAACAACGCAGAGGCTGATGTGACTTCAACAACGCAGAGCAGAGCTGCTTACGCAGTGCAAAGCTGCAACAGTGCAGAAGGCTTCAGAGGGACATCGCAATGCAGCAGAAGCATGAGAGATTTCAGCACAAGGGGCTGATGTGACTTCAGTAGTGTAGAGGGAGTCTTCTTACGTAGTGCAGAGCTGTAGCTGTGCATCATCCTTCAGATGCCAGCATAGATCTGTAGCCTATGGAGCTTCAGTGATGAGGATGCAACCCATCTGACTTGCCTGTCAAATATTGGGTAGGAGATTTAGTTGTTTCTCTCAACAACTAAAGTTGCAGTGCAGCAGATCAATAGTGGAAGTGCTATGAGTAGCATAGCTGCAACATATTGAGAGGGAGTTGCAATACAGAGGTTGCAGTGGCAGTGGCAGAGTCATGGGCTGCAGTACAGAATGACAACAACAGTGCAGAGTTGAGTGGCAGCAGGCCAAGCTTCAGCAGCACAGAACCAGTGCCCAAAATCATGTAATGCATAGTGTGATGTATTGCTAGAGCACACCCTTGATGCTAAGAGGGAGTGTTGAGATTTTGTGTATTTGGGGTAGCATCAGTGGTGCTTTAGCTTCCAAATTTTGTGGAGGGACTAGAGTACACTTGATCTACAAGACCCAGAAATTGATTTGGGAAATTTCATCTGTTTTAGGAGATATTAAATTAATTAATTATTTTAATGTATTTCCTAAGTTAAAACTTAGGGAACTTAAATAATTAAGGTGAATTTAATTAAACATGTGATGAAATTGTGTTAAGTCACACGGATCAAGCTTTCTTTTAATCTTAGCCATTGATTCAAGATCTGATCATGGCTGTTGGTTTTCCAACGAGAAAAGTATAAAGGAAAGGCTTGGGGTCATTTGTAAAAATACACAGATTCGAGTGCAGGTTTGCTAAGATCTCTCAGAAGTGTTTCAGCTGCAGAGAGGGGAATTTAGGCCAAGGGGATGATCTGATCTCGGGGTCTAGAATCAGCAAGAGGCAGAGATCAGCTCAAAGAGGCAGCGCAGAAGCAGGAGAGCAGCAGCAGCAACAAGGACAACGCAGTCCCTCAAGGACAACGTAATTGTTGTAGGAAACCCTCAAGGGTTACGCAGAGACCCTAAGTGGCAGTGTAAGGCCTGCGTCACCCAGTTTGGGGTAACGCAGACCTTTCCGGAGCAACGTTGAAGGTCAGAGGGGCTTCAGACGCTGACACAAAGGCTTCAGGGGCAGTGCTGGGGTTTCTAGGCCCTAATTTTGGCTGCGTTCTGTAAATCATGTTTGAGGGTGTGGATCAGTCATTATTTTGGCCCTAGATCAGCCAGTGAGCTGTAGATATATTATTTCTGTGTCGGGTTTTCCAGATCTGGAACCTAAGCTTGTTGTATACAGAAAATTCTTAATAATAAAACCCTCCAGTAGCCAGAAGACCAGTTTTCCCGCATTGGGTTTTTCCAGGGACTATTTGTCCAGAAATAACTGTGTCACTTTGTCTATGTGTGCATGAACTTTTTCTAGATCTGGATTGGTGGAGATCTGTTATGTGTTTTGCTTCGATTTTAACTTGAATTTATTCAGTTAATAACTTGTCTAAGTAGGAGGAGCATAACCAGATTAACAGTAAATTATTTATGCATAAAGTGTAAAGATTCAAAAATTTCCACACACCCAAATTGAAACAAACTGTCACTGCTAAGTTCTCTTGTGAATTCTGGATGAATCCACCAAGGGGAGATGGGTGCTCGCCCAATCTCTCTAAATCACCCAATGGTTTCCGTCTAGGGGATACCAATGGAGTAGAGAGCCGGGTTCTCAACCTCACATACAAGAAGCAATATCAAATCCAAGATTATCTCTAATGGTCCTTCCTCCTCTTTTTATAGATATGATGGACTCTTCTCGAAGCTCCTATTTTATTATTATTTTAATCATTGAGCACATTTTCCTTAATTAAATATTCTTTTTAAAGTGGGAAAATGGTCAATTGGCCACCATGTCTGCTCATGTCACTGAAAATCACTCCTAGCCATCCCATCATGTAGATCTTCTCGTTCCGGTTCCAACGAGCTATTACACTAAAGTGTTTTGCCAAGAATTCCTCCTGAAATGCCACCTTAGGCGTAATTAATTGAGTTAGGCCCATTAATAACTCAATTTTCTGAAAGTTGTCAGAATGCGACAGAACAAAAGGAAAACTACGCGGACGGTGGAATAGACCATGTGAATGCCATCGGATCTCATAAGAGCTTTTCAAAACCCCTCCAATAGCCTCTACAGCCCGCCGATGACGCCAACCTAAACGTGTGACCTGTTTGCCCCAACCTCTGAAAGTCCATCCTAACCATGTCATAACGAATACTAGAAAAAGGAACATTACAGTTTACAGATTGACACATCTCCTAAAGATATGTATTGACAAGGGTCTCCATCTTTTCCAGACTTCCATCAGAGTCTACATATCTTCCCAGGAGATTTTCTAGTCAAGTCTTCTTGGCTTCCTTTGATGTTGTTTGCTTCTTTCCATGGTTGTATTTTCGACGATCTCTTCCTTTCTATTTCTTCGCACAATTTTATTTCATTCCTAGGAACTTCCATTGTGCGGTTCCTTGATAATTTATAATCACTTCATATTTGATATGGGGACATATTATGTTGATTTCATTTAGTGTAGATCATGCCTTTTGGCAACCTGTGCATCGAAAGAGTTTCTGCTTTCTGTTTTGATTGTACTTCTAAAAATAGAAGTATACTACCGTAACCACATGACATGACTTCATAGCATCCAGTGTCAACATATTTACCTTTTCCTTTTGAGTCATTTTGCAGCAGGTTTCCTTAGAATGAAGAGTTTCATTCCCTTGACCTGCTTCATCAATATGTCATCATATCCTAATCCCAAAATTCTGCAAGTTAGAATTCTCGAGGAAACCTATTGCTTTCTTACTAACCAGTGAGTCCAAAGAGGACTCCATTAGAAAATGTGAACATTTGTTTCCATATTGATTATTGAATGATGATCCTTGATCTAGATGACTACCTTCCATCAATGTTGTTTTAGTGAGGTTCCCAAGAGCCACTTCTTTCATGGCATAGTTGTTGCATAAGTGTATTGCAAACATCCTCCTATGACAAGTGCTCCTTCTTCAATGCTTCTATCATAATGCTAATTTTAAAATGATGCATCTATCTAATATACAATGCTTCCTAACAAACTATTTTACAATTGACAAATACCTCTTAAAGAGGAAGATGATCTCAATCATAATAGAGATCTTTCACTTCTTCTTTCTTAGGCTTCTTTGAATCGGGTTCTTCTATTTCTCTGACAATTTGGGCTTCCTCCTTTTTCCTCTTGTCCTTGTTAGATTTGGGACAATCCTTTCTATAGTGCCCATGTTCATTACATCCATAGCATCGGATCTTATCCATGTTCCTTCTTTTCTTCTGAGGACCAAACTTACCAAATTTTTCTGTCCTTCTTGACATAGTAGCACAGTCTTTATTTGATCCTGTATCAATGTTAGTTTCTTTTGTCTTACATAAAGTCCATAGATCGTGGAATGACATTGCTTCTTTCTTCCCACAAATGCTTGAAGTGATGCCTCCCCATTCTTTTGTTAGAGCATTTAGTATCATAGTAAGTATTTCTCCATTACTTCTCCCAATTTTTGCAGTTGATCTCGTATTTCGGAAATCTTCATAAAATATGAATTTATTCCTTCCTCTCTTGACATCTTCAACTTGCATAGTTCTTGTCTCAGAGACATTATTTTCCCTGCAGTACTTACCGAGAATAGCTCCACCAATTTATTATATATTTCTTTTGAGGATTCTAGATTTGATACATAGGGAATGAGAGTCCTTTATGGATTCTATAAGAATCCTTCGGGCTCTTATATCTCCCTTCATGTATTTGGCATGAGCTTGAGTATCTTCTTTTGAAGGTTCGGCTATTGATCCTTTGACATAGTCCATTACTTCATTTTCAATCAAATTTAAATCTGTCCTGATCTTCCATGCAAGAAAGTTTGTAGTTCCAAACAATTTGTCACTTTCCTTGTAGAAGGTCATTTTAACAGATTTAGATAAAGACATTAGGATACTTACTTGAGTAGAATCTTTCTCCTTATATTAGCTTCCTTGATGATAATATAAATAGCAACAAAGCTCCCTCTTAGATTGGCTTCTTCAAGAGATGTGAAGAGAGCTAGATCACCTTGAATTCTTCATGCTCAAGGATTAGCTTGATGATGACTTCAGCAGAATAATTTGATGAAGTCTTTAATGGTGTTGAACAATGTCTTCAGCAAAACGATGGCTTGATGATCTTTGTTGATCTTCTTGAGATGGCTTGAGGGTTTCTCCAATTCTGCAAGCTGCTTTTTGAATGAAGGTATTCTTCCTTGGATCTAGGGTTTTGACCTTTTAATTTAGATCTCTTTTCTTTGAAGGTTTCCTTGAAAACTGATCTTTGACCTCCTTCCAAAAACTTGATCCTTGTGTCTTCTTGCAAAACTGCCCTTTCTTGCCTTCAATGCCTTAGCTCTAATACCATGTTGAGAAATTAGGGCGTTTAATTCAATTTCTCTTTCATGATAATTACTTGTGAACTTGTTATGCTTCTTTTACTTGGATGTTATCTTCATTAGCTTATTATGTATTTCATCAAGTCAATTATCAAAACACAAGAGACACAAGATTTAGGCTCTTCAAGCTAGGGCCAAAACCTCTCCCTGTTGGAGAGGAAAACCCGAGAGAAATTCTTCTTATAGATCTTCAATGGACGACTACCAAAACCATGACACAGACCCTTGACACCAGTATGCCTCGAAGATGTTGTCACTGCTCTTTCTCGGCTCCTTATGCTGATCTACTTTTCTGCACCATATTGCACCAATACTGAACTCGGTCCCTAATTGATCTGCTTCTGTTTGTTCCTCCTTGTTAATTTTGGGCAACTAGGTCCAAACTCCATGTTACACTGCTCATATGACGATGGCCATATTTTTTGTTGGATCCCTATTTCGGAGAGGTAAGATTGATCTAAAGATCATCTTGATCGGATGAGCAAAACATTGATTTTGAATTTATTTTCCACATGTGCAAGACCGACCACATTTATCCCACATGCCTAAGAGATGTGTCACACACCCTCATTGATGAATATAAATTGGAGAGACTTGGAGGTCATTTTCTCATCATCTCATCGCACATTCTCTCATTGTGATCTGATTGGTTCGATAGCCTTTGGAGGCCCTTTTTCCCTCATGTGTGGAGCGAAGCTGCTGTTTTCTGCGCTGATCTGTTTAGGGCTTTTCTACTGCATCATTGACCGACATTGACCATGGTCAACCCTTGGTCGTTTGACCTCAATCTTCTGCAGAAATTCTGATTTTAGGAGGCTGTACAGTTGGGCACTAAAATCGAGGAATTCCAGGCTGTTTGACCGAAGCCCTAGTTTCCTGCGTTGACTTTTCTGAAGCTGCATGCGTTGAATTTTCTACGCTGTCCCTGGTTTGACTTGCATTGACTTGTGATGAACTGTCTTTGAGGGCTGTGGGTGTGACACATGAAAGTGTTGGCTAACCGAGAAAGACTTTGCTGGTTGAAGCATCTTGCTAACCGTCGTAACGCCACAATATCTCATATCCTTGCTAGACAAAAGGAATTGTAAATCTGATCTCTATTTGGCTTGTCTTCTATTGATCTATTATTGTGTTCTATCAGCATTTTACTTTCAAGTTTATGTGATTGGTATTTTGTATTGGGCCTACGAAAGATTGAAGAAAAAGTGCATCAAGCATAGAACACCATTGTTATCTAAATTTAACATGGTATTAGAGTTGAGGTGAAGACAAAGTCCAAGAGTCCAAGCTGGTGTTAGAAGCTATCTCTGAAGGAAGAAATCCTATCAAGGACAAATGGCCTCCTCACCCTACAAGGGTTTCAAGGCTGATTATAAATTGACTGATAAGTCTGATTATCATGCATGGAAGATGTCCTTGATTTGGCACTAGAAGATCAAGATGTCATGGACTATGTATAGGTGAATATTCAAGAGCCTCCATCAAATGCAGCTGCTGCCACGAAGATGAAGTATAGAAAAGGTGAAATCAAAGAAAAGATGATTATCCAGGATTCTATTCATAAGCACTAGGTTGCTTACATTTCTGAGCTGAAGACATCTAAGGAGATGTATGATAAGCTAGTGAGCATGTTCAGGGCTAGCAATGCTAATCAAATCCCCTTCTTCCATAATCAATTGAAGAATATCAAGAAGGGTAAGGATGAATCTATTCAATCCTATTTTATGAGGCTCACTGAAATCAGGAATAACCTCCTAGCTATTGGGGAAGCAATATCTGATCGAGAGATGGTTCTTATTGCACTTGGAGGTCTCCCCTGTGATTGGCATGTATTCAATACCACTATTCTCAATAATAATGTGATTCCTGATTTTGATTAAATATTGACGAGATGTACTCGAGAGGAAACAAGAATGATGGAGTATGCCTCTAATGGTAATGGAAGTGACCCTATTGCCTTCGCTGCTCATGCAAAGAAGAAGAACCATGGTGGCCCGAGAAATCAAAACCATGGTAGAGCGGGGCCCAAAGGAAGGAAGGGAAGATGTTACACTTGTAACAAGACTAGTCACTATGCAAGAGAGTGCCGTAATAGAAGGGACTCTCCTAGGGATGATGACAACAACAACTCGAGAAGGAATGGCAAGAACAATAGGTTCCAAGGATAAAGGAAGGCTTCCTCTGATCGTAATGGGCAACCTTTCAAGAGGTCAAGAAATTCTAGGTACGATGAGTCTAATGTTGTTGATAATAAGAGAAATGATTTTATTCTTGTATCTGCCCTCTTTGATGCATCTCCACCCGACACCCTGGATGTATGGTTAATTGATAGTGGTGCTTCAAGGCACCTCACTGGTTATAAAGAAGCCCTTTCTAATTTGGTTGAGAAGGATACTAATCTAGAAATATCCTTGGAGATAATGCCACCTATCCCGTGAAAGGGACAGGGACTGTGACCCTCCATTTATCTCAAGGTCAAGTAATCCGATTACAAGATGTGTTGTATGTATCTAATTTGAAGAAGAACCTTGTGTCCATTTCGGCAATGGAAGACAAAGGGTTCAATGTGGCATTCGTTGATGGAAAGGTACTTATCTGGAAGAAGAACTTCAAGGAAGCTCTTTCTATTGGTTTTAGAGTTGATACACTCTACCAGGTTGGAGGAAGTCCATTGGGGGATATGACATGTGATACAACTCTTCAAACAGAGTTATGGCACTGGAGGTTTGCACATCTTCATTACAAAGCCCTTCCCGAAGCAAGGAAGGTGGTGACAGGGATGCCCGAATTGGGAGATGATCATGAAGGTATATGTCAGGGTTGTGCCAAAGGGAAGCATACAAAGGGACCATTCCCCTCAAGTGTCACAAAGAAAATTGATATCTTGCAGTTGATACATTCTGACTTATGTGGTATGCTGCCTGTGACATCCTTGGGAGGATGTTCCTATTACATGACTTTTATAGATTACTCCTCCCGCAAGACCTGGATATATTTTTTTTGAAGAAGGACGAAGCATTCAAATGGTTCCGTACCTTCAAGGCCTTGGTGGAAAATCAAAGTTTTGAGGACCGACAATGGGACCGAGTATGAGTCAAATGAGTTTAGTGACTTTTGTAGAGAAGCTGGCATTAAGAGGGAGACCACAACTGTGTACTCTCTTGAGCAAAATAGTGTTGCTGAAAGAAAGAATAGGACCATTGTGGAAGCTGCCCGCGCCATGCTATGTGACCAAGGTCTTTCGAAGTTTCTATGGGGAGAAGCTGTGAACACTGCGGTGTATGTTCAAAATAGATGCCCACATTCCGCTCTGGACTCAAACTCTCGAAGAAGTCTTCTCTGGTAAGAAACCTGATGTTTCTGATTTTAGAGTTTTTGGTTGTCCTGTTTACTTTCATGTGCCTTAAGAAAAGAGAAGCAAGCTGGATGCTTCTGGAAAGAAGGGAATGTTTGTGGGCTGCAGTGAAACTTCGAAGGCATACAGAATCTATGTGCCTAGTCAAAGAGAAGTGGAGATATTCCACGATATCACCTTCGATGAAGATGTTGCCCTCAAGAAAGTAAGAAATCTTCCTAGCTCCAAGGAAGACAAAGAAGATGAAGAAGTAGGGAAGTTGGAAGAGCCGAAGGATGACCTGATGTCGGATGTTGAAGGACCTATGGATCCCATTGATCCACCTCCTTCAAATAAGATAAGACCCTCATGGCTTAGGGATACTCTTGAAGATATCGAGAGACATATTGCCCTAAGGGGGACATTTCGTGAAAGCAAGAAACCGAAGAGATACCAAGGGTATCTAGCAGCCATGAGTACGATAGTACAATCTGAGCCTGGAACATTTGAAGAAGCCGTAAAGCATCAAGTTCGGAAGGATGCTATTCACGAAGAATATGAGTCCATTATGAAGAATGATGTCTGGCAAGTGGTCCCAAGACCAGAGGACAAATCTATTGTCACCTCGAAATGGCTCTATAAGATCAAGCATGGATCTGATGGAAGTGCTGAAAAGTACAAGGCAAGATTTGTTCCCCAAGGCTTCTCTCAAAAAGAAGGCATAGATTATGATGATATATTTGCACCTATGGCCCGCTATACCACCATCCGATCTATTATTGCCCTTGCTGCTACGCAAGGATGGAGTCTACATCAGATGGATGTGAAGACTGCTTTTCTGCATGGATCTATAAAGGAAAATGTGTATGTGGAGCAACCTTTGGGGTTCGAAGTCTGAGATAGAGACACCCCTGTATGTAGGTTGAAGAAAGCCCTCTATGGGTTGAAGCAAGCCCCCAAGGCTTGGTACGAGAGGATAGATAGCTACTTGATGACGCTGGGCTTCACTCGAAGTAATGCTGATCCAAACCTTTATTTTAAGGTTGATAGAGAAAGGCCTCTCATTTTGGTTCTCTATGTGGACGATCTCTTCCTGACAGGTGCTGACCCTCTCATTCATTAGTGTAAGAGAGAGCTAGGTTCCGAGTTTGAGATGAAAGACCTGCGACTGATGCACTACTTCCTAGGCTTGGAGGTCTGGCAGAGGCCAGGCGAGATTTTCCTTTCTCAAGAAAAATATGTCGTGAAGCTGCTGGAGAGATTTTGTATGGTGGACTGTAAGTCTGTGTCAACACCGATGGAACTCAACTTTAAGAAGTTGTGTGGAAACGCTGTTGGGCCTATACTAGAAAATCCTACCGAGTATCAACAACTTGTAGGGGCCCTGATGTTCTTAGTGAACTCCTGTTCGGACGTATGTTTTGCAGTGAACACTCTGAGTCAACATATGGTTGAACCTCATCACAATCACTGGATTGGCGCCAAGAATCTATTGAGATATCTTCGGGGCACAATCAACCATGGGCTGAGATACACTGCCAGGAGTTTGAGACTCCATGGATATACTGATGCCGATTGGGCTGGCTGTGTGGTGGATCGCAAGAGCACATCTAGATGTTGCTTCACCTTGGGTTCTGCTTCGATATCTTGGATGAGCAGGAAGCAGAAGTCGGTGGCTTTGAGCACTGTTGAGGCCGAATACATTGTAGCGAGTATGGCCTGTTTTGAAGTTTTTCTGGTTGCAAAAGCTCTTAAGTGAGCTGTTCGGGCATGTGCTAGATACCACCGTTATCTTTTGTGATAGCCAGAGTGGGATTCGTCTTTCTGAGAATCCAGTGTTCCATGATTGATCCAAGCGTATTGATATTAGGTACCAATTTATCCAGGATATGGTACAACGAGGCGTCGTAAGGCTCGATCATATGGGAACTGATGAGCAGGTCGCAGATATTCTCACAAAGCCCCTGGGGAAGGTCAAGTTCCTAACCTTCCATGAGAAGCTTGGAATCGTGGAAAGACTCT
Organism: Pinus albicaulis; assembly: GCA_034641835.2. Lineage (NCBI taxonomy): Eukaryota > Viridiplantae > Streptophyta > Pinopsida > Pinales > Pinaceae > Pinus > Pinus albicaulis. The sequence continues at coordinate 701,646,764 of CM076579.1, forward strand.
ATTTTGAGGGTCTTGCTTGAGTTGGACTATGAGCTCTGGGAGCTCCAGGGTGCTTGGGGATAGCTTCTTGGAGCTATAAGCACTCACGGGGCTAGGCTTGCCGAACCTTGTGGTGCTTCTGCCCCACTGTTATGATATTGAGTTGGTTCGCCTCTCTCTGATCTGTGCCCCGCACGCATCCTACCCATTGAATTTCAGACTCATGGGAAGTACCTCTCTTTTGGCCAATGAGGTGGGAAATGTGGATAAAGACCATAACAAGACCGATGGACTCATCGAAGATTGCCGTACTCTCTATGTCTAGGATGGCACGTGTCCAACACCTTGATCTGGGATCAAGTATGATGAGGTTTTATCCTCAAAACTGACTTCGGGTCATTAAAATAACTTTGGGTTAGTATGAGACTCTTTTGAGTTCGAGAGAGGCTTTTACCTCTAAGCCGCCTTTGAGTCAGCTGTGTGTGATGTCTTTGTGACTCACCTTTTGTTCTAAAATAAAGAGCCAGCAAAGCAAGTTACGGCGGGATGACGCACGATGTTTGGTTTGGTACATGATGGATGGCACTTGTCGATAAATGGAGTTCTCCCTAGTTGAGAGGGAGTGTTAATTTTGGGCAACTAGGTCCAAAATCCATGTTACACTGCTCATATGATGATGGTCATATTTTTGTTGGATTCCTCTTTCGGAGAGGTGTAAGATTGATCTAAATATTATCTTGATCGGATGAGCAGAACATTGATTTTGAGTTTATTTTCCACATGTGCAAGGTCAGCTAGATTTATCCCACATGCCTAAGAGATGTGTCACACACCCTCATTGATGAATATAAATTGGAGACTTGGAGGTCTATCATCATCTCGTCACACATTCTCTCATTGTGATCTGATTGGTTCGATAGCCTTTGGAGGCCCTTTTTCCCTCACACATGTGGATCGAAGCTGCTGTTTTTTGCATTGATCTGTTTAGGGCTTTTCTGTTGTAGTGTTGACCAATGTTGACTGTGGTCAACCCTTGGTCGTTTGACCTCAATCTTCTGCAAAAATTTCGATTTTAGGAGGCCGTACAGCTGGGCACTAAAATCAAGGAATTCCGGGCTGTTTGATAGAAGCCCTAGTTTGTTGCATTGACTTTTTTGAAGTTGCTTGCGTTGACTTTTCTGCGCTGTCCTTGGTTTGACTTGCGTTGACTTGTGATGAGCTGTCTTTGGGGGCTGTGGGTGTGACACATGAAAGTGTTGGCTGACTAAGAAATTCTTTTTTGGTTGAAGCATCCTGTTGACCGTCGTAATGCCACAATATCTTATATCTTTGCTGGACAAAAGGAATTGTAAATCTGATCTATATTTGGCTTGTCTTCTATTGATCTATTATTGTGTTCTATCAGCGTTTTACTTTCAAGTTTATGTGATTTCTATTTTGTATTGGGCCTAAGAAAGATCGAAGTAACAGTGTATCAAGCATAGAACACCATTGTTATCTAAATTTAACACTTCTTCTCGACCTACTCTCTGCACCTTTGATAGCCAAGACAAAGTCCTTGTACTTGCTGGAATATTTCTCATTAACACTGAGCTTATTCGAGAATATGATGTTCTATTTAACACTTGTGATATCCTTTACTTCGCTGTCAATGCACCTGGTTTAAAGACCGTATTCCTTGTTGAACTATATCCTTTTCTTCCACACTTATTAGTCTCCTTTCTAGCTTGATTACTGCCCTATACCTTCACACCTAATCTCAGATCTTGACGTGGTAGATTGGACCCAACATAGAGGTAAGTTATCCTTCCTTTCTTTCGTTGTTCTGTATTCTTTTCAACGCACCAATTGTAGCCTTATTTTGTCCTTAAACTTCAGATATCATCCAAATCTTCTCCGAACTATATGTGTCACTTTAGGCTGTAGTCCTGTCTATTTATAGGGATTGTCTCCCTCTGCCTGGGCCGACATGATCTCTTGCTATTAGGCCGACCTAACAAGGATTCTCTTCAACACATTTGAGCTGACTTGTTCAAGGAGATCCTCCAGCATCTTCTAGAGCATTTTGACAAGGTCTTGAGGCATACTTTTTACATGAATAATGATCCTTTACAAGTGTAACAACACTTCATATACATGACTCTAAATTATACATTTATGACAATATGACAAATCCCTAAAGACATCAAGAACACATATTTGACCTATAATAAAAACTCCTTGCTCATGAAACCCATGAAGCAAGCATTACAAAATACATTTTATTATATTTTTCCTCTTCATTACATAAATTCATAATTACAAGTCATTATGAAGATCGAACCTAGTTACACTTTCGAACACCATTCTCCATTGACTCACCCACCCGCTTTCATTGGGCCTACCAGGGTTACGTTTCCCACGTTTCTACCCTCAGGAGCTAGTGAGTAGGGTGGCCAGGATGACATGTCGATGAGGGACTATTTTTGTGAGTGGCAGTCTATGGGGGAGGAGTTTCGAGCTACATTGTGCTTTCGGGATTATTGCCAGCTCAAGTAGAACAAAAGGGGCAAAGGCACAAGGGGTTCCAACATGCAGAATTCAGAGCTGCAATGCACTATTGGGAGGATGTATCTCCTCACTTTTGATGGGACATCCAAATGCAAGGCTAGGGCTTGGGTGTAGAAGCTTGACACATTTCCAGATTAGCCAAATGACGAAGGTAGAGGCCATCAGGATGGCTACTTTACACTTGGAGGGTGAAGCACATGATTGGTGGTTTCAAGGGTTGACTATGCTCGGGCATGCAAGCGTGACCTCTTATGAGGATTTCACACAGAGGGTGGTAGAGAGTTTTGACCAAAAGGACCCAGAGGCTCACTTTAGAGAGCTTACACACCTCAAACAGATTGGTAGCCCTAAGCAGTACATATCTGAGTTTTTGAGGGTATCCATGATGGTACCAGATTTGTCAGAGGCTAGGAGGGTTTATATGTTTGTCGAGGGGTTTCTTGAACCCTTACGTGGGTCGGTGAGATCTCGCAGACCAACCACACTACTGGAGGCCGTGACTTGCACTCGGGATTTTCAGGATGCAATCCCCATGACCAGGGGACTGATCCCACCATGAGCTCCTTTCCCTCCGAGGGGCCGTGACACTAGGGCACCACCACCGAGATCTAACTAGGGGTGTGGGCAGTTGGATGAGGAGATCAGGAGAGACCTCTGAAGGAGGAAGCTATGCTTCACTTGTTAGGAGCCTTGGGAACTAGGCCATAGATGCACTGCGGGTAAGGCCCATTACATTGAGGTCTTCTCTAACAGTGACTAGGAGGATGATGTGGAGTTGGAGGTAGATGGGGGTGACAGCGAGACACATGCAGCGTGGGGACCACCTCCACCACCACCACCTGGGGGAGCACCTTTTGCACCAGTTGGAGGAGTGCTTGCTTCTCTGCATGGGGTTCCCAAATTTTTGACCTTAAGGATCAAAGGCACAGTGCAGGGGCAACGTGTCTCGGTTTTGGTAGACAGTGGGGCCAACCACAATTTCATTTATGCGCAGATGGTTCAAAGGAGGGGTATCACTACAAAGGAGTTTGAGGGGTTTTCAATTCTTGTGCTGGGTGATAGGACCATGCAGTGTACCCGAGATGTCCCTGCCTTGACGGTGACCATGGGGAACTATTCAGTGACTGATCATTTCTTCGTGGTAGATGTACCGAACACCAATGTGGTGATGGGTGTTCAGTGGCTCTACTCTCTTAGGCGAGTGACCACTGATTGGCGAAAGCTGGAGATGGAGTTTGTGGGGCCAGATAGGAAGATGGTTGTGCTGAGGGGCATGCACTCATATTGACCATAGACGGTCTCGACCCACCAGATTGAGGCCGATTTGAGACATGGGAACTTCGAGTGGGCAGTAGAGTTGAGGGTTTCAGAGGCTTGGGGTCAGCCTAAGCCACCCCATCCAGACATTCAGGCTATCTTGGACAGGTATCTAACAGTGTTTGGAGACATCCTACTAGGAAGGCCACCTGACAAAGGATTTGAGCACACCATTGAGCTAGAGCCAGATCTGCAGGTGGTGATTACTACCCCTTACAGACATCCCAAGACCTACCGGGGTGAGATTGAGCAGGCCATCCAAGAGTTGTTGGCATTGGGGCATATCAGGCCAAGTTCTAGTCCTTTCGCTTCATCAATTGTTCTGGTGAAGAAGAAAGATGGCACACTGAGGATGTGCATTGATTACCGGGCCCTCAATAAGAAGATGCTGAAGAAACGGTACCCCGTTCCCTGGATCGACGAGTTGATGGATGAGCTTAGAGGAGCGAAGTACTTCTCTAAGATAGATCTGCGTTTGGGGTATCCCCAGATCAGGTTGCGTGAGGAAGACATCCCAAGACAACATTTCGCTGCCATTATGGGCATTTTGTGTTTTTGGTGGTGTCCTTTGGGCTAACCAACGTGCCTAACCACATTCCAGTCCTGCATGAACCATGTATTCCGTAGGTAGCTGAGGCGTTATGTCCTTATCTTCTTCAATGACATATTGGTCTATAGCAGGACATGGGAGGAGCACTTGCAACATCTGGAGGAGGTGCTCAGGATCTTGGAGGGACAATAGTTCTTTGCAAAGTTGTCCATGTGTGAGCTCGGGTTGATAAAGATTCTCTATTTGGGCATATCATTCGAGAGGATGGTGTGAGGGTGCTTGGGGAGAAGATTAGAGCCATCTAGAATTGGCCGGTGCCCCAGAGTGTGACCGAGTTGAGGGGTTTTGTGGGTATATGCACTTACTACAGGAAGTTCGTGAAGGGATTCTCACAGTTTGCTGCTCCCCTCACCGACTTGACCAAGAAGGGGACATTCGCATGGACAAATAGGGCACATGAAACATTTGAGCACCTTAAGGAGGTGATGAGTAGTTGCCTGATGCTGGCGCTCCCCGATTTTACCCAACTGTTCACCTTGGAATGTGATGCATCGAGTGAAGGCATGGGTGCAGTACTGTCAGAAGGTGGCCATCCCATTACTTTTGAGAGCTTGAAGCCCCTTCCGCATGAGAGGATGTATTCTATTTAGGACAAGGAGATGCCGACCATTATGCATGCACTGGCCAAATTCTGATAGTACTTGGTGGGTAATAGGTTTAGAGTGAAGATTGATCACAACAATCTCTGCCATTTTCTGGGGCAGAAGGGCCTCATTGAAAGACAAAAAAGTGGGTAAACAGGATCTAGGCCTAGGACTTTGACATAGAGTATGTCAAGGGGAAGAAAAATGTGGTGGCAGATGCCTTGTCCATGAGGCCCTCAACACTTTTGCTCATGAGTATGTGTCAGGATTGGAAAGTGCAACTTTTAGTGGAGTACTCCAAGGATCCGAGGGCATGTGAGATCTTGGAGGGCATTCATGGGGATGAGCACTACCGGGTGATGGCCGATGTCATGTACTACATGGGGCGCATATTTTTGGTGTCGAGCTCACAGTTGAGGGAGAGGATCCTTCAGCCAAAACATGATTCTTCTCTCCCTGGGCACCAAGGATTATTGAAGACGTACAGGATGGTTCGAGAGCATTTTACGTGGAAAGGGCTTAAGGGGGACGTGTTGAGACACGTACAAGAGTGTGAGGCCTGTCAGAGGAACAAGGGGGAGTTTACCCATTCAACTGGGCTGCTACGATCGCTTCCTATTCTAGAGGGGAAATGGGAATCGATGGATTTCATTACAGGACTTCCCACGGTACAAGGCCAGGATTGCATTTATGTAGTGGTGGACAGATTAACGAAGCACACCATTTCTTTGCCATCCCCACTTGGTATTCAACTTCATAGGTGGCAGAGCTATTTTGTAAAGAGGTTTTTCAACTGCATGGTCTCCCCAAGACCATATGTAGTGACAGGGACAACCGCTTTATGGGAGCATTTTGGTAGGAACTCTTCGAACTGGTGGGCACATAGCTCATTCATAGCACTAGTTACCATCCTCAAACGGACTGGCAAACCGAGGAAGTCAACAAATGGCTAGAAGGGTATCTAAGGAACTATGTGATAGGGTAGTAGCAAGCGTGGATGAGGTGGCTGCATTTGGGAGAGTACCGCCATGACACTGCCTACCACATGTCCGTCGGTATGCCACCTTTTCGAGCCTTGTATGGATATGATGCTTTATCTTTTGTTGACATTGTTTCTAGAGACAGTAAGGCCCCAAAGGCCAAAGATTGGATTAGGAGAGTCAAGACATCCTCAAGACTCTCTGAGACAACCTACAGATCGCCCAAAATTAGCAGAAAGTGTATGCAGATAGGCACAGGGTCGAGGGGCATTTTGAGGAAGGGAACTTGGTCTTCTTGTGCTTGCAACCATATAGACAGTCTACGTTGAAGCACAAGGGGGCTAAGAAGTTACAACCACGATTTTATGGACCTTACAGGGTGATTAGGAGAGTAGGAGAGGTGGCTTATGAGTTGGAGCTTCCGCCAAGAAGCAAGATTCATAATGTTTTCCACGTCTCATGCTTCTAGAAGGTGCTTGGACAACATGTGACAATTGGTACAAAGTGATCCCCTGGATATGAAGAGATCCCTTAATGCCCAGATCCCAAGCCATCATGTCCAACATGAAGCTCCCCCTGCTCCACTCACCATTCTGCTAGGAACAAGTAGCAGAAGCTCTCTGAACATCATCAGTGAGTATGGAATCATGATAATGTGGCACTGTGCCCAACTCCTCTTGAAGTTTCCCTACCGAGCAGTCCATCCCACGCACTCCAAGAGTAAACCCTCGAAGATACCGCCTATTCCTCGCAGAGATAGCATCTTGCTCACTTGAGCCCCTCATGCAATCATCCCGCTGACCAACCAGCCATACTAATGAAGTCCCCCACTCCATCAGTGACTCGCTAAAGCCCAATGGAAGATCTACATGATCTCCCCATGTAGTATACAACTCACACCTAGAGGTTATCGAGCTGTGTAGCGCTGTAATGCTCGAGTCCCCTGCTAATCTCGTAGAGGTGCCACCATGTTGTCGCTGTGTCACTCTGACTATGAGATACCCCCCATCGTGCTCAGACTGTATCCCTCTTTCCTGGAGCCTTGTGGCGAAAATCTGTGAAGGCTAAGCTCATCCTGACCGGGCATCTCCATGATGCTGATATCTACTGCGCCACTGCCAATCATGACCTTGAGCAACAACATGACAAGTCTGCTTTGCCATGCAATGAAGGTGTCAGTGCTCCCCCACGTGTCAAACCTAAGGTGGACTGGATCACCGTCTGCTTTGTCCCTGCTGATCACAAAGTGGAGTGATCCACCTGCCCAACAGACCCTTGGATCCCCCAACCATACTAGGAGCTCAGAACTCCCACTCCCCGCGGGATGCCGTTGCGTAGCGTTGTTACCTGCTAGAACCCATCTCTCCCTCATCTCTGACCCCTGTATGTATCCCCTGGGTGGACCCCAAGTATCAGGAGTCTATCCCACACATGCGTACCTGCCCTGTTCCTGCCAGACCATGTCGTGATATCCTCTATACCAACTCCTGCTGATACACTTGGATACTGCTCGGAGTCTGGGTACCCTCCTGTAGATGAAGTCTACCATCCACCGTCTCTCAAATGTGAGCCTAGGGTGGAACATATGCTACCTTGGAAATCAACCATGCCATCCCTAAGCCTGGACCCGTCAACTCGTGCACCTACCAAGTGTCTCAACTGGAGAGTCTCCTCCCGGCTCATGAGACATGGTATCTCATCCAATTGTCTAGGGTGAGCCTCCCATTCTCTGCTGCCTGAATGGAGAGTGCCAAGGAGCACCATCCAAACACTTTGCGACCATAAGCAACATTGGAGGATGATGGGTAGGTATGTCCCAAAGGGTGTGACCAAGAGTCTACCTGAATGCTCAAGAGTAATCCTCCAGATGGCACTCTCTCTACCTTGGATCTGCTGATAACACAATCGTAGCCCTGTCTCCGCTAAACGCGACATCTCTAGATGCTCAACAAGATCCTCATCGATCCTAGGTGACTTGCATCCCATGGTACACCTATTGCTCCTGTCCATATCTCTCTTTGGAGGCAATGCTCCAAGAGCCCACTGCTCCACATCATGTGTCACTTCATACCACCAAGTATCACTGCACTCCTCGACCTGCCACTGTATGCCACAACCTGCCCTTGTACACCGATGGATACCCCCGACAATAGCTATATCATCCTGTATCGTCATGTGTCCATCTTGCGTCGCCGCACCTGTCACTCCCCGCATGTACTCAATGCGATGGGAAGCACTCCTACTCCACAACGCAATCCGACATACTACAACACACTCCCATGCATCTCCATGCCCATCTACAGACCACTGCCCAATGATGGATGCTCCTACACGTCCCAGGTTGTGATGGCCTAAGGCTGTATCCATATGCATCGGTCCATACTCGATCGTTACCATCACCTCCACTGCCGCATCACCATACTCTCCAATGGATGGATCTCCCTTCCAAATCCTCCCTGAGGGACCCAAGAAGTGAATCTCCTTAGGTACCAATAGCAATGCCAACCCTGCTCTGCTCCTTCGTGCCCTCCGTGTCCCACACAAATGCGAAGAATCCCCTGCTCCATACAAGGCATTGTCTGGTGGCCTACCAATGTCCCCTCCTCTGTCAAACTCTTTCTAGAGTATGTTGATCATCCCGTGATCCTGTGTACAATCCTCGTACCAAGCCAACTCAAGAAGTCTGTACCTAAACTGGTTAGACATTAGTGCTGGCTGAAACTCCCCTAGTGAATGTGCATGCTCAACTGTTAGGTCAATTGTACCCTCCAGGTCATAGTCAACCGACATACGTGGGAAGTGATAGGTAGTCTTGCCCGGATCCCAATGCCACTCCGGGCTTCCGGTAACCCTAGTGCCTGGAAGCTCCTGCTGAACTACACATCAGTGCATCACCATCTCCATAACCCACTCCCCCGGGTACCAACTCAGAATCTCTCGCCATCCAACCCCAAGAGAGGGATCGAATGCGTGTACTCCTGCACCTAGAGCAACCTTGACGTGTAGATGTTGCACCCTGTGCATCTCAGGTTGTCTCATCCCGCTATTCAAGTCAACGCATGAGATCTGACTAGGTAGCTCTGTCTCTCTCTCTCCAATGGCCAAAGGTGACCCAACCGTGATGCTAGCCCCATCTATGTATGCCTGAAGGGGGCTGCTCCGATGCTCCAATGTGCCCTCTAGTTGTACCATAAGTTGCTCTGGCTGAATCATCACAAGCGACTCATCATCCTGAATATCTCCCATAGAGTCCCCTGATACCACATGCACACTGGAATATGAAACTGACCTACTATCATCAACTCTGCATGAAAGCTCATGCTCCCAAGAAGCATCCTCTTATGACCCCATGGACTCATTCAAAGAAGAGTCCTCATCCTGACATACAAAAGGAATGTCCTTCTACTGTACCTTTATATCTTTTAGTGCCTCATCAAAGATGAATACATCTCTTGGCACCTCACCCATCTGCTACGTGCGGTTGTCACCCAAAAACTTGGATACGACTCCAGTCATCACCTCAATGGATGGCTCTACTGGGGTTGGCTCTACTCTCTCCACTAATATGTCAACTGACACGGTCAAGGAAGTCTCTAACAAGGGTGAGTCCTGTGTCACACTAGGTGTATCTACAAGCTCCCCATAATCGTGTGTGCCCTCATCCTCCAAGTGTGAGGTAGCCATTTTGATGTCTTCCCCCTCTGTTATTCGGTCAAGCTGGAAAGAGGTATCCGACTTTTCCACTCGTTCCCGAGCCGTGCAATCAGTGGATCCATCATACGTGGGAAAAGGTGTCCTTTCAATGGTACGCTGCAATTATGAACTCTACGTGCTAGACCCCCCACTGTTCCTTCCTTCTTCATCCCGCTTGAGCTGGCAGTAATATCTGAAGGATAAAGCCGCTCTAAAGTTTTCCCCCATGGACTGCCATTCTTGGAAATAATATCCCATTGGTATATGATCATGCCGCCTATATTGCTCTCTCGATACTGGAGGTAAGAATGTAGGCATCCTGATCCTGGTTGGCCTATTGAAGGCTGGCAGGTGAGTGGCTGGTAAAGGGTGGTCACACCGTTGTGAGACCCTTGAAGTCTCCCCAATTAGGAACTCATGATGGATGCTCTTATCCCTATTCTGTTGCTTGAATCCTTCCAACATTCCCTTCTGTTCTTTGGCTAAATCATTTAGGGCCTTTAAGATGCTACCAATTGTTGATTCCCCTTTGCTTCTTGACTCCCCCATATTTGCCACCTCTACTGCCTACCCTCCTTGTTCATAGGAAAAGATACCCACAGCTGAGTCAAGAACGAAGCTCTGATACCACTATAATATCCCAAATCGGAAAATAATAGTAATAACAGGCTAAAAGATATTAAGGAGACACCAAAACAAAAACAGATATCAAAACACCACCGAAGCCATAAAATACTGCTGATCCATTTTATTAATTAATTTGCTAGAAATGAGTACAATGGAGGTGCTGGAATGAAGGCACCTGGGCTTGCTCAAGGCAAGCTAGAGAAGCCCTCTGAATCAATGCTGAAATCCGCCACTGATGGTACACTGTATGGCTATAGCTCTGCGCTGCAATTTGCCAGAAATGTTGCTGCTGCTCCCGAAGAAATGCCGCTAGGGCCTGCTACAGTGCTCAAAAAATTATGGGACTTCAATCTCGGACTCTACTCAAGAAACCCACAAAAACCCACGAAGGAATTAGCCAAATGTTGACCCTGAAATTTCGGCCCAATTTCCCCTAGCTCCTCTAGCTGCTGGGTGAGTTAGGATCTCTGTTTGACACCTCAAATCTGCCCAGAAAATTCTGCCAAATTAATCTTGGCTTCTCCTCAATAAACCCAGAAAAACCCAGAAAGGGTTCGCCCAAAGCTTGACCCCGATAATTCACCCTCTTGAGCTTGGCTCACTACACTGCTGGGTAAATCAATCCTCCTGTAAATTCTACTACTGGAAGTCTCCAAAATGCCACAAAAATCCCTGTTAGGAAGCTCCAAGCCTCCCCACCAAATCTCAGCTGCAACTCCCTCTCTTCTCACCTCCCGGAACAACCAAATCCTCTCTCTGCACTGCGTCCTCCCCTACGTAGTGTCCTCCTCCTCTACGCAGTCCAGAACTAGCTACACTTCCTCCTGATGTTGCTGATGGAAATTCTCCTCACAAGGTGTGGAACTCCTCTCTTGAGCGGGCACTCGAAGTCCCCTGAGGTAGAGGTTGAGATCTCCGCTTGAAGATATCATGTGCTAAACAGCACTGCAGACTTGGCCCTTCGGCTCAAGCGTGCTCTGTCAAAATGACAAGAAGAAAATAGTTGAATGAATCAATGCAAAATGGGCCTTCCCTTCTTCCTTTTATCCATTGAGGCCCAATGTATGCCTTGGGTCCCACCTTGACCTGCGTTGCCTCTCCTTGGCCAATCACGTGCTGCCTTCCTCTAGCCAATCTCATGATGTCCTTTTCGTGCCTCTTCTACGCTGCCACCGAAGGCCAAATCGACCCCACCACTAGAGCCTCAATTTTCCCTTAGGGACTTTAGGAAAAGACATTATTTGCACTGATTATTAACTGTGGGTCCCCCACCCACTTTATTTCCACCCAACATTAGGATATGCCAAAATTAATCAAAATTAATATCCCAATTAGCTGACTGCTAATTTGGAGATATTACGCATGAGATGTGGACAACTTTGTCCACACTGTATCAAGGCAACTCCGTCCAACGTAAGATGCTTCTAAAGAACCATATGCGGATGTTCCAGATGCACAAGGGAGAGGAGATTGATCCCTTACTCTTCAGATTGTAGATGATCCGAGATCAACTGATTGCCATGGGGGCAACTCTGGATGAAGGGTTCTTGGTGAGGATTGCCCTGAATGCAGTCACTGATGGGTGGGAGACCTTTGTCCAAAGCATCTTGGGTAGAGCACAACTCCCAAATTGAGGTGACATGTGGGCTATCCTTCGACCAGAGGAGATCTAGAGAATGACCAAGAAGGAATTCAGCAGCGGAAGTGCCAAGGTGAAAAAGGAGGAGGAAGATGTGGCCCTAGCATCAAAGGGACAATGACAACAAGGGAAGAAGAAGAAGGACCTATCCAAGTTTTGGTGCTTCAGATGTGGTGAACTTGGACACTTCGCCAGCACTTGTCCTAAGAGGAAGGACAAGGAAGCTTCAAAGTCCAAGGCAACAACAACTAGAGGGGACAGTGGTAGTGAGGATGATGTGGTCATGAGTGCTCATGTGCTTCGAGAGAAGAGGTGGGGCGATATCGATCTGTAGAGCAGCTACAGATGGGGAGGTAGGATCCTTGAGGTGCCCAAACTCTTGGATCACATACGAGCTACGAGAGCCTTAAGAATGTAGCAGGATCACTGGAGCAGTGGGTACAGAAGATCATGGAGAAGCAGAGGCAGTGCTGGGACGCTGGAGAGTAGAGCAGCGCAGTGCAGAGGCAACAACAGCGTGGAAGCAACAGTGCAAAGGCTGAAGGGACTTCAGCAGCGTAGAGGGGCAGTGCTTACGCAGTGCAGTGCAACAGACAATGCAGAGCTTCAGAGAGATAGTGCAGCGCAACAATAGATGATGCTTCAGTGATGAGATGCAGACCGACTGACTTGTCTGTCATTTATTGGGAGGTGGTCCTTCAATTGCTTAGTTCTCACTAAATGAGTTGCAGTGCAGCAGTTAGCAGTGGTTGTGCTATAGGAAGCATGATGCAGCAATTTGAGAGGGAGCTGCAGTACAGATGTGGCAGTGACATGGGCAACGATACAGAGAGCCACAACGTAGTTGATGGATGGTAGCAGGCCAAGCATCAACGCGGAGATCGATGCTAGAGATCAGGGTAATGCTTCAGTGTGGAAGTATTGCCAGAGCACACTCCTCGCTAAGAGGGAGTGTTGAGATTTTGGGGTAGCATCGAATGTGCTCTAGCTCCGAAACTTTGTGGAGGGGCTGGAACATATTAGATCTCCAAGACCCAGAAAGTGTTTGGAGAAATTCCATATGGTGTAAAAGTTATTCAAATAATTAATTTTTTTAATGGGGACCCTAAGTCTAACTTAGGGAAATTAAAAAATTAAAGTGAATTAATTTACACATGTGATGAGAGCATTCTAAGTGACGTGGATCAAATTGATTTTAATCTTAGATGTTGATTAGAGATTAGATCACGACCATTGATGTGTCAACGCGAAAAGTATAAAGGAAGGGCTTGGGGTCAGTTGGAGGACACACACAGTGAGTCCAAGAGATTGAATTCTTCTGACGGAGCAGTGCTCGAACGAAGATTAGATCCGAGTGATGAAGAGAAGCAGTGAGGGGCGGATGGAGTGATTGGTCAGGAGGACCAAGAGTACAACGCAAAGCAAGGGCGGCCGAGACGTAGTGGAGGCAACACAACCATCAAAGGGTGTGACACAAACCCTAGAGAGGGTGACGCGGGCTCATGCGGGGGCAGCGTAGAGCCTCCAAGGAAAGTCCAAAATTTAGTTGCAGACTGGGGTTTCTGAGCTGGAAGCGCTGAAACCAGACTCCGGGAGAAGCTGATCAGCGTAGAGCAAGGGTGACGTAGTCCCTCAGTCAGGGCCACGCTACCTTACGTAGTGGCAGCGTAGAGACCGTATAGAGCTAGCTGGGGTTTTAGCAGTGGCTCATTCAGATTAGCCGAGACTTGTGGGAGTGAGGTATAACGTGGTATGAGACGATTGATAGCTATCTTATGAAGCTTGGATTTACAATGAGCGAAGCTAACCCGATTCTATACTTAAAGGTTGAAAAGTACATGCCTCTCATTCTAGTACTTTATGTGGCTGATTTGTTTTTGACAGGTGTAGACCCTCTGATTTATCAATCCAAGAGGGAGTTGGCTTCCGAATTCAAAGTGAAGGACCTAGGGTTGATGCACTACTTCCTAGGCTTGGAGGTCTGGCAAAAGCCAAGTGAGATTTTCCTTTCTCAATGAAAATACATTGTGAAGCTACTCGAGAGATGTGGGATGGTGGAATGCAATTCTGTGTCTACTCCGATGGAACTCAACTTCAAGAACCTATGTGGAAGTGCTGCTGGGCCCAATTTGGCAAATCCTTCCGAGCATCGACAACTTGTGGGGTCCCTGATGTTCTTGGTAAACTCCTGTCCCGACATATGCTTTGTTGTGAATACATTGAGTCAATTTATGGTCGAGCCTCATCACATACATTGGATTGCTGCCAAGAATCCCTTGAGATATCTTCGGGGCACAATCAACTATGGTTTGAGATACAGTCTCGGGAATTTGACTCTACATGGATATATTGATGCTGATTGGGTTGGCAGTGTGGTGGATCGTAAGAGCATATCTGGATGTTGGTTCTCATTGGAATCTGCTTCAATATCTTGGATAAGCAGGAAGCAGAAATCGGTTGCTTTAGGCACCATCGAGGCCGAATACATTGCTGCTAGTATGGCCTGTTGTGAAGCTGTTTGGTTGAGGAATCTCTTTAGTGAGCTATTTGGACATGTGTTGGATACCACCGTGATCTACTGCGATAACCAAAGTGTGATTCGCCTTTCAGAGAATCCCATGTTCCAAGACCGCTCCAAGCATATTGATATCAGGTACCACTTTATCTGAGATATGCTACAATGGGGAGCAATAAGGCTCCAACACATCAGGACTGATGAGCAGGTCGCAGACATTCTCACGAAGCCCTTAGGGAAGGTCAAATTCTTAGGCTTCCGTGAGAGACATGGAGTCGTGGAAAGACCCTCCTATGAGGGTCCCGCATGAGTTGGACATTGAGCTTTGGGAGCCCCTGGGGGCTTGGGGTACTTCTTGGAGCTATGAGCGACCATAGGGTGAGTGGTTCACCTTCCCCTGGTGGTGCGTTATGTACAGGGTGAGTGGTTCACCTTCCCCTGTGATACCCATGATGGTTGACATGTGTGTAGGGTGAGTGGTTCACCTTCCCCTACGAGTGCGTGTGACTGTCCGAGGCTTCCCGGACGCACCTGTGACCACTCTGTGCGTGCGTCCGGGGATTAGACTGCCCGATCGGCTTCAGAAACCTTGGACGCTCCATTCAGGCAACTGTGCAAGTGTTCGAGGCTTCTCGGATGCACCCTTGAACACTTAGTGCATGCGTCTGGGGACAAGAATGCTTAGTTACAGACCAACGTCCGAGAAACAAAAACCCTAGATTCGTGCGAGCTTCAACCCTGTAGTTTCGGACCCTTGTGTGAACTTTCTCTTTCAGACATATGCGAAGCAAGACAATGGAAGAGAAGAAAATATGGCTTGATCAAGTGTATCCAAATGAGCTTGAGGTCTCTTCTATTTGTAGGATTCCATGAGGGTCCACTTAATGTTGAGGCCAACCTGTCCGATTGTACATATGCATATGTAATATTCCCAATTAGCAATAGCTAATTGGAAATATTAATTTTTGGCCAGTTTATTTTTATAAAGTTAAGTCAGTTAATAAAGTGGGTGAGAAGACACTCAGCCTACACTTAGGAAATAAACATTCTCTAAAGTCACTTGAGCACATTATTATTTGACAGCGTGGGGCCCAGTGGTCGAACTGGCAGCGTGGGCCCATGACAGTGCAAAGAGAGAGGGACAGCGTGGCCAAGAGGGACAACGCAGTTTTGGTGGGGCCTAGGTGAGGGCAAGGCTCTTGAAGCATAAAGAGAGGACGAGGCTCCTCATTCATTCATTCGATTATGCATCTATGTTTTGTCTCTTGACATTGAGCACGCTTTTGCTGTTGAGCGAAGTCTGCAAGTGTTGTTCAGCACACCGAGTGTCTCCGAGCGGAGATCCCAACCTCAGCCCCGAGGAACTTCGAGTGCCTGCTCGGGTGAGGAGTTCTATCCATTGATTTTCAGGTGGGGGCCATAACATCTTTAGCCAGGGATTACGCACTTGCTTGGACAGCGCAGTCTTGAGGAGAAATCACGTAGTTCTTGGAGGAGGTAGTGCCGAGGGTGGAGATTTATCAGGGGATTCAACCCGGAATAGTGAGAAGGGATTAACCCTTAGTTATTCCTTCATTTTGGTAGAGGAGGAGGCCACCATTTGCAGAGATACATTCAGGGCCAGCGTATTCCACTGGGATAGCGTTATTCCTCAAGGGAGGTGATTTTCCAGGGTCATCCATTCCGGAAACCCTTTCTGGGCTTTTCTGGGTATTAGGAGGAGAGCTCATTCCCAGAGTTCCATATTTTTCTGAGTAGGGGAAAAACCCCAAGGAGCCATCCTATTCCAACAGTAGCAGCAGTCTGGTAGCAGTAGCAGCGGCAGTTTGGAGATAACGCAGTCACTGATAGAGCAGCCATTCCAGGAGTATTTCTGAGAGTATTTACAGCTTGCCTTGTGCAAGCCAAGGTGCCATCATTCTGATCACCTTTGTACTCATTGTATCTTTCAGTTATCTAATAAAATGGCTCAGCGTTCTCTATATTTTGCATTATGTATGTGATGTCTCTCTATTTGTTGTAGTTTCATGTTTATGTTGCTTTATATTGCTGTTTATTTCTACTCAGAATAATACAGTGGTATCAAAGCTCATAGACTTGGCTCAGCGTGTGGAGCAGATTGTCTATGAAACCAACAGGAAAACTATACATCACTTACCGGGGAAGGAGGTATAAGGATCAAGAGAGGAGGCTTGAGGCCACTTTTGGAGAGGGTGACCGCATTCCGTTAGTGGACACAGAAGAGGAGGAACCAATGGCAGAGGAGAAAGATGAAGGGAAGGAGTTTGGGCAACTTCTCCTAAAGTCTGTGTAGGAGTTGTCGAGGAGGATAGAAGAAATGGGACAGAAGTTTACAGCAGACCAGAGACAGCGTGAAACCCCAAGGGGTTTCCACACCGGAGAAGGGTCCGACACCTCCCATCACTTGAAGGAGTAGCTCACAGCGCAGCAGATGGCATCACTGACTCCCCCACATTCCATGATGCCCACGTTTGTAGCTACAGGCATGGAAGCAGGAGCACCTCAGGAACTAGAACCAGTTCACATGGGGGATTATTTTGCCGAGTATCAGTACTACGGACAAGAGTTTGGTGAGGCTTGTTGATTTATGGTAGCATCGGATGTGCTCTAGCCTTGTTATTTTGTATATAGGCTAAGACTCATGTATTCCATAAAACCGAGAAATGGTTTTGGAAAATTCCACTTAGAGATGATTTAATTAAATTAATTAATCATTTTTTAATGTTTTCCTAAGTCTAGACTTAGGGAATTTGATTAATTAAAGTGTATTAATTAAATCAAGTGTGAATCTTCTAGATAAAGTCATGGATCTTCTCCAAGCTAATCTTAACCCTTGGTTATGTTTTAATCTTCGCCGTTGAAGAGTCAATGAAAGATTATAAGGAGGGTGAGGGGCCTATGGAAAATACACTTGACATTTGAGCCATTGAGCATTTTCGAATTTGTGTGAGGAGACACAACTTTTGATCAAGAACAAATCACTAGGGCTGGGTTTGCTAAGTGATTTGATTCAGTGATCAGATCCAGAGAGGGGTAGAAGCAGAGATTGGTCAGGAGGGCCAATAATACATTTCAAAGAGAGGAAGCATCAATGCAGGAGAGAGGTAGCGCAGTTTCTGGCTAGGGTGACGCAGTTACTACAGAGAATCATGTAGAGCCAGCGCAGTGTCTCTTGGAGTCAGTCCAGAGAAATATAGAGGCTGGGGTTCTGAGCCAGGAGGGCCAAGATCCAGCTTCAGATCAATCAGATCAACTACGGGAAGGGGTGACGCAGTCCCTCTAGCTTGCCTACGTAGATCCAGCGTAAGCAATCACGCGGAGGCAGTGAGGGCTTCATCAATGCTGTTTTTGATCAGCCGGAGACTTGCTGAGTGAGGTATATCTCACAGTCATTTTTGCTGTCTAGATTTCTCTAAAGGGTTTGCCAGATGTTGGCACCCTAGTTGTATTCAAGATTCTGCTTTTTAATAATACAAACCCTCAGATCTACTGCACCGATTTTCCCAAGTTGGGTTTTTCCAAGGACTTGGTCCAAAAATAGCTGTGTCAATGTGGTTGTTTTTCATTGAGTTTTGTTTAGATTGTTTCAGAACTTAGATTTATTCCACAGTATTATTTGTGTAGACTGCTTCAGTAATTACTTCGGTATTTCAATGTAATGAAATAATTATCAAATAATAGGAGACGTAATTCAGATTTGTTGCAGTAGGAATCAGATCTAGGATTTTTCACATGGTATCAGAGCTTATTTAAGCTGAAGTGCAGGAGAAATGAAGAGAACTAGTAGATCAGTGCTGTAGAGTCTGGGATCAGCGTAAGCAGCAACAGACCCTCCCAGAAAATTACGGTGTTCAGGCCAGGAGGGCATTCCAGTGCAGAAAAGGCTCCCTTTGAGAGAGTTGACAGAGGGGTAAGCTTTTTCAGTTGCAGAAGAGGCAATGTAGCAGAGCAGCGTAGCTGAAGGACGCAGTTACTGCACAACAGTAAGAGCTGGTGCATAAACGTCAGAAAATTCTGAAAAACATAGTTGGGGATTTCTTGATCTTAGAGGGATTCTTACTCAAAGAAACTCAGTTTTTCCCGTGCAGCAGCAAAATAAGTGACTTACTCCACAAGGAGTGCATAAGTCAAGCTAAGCAGAGGGTTAGAGCAAGGCATCGACAATTGAGGAGATGGCCAGCAACGGACTGCATGACCAAGATAGATTGGAGGGTGCCTCCAACTACATTATCTGAAAATCAAGGATATAATTTCTCCTTGATTAACACGATCTGAAAGCCCTCATAGACAGCACAGTTGCAGAACCTCTTGATGCAGCACCCCTGAGGCAGTTCAAGAAGAATATGGCTAGAGCCAAGAGATTGATCCTAGATGGAGTGAAGGATCACATCGTACCTCACATAGCAGCAAAAGCCACTGCTAAAGAAATGTGGGTTGGGCTAGAAAAGCTGTACCAAGGATCTTCCGAGTAGCGAAAGATGTACCTTGAAGAGAAGATGTGGAATATCAGGATGAAGAAGGGAGAGCGTTTTGACTCCTTGTTTCAAATTCAGGAGAACCGAGATCAACTGTCTGCAGTAGGATCTGATCCTAAATACTCAAAGCTAGTAAGGCTCACACTGAACTTTGTTTTAGAAGATTATCAAGTCTTTGTACAAAGTATATTGGGCAAAGAAAGGCTTCTAGGATAGGAAGCAATGTGGGTAGCATTACAGCTAGAAGAGTTGAAGAGAGATCTCCTAAAAATCCACTTGGAGGATGGCAGTAGCAGTTCAAAGGTCAAGGAGGAAGAAGACAACACTGCCCTTGCATCAAAAGGGCAACCAAAGCAGAAGAAGAAAGATCTATCTAAGAAGTGCTTCCAGTGTGGGGAAATGGGGCATTATGCCACACAATGTCCTCTTAAGAAAAAGGATAAAGAGGAGAAGGAAGATCCACATGCAGGAGCTGCCAAGATTGAGGCAGAGAAAGATTGTGCTATGTTAGCTCATATTCCAAAAGGAGAAAAGTGGCTTGATTTGGATTTGTAGATCCAGAATCTACAAGGAGGCGGGATCCTTGAGTATTTTCGAACTCTTGGATCACATGTGAGCTACAACAGCCTAAAGACAGTAGCAGGATGGACAGTTGCAGTAGAAGATGATGAGATGATGCAGTGGCTAGCAGTACTAGAGCTTGATCAGTGCAGAGAGGGAGCAGCATCAGCGCAGTGCTCACGCAGTGTAGAGCAGCAACAACGCAGTATTTTCAGAGAGCTAAAGCAGAAACTAGTAGCAGTCTGTAATATCCCCTTTTTAGGGATATTTCTCAAACATAGTCAACTCTAAACCAAAGATGGACTGGAGGGGCGTTTACCAGATATTTCACCTCTGAAAAGAGGATGAGATCTGGAGGCTACCTAGCCCTCACTAGACTCCGTCTATAGAGTATGGGAAAAACACAACAGATGGTATAGCAACGGGAAAATAAGCAGTGATGCGGATCATACAATAGTACAAGAAATGCTAGAAACAGTATATGCAACAGATACACATAAAATAGAGAGAATACTGAGCCATTTTATTATACTGAGAAATAGCAATGAGTACAAGAGGTGATCAGAGTGATGGCACCTCGACTTGCACTAGGCAAGTGTAGGAATACTCTCAGAATATCGATGGAATGGCTGCTCTCTGATCTGCGTCCAAGCTGCTAGAAAACTGCCGTGTAGCTGCTACTGTTGGAACAAGGTGAGTATTTGGGGCTGCTCCCCTACCCGGAATAAGCTGAAACTCTGGAATCAACCTCTACTCACAAAACCCAGAAAAGCCCAGAGAGCGTTTCTGGAATGGACAACCTCCGAAAATACCTCCCGTGAGGATCTACGCTATCCTCCCAAGGGCCACGCTGAGACTGAATGGAATCCTCCAAAATATGACCTCCTGCTCAACCAAAAGTCTCCAATAGGCAAGGGCTGTCCCCCTGCTCAATCTCCTAACCAAAATCCTCCAAAAGAATGCCACACCGGAGCTCCCTCAATATGGACTGTGTCCTCCCTCTCAAGATTGCGCAATCAATAGATGCAATGCTCCTCCACAAATGCTACAACTCGACTCTCCTGCGAAATAATGATGGGAATGCCTCACCCGAGCAAGCACTCGAAGTCTCCCGGGGCTGAGGGTGAGATCTTCGAACGGAGACACTCAATGCACTAAACATTGCTGCAGACAAGCTAAACAGCCAGCGTGCTCAAAGTCGTAGTGACCAACTCAATATGCATAAACTCGAATGAGGAAATGAGGAGGCTCTCCTTTTTATAACAATGGGCCTCTCTCAACCCTAGGCCCCACCATCTCCTACATAGCCTCCATTTGGCCAACGTTGCCAACTAAACTGCGCTGTCATGGCCCACGTGGTCTAAGTGGGTCCCCCTCTATGTGGTCTCTTGGCCCCCCTTGGCCCACTTAAGTCACAATGTTGAGTCTACTAGGGAGTGCACTTTATTTTAGTGAGTTATGTCCCCCTCTCACTCCCTTTATTTATATTTCTAACTATAGAAGGCAAAATTGATCAAAGTTAATATTTCCAATTAGCTATCGCTAATTGGGAATAGTACAGTCTCCCCCTGCAAAATGTTGCTTGACCCCAAGCAACTGTAGTGATGGATGCTGCAAGATCTTCTCACTCTGCCAAGTGGCACCCTCATCCGGCAAATTCTTCCACCTCACCAAGAATTCCCAGACTGTCCTTATCCGCAGCTGCCTCTCTTTGACATCAATGATGGCCTTCGGCTGTAGCACCAAATGCCCCTCATCATCTGTAGGCGGGAGCTCCTCCGTCACTGTCACCTGCTGTCCTAGAGCCTTCTTCAGGCATGATACATGAAAAATGTTATGAATATTGCTGCCTTGGGGCAGCTCCAACTCATAGGCAACTTGTCCAAACCCGTAATCAACTCAGACTGCTCTGCCCTGTCTGCCAACGAAAGCTGCCTGTAAAAGGAAGCCCCTCTCTCTCTAATGGGCCAAAGTGGGCAAGATATGCTGCAAGCCCCATCGATGTACTCCTGGATAGTGCTACTCACTGAAAATACTACAGCTCTGTGTACATCTAACTGTGCCTCGTCCTTGTGTCAACCCACAGATGGACGCCCCACCATCTCCAACAGCTCCTGCTGTCTACTAGGCCCCTGCAGAACAATCCCATCAACCTCCAACACCTCCAGAGGATATGGATCTGCAACTGCTGTCACCGTACTCGATGTCAGTGCATCTGACTGCTCCTCCTCAGTGGCTGACCCCGCGGTTAGCCGCATATCCATCACGGACTCGATGTGGGCCTCCATCTGGCTCTCCCTCAAAGGACTATCATGCATGATGTGCATAGTATCCTCCTCTGCTGACTCAGGCTCCATAATATGCTGCTCTGGCTGAATCGTCACAAGTGACTCATCGCCCAGAGTATCTCCCGTAGAGTCCCCTGACTGCTCACCCTGTACACTGGAATGCAACTCCGGTCTACTGTCTCCATCTCTGCATGACTGCCCTCGCTCCCCAGAAGCGTCCTCGACTGATCCTATGGACTCTTATAAAGAAGAGTCTTCACCCTGGCATACAGAAGGAATGCCCTCCTGTTCTACCTCCGCCACATCATCTGCGTTGAATATGCCATCCACCCTATCGATAATGTGTCGATACATCGTCTGGAGCGCAGACACATATTGGGATGCTACCTTTGCTATACCCAATATCCTCTACTCATGCATGGTCTCGACACGCCCTTAGAAAAGAGTGACGCATGTCTCCCTCATGACCTGCTCCCAAATCGTAGGCTCAGCGATGACTGATGTGCCACCCCTGCAAAGGATCATCTCATCCCCTGACCTGTGGCTGTCAACTAGCGCACCGACCCAGTGCCACTGCTGAGAAGTCTTTCCCCTAGTGTGCTGAGTGCCATCTAAATATCTTGGGTGAGCCTTGCGTACCCCACTGCTAATGCCCAAAGTGCCAAAGGACAACAAGAAAATCGACTGTGCCCGTGAGTGATGTAGAAGAGGGTCGGGTGCATGAGTCCTCACAGATACCGTCAAGTATCGCTCATTTGTCTCCCCATCGATCCTAGGTGAACTACCCCGAAAGGTAAGCCTGGTGTCCCTGTCCGTGAGTCTTCCTGGATGCAATACTCTAAGACCCTGCCGTGCAGCACCATACGCCCTCGCATACCACCGATCATCCATGTACTCCTCGGCATGCCATTGCACACTAAGGCATACCCCTGTATACTGTTGGATACCCCCCTGTACCGTCTCGTGCCCTGTCTGTGTCCAGGCATCGGTCACTCCCCGCGTGTCCCAATGTGATGTTGGACACTCCTACTCCACAATGCAGTCCCACACACTACGGTACACCACCATGCAACTCCATGTCCATCGGTAGTCCACTGCTCAATGCTAGAGGCTCCCACACATCCTTGGATGTGATGACCTAGAGCTGTGCCTCTACATGTCGAACCACCCCCAATCGATATCATCATCTGCACCGCCGCATCGCTATACCTGCCGACGAATGGATCATCACTCCAAACCCTCCCCGAGGGGTCCGAGAAGTGAATCCCCCTATGTGTCAGTAGTGATACCACCACTGCTCGGCTCCGCTGTGTCCTCTGTGCCCCACACAGAGGTGAAGAATCCTTGGCCCCATACAAGGTATGTTGACCACCTCGTGATCCCATGTATAAGTGTCATACCAAGACAACCTAGGGAGTCTTCCCATAAACTGGTTGGCCACTGGAGCTGACCAAAACTCCCCTAACGAATGCACATGCTCCACTGCTAGGCCAACTGTACCCTCCAAGACATAGTCAACCGACCTGCCTGGGAAACGACAGGTAGTCCCGCCTAGATCCCAATGCCAATCTAGGGTTCTTGTATTCCCAGCACCTGAAAACTCCTGCTGAACTACACCCAGGTCCACCACTATCATCATAGCCCACTCCACCGGGTTCCAACTCAAAATCTCTCGCCATCCAACCTCAACATGTGGATGCTGCACCCTAGGCAACTCCGATTGTCTCATCCTACTAACCAATTCAACGTATGAGGTCTGACTAGGTGGCTCCGCCTCTCTCTCTCCAATGGGAAGAGGTGATCCAACAATGCTGCTAGCCCCGTCTATGCATGCCTGAAGGGGGCTGCTCTGACACTCCACTGTGCCCTCTAGCTATACCATTAGGGAATCTAGCCGCTCCCCAATGTGGGCCAACTTGGCCGCTGACTCGGCACAAACCACTCTCGTGCCCTCTAGCTCCTCGTTTTGTAACAAAATAGCCTCTCGTACTGATGTGGCCTTCCCTTTTAAAACTAGAAGGTTGGCTTGAAGCTAATGACAATGCTGTGTGCGACCATCGTCCAATACCTATGTATCGCCTAGTGCCTCATCAAAGGTGGATACATCTCCTGGCACCGAACACATCTGCCGCGCGCTGCTACAACCCGACAACTCGGACACTACCCCAATCATCACCTCAATGGATGGCACTACTTGGGTATGCTCTACTCTCTCTGCTGAGATGTCAACCGATACGGTCAAAGAAGTCTACAACACAGGTGTCCCTAGCGTCATGTTGGGTGTACCCACATGCTCCCCATGATCATGTGTGCCCTCATCCTCCAAGTGCGAGGTAGCCATTTTGATGGCTTCCCCCTTCGTTATTCGGTCAAGCTGGAAAGAGGTATCCAACTTTTCCACCCGATCTCGAACCGTGAAATCAATGGATCCATCATACGTGGGAAAAGGTGACCTCCCAATGGTACGCTGCAACTCTGAACTCTGCGTGCTAGACCCCCCACTGTTCCTTCCTCCTTCATCCTGCCTGAGCTGACAATAATCTCTGAAGGGCAAAGCCACTCTGAAGTTTTCCCCCATGGACTGCCATTCGCGGAAATAATCTCCAAAGGGTATATGATCATGCCGCCTCCCTTTCTCACTCGGTACGAGCGGTAAGAATGTAGGCATCGTGATCCTGGTTGGTCTACTGAAGGCTGGTAAATGCTGGTCACACTGTTGTGAGACACCCATATTTTCCACCTCTACTGCGCTTGGTAGGTAAGATTATGCCTGCCCTCTTTGTTCATAGATAAATATTCCCACGACTGAGCCAAGAATGAGGCTCTGATACCACTGTAATATCCCTTTTCATGGATACCTCTCAAACACAAGCAAACACCAACTAGAGATGGACTGGGAGGGCATTTACCAGATATTTCACCTCTTGAAAGAGGGTGAGATCTAGAGGCTACCTGGCCCTTTCCAGACTCTGTCTAAGAGTATGGGGAAAACACACCAAGTGGTATAGAAACTGGAATGCTCAAAGAGAGAAATAACAGTAGTGCAAGCATACAAAGCAGATATATAGAACATGTACAGATACTCAAGAAATGTAGAGAGAATGCTAAGCCATTTTATTATACTGAGAAATATAAGTGAGTAAAATAGCTGATCAGAGTGATGACACTTAGTCTTACTCCTGGCAAGTGAAGAAATACTCTCAGAATGGCAAGGAAATAGCTGCTCTCTAATCTGCGTCCAAGCTGCCGAAGAACTGCTGTGCTGCTGCTACTGCTGGAACCAAAATGAGTATTTGGGGCTGCTCCCCTACTCGGAAAAAGCTGAAACTCTGGAATCGACCTCTACACACCAAACCCAGAAAATCCTAGAGAGCGTTTCTGCAATAGCCAACCCCCGAAAATCAACCCCTTGAGGATCTACGCTATCCTCCAAGGCTCTACGCTAACACTGAAAGGAATCCACCATGATACTGCCTCAAACTCTGCAAAAATCCTCCAATGGGCAAGGGCTAGCCCCTTGCTCAATCTCCAAGCTCGAAACCCTCAAGAGAAACTCAATCCGGAGCTCCCAAGAAATGGACTGCGTCCTCCCTCTCAAGACTACGCAGTCTATGGATGCACTGCTCCTCCACAAATGCCAAACACCAATCCTCCTGCAAAATACTGATGGGACAACCTCACCCGAGCGGGCACTCGAAGTCCCCCAGGGCTGAGGGTGAGATCACCGAACGGAGACACTCGATGCACTAAATAGTGTTGCAGACTAGCTAAACAACCAGCGTGCTCAAGAAGTCGAAATTACTAGCTCAATATCATACACATCGAATGACCAAAATGAGGAGGCTCTCCTCCTTTTATAACGTTGGCCTCTCTCTCAAACCGTAGGCCCATCATCTCCAACTTAGCCTCTCTTGGCCCCATGCTGCCAACTCAACCTGCGTAGTCCCTCCACGTGTTCTAGTGGGTCCCCTCTGTACGTGGTCTCTTTGCCTCCCTTGGCCCACTTAAGTTACAACATTGTGTCTACTAGGGAGTGAACTTTATGTTTAGAGTGAGTTATGTCCCCCCTTTACTCACTTTTATTTATAATTTAACTATAGTAGGCAAAATTTATCAAAATTAATATTTCTAATTAGCTGCTGCTAATTGGGAATATTACAGTCCTCCCCGCCAAAAATTGCTTGTCCTCAAGCAATGCCTGAACAAGCCCCCTCTCTAGCTGATGCCCCCCAACATCATTGTAAAATGTGCCTGGGTCCCAGATATGCCACTGAATCTTCCCTGTCCTCTGAATCACCCTGATATGGAGGGATCTCTCAATGCCGAGATCCCAAACTGATCTCTCACTGTACCAGCGAACAAACAATCCTCCCGGATCCCAACGCCACCATGGCCAATCATCGCCCAAGTCCCACGGTTCAGGTTGCGCACTGCCTCTGGCTATAGCTGATGCCCCATGAAGTGAAGCCCGCCAACAAGCATCAATGCTGCCTGGCTCCTGCTGTGCTGTACCTCTAACTGTATAAGCAGCCCCACCAACTGTATACCAACTCATCACCTCTCTCCAATCCAAGTCCTAACTCAATCCCATGTTGATCCTGCTCTCCTGAAATCGGGATGGAGTGTTGAAGAAATGATGACCTGGGCCCCATTGCCAGCTGGAATCTGTAATATCTGCTATGTCCAAGGGCCCCTGCTCTGTTGTGCTCCCTACGAAGAAAATCGTACCATCAAGAGGGTACCAACTCATGATCTCTTGCCACTCCATCCTGGAAGAGGAATCTAATGTAGCAACAACTGTATACGGTACACGCCTGGAGTGTTGTCGCTAGCCCGTAATCAACTCACACTGCTTTGCCCTGTCTGCCAACGAAAGCTGCCTGTAAAAGGAAGCCCCTCTCTCTCTAATGGGCCAAAGTGGGCAAGATATGTTGCAAGCCCCATCGATGTACTCCTAGAGAGTGCTACTCACTGAAAATACTGCAACTCTGCTGACTGTATGTACATCTAACTGCACCTCATCCCTATGTCGACCCACAGATGGATGCCCCACCATCTCCAACAGCTCCTGCTATCTACTAGCCCCCTGCAGAACAGTCCCATCAACCTCCAACACCTCCAGAGGATATGGATCTGCAACTGCTGTCACCGTACTCGATGTCAGTGCATATGACTGCTCCTACTCAGTGGCTGACCCCGCGGTTAGCCGCATATCCATCACGGACTGTATGTGAGCCTCCATCTGGCTCTCCCCCAAAGGACTATCATGCATGATGTGCATAGTATCCTCCTCTGCTTACTCAGGCTCCATCATATGCTGCTTTGGCTGAATCGTCACAAGTGACTCATCGCCCAGAGTATCTCCCATAGAGTCCCTTGACTGCTCACCGTGTACACTGGAATGCAGCTTTGGTCTACTGTCTCCATCTCTGCATGACTTCCCTCGCTCCCTAGAAGCATCCTCGACTGATCCTATGGATTCATATAAAGAAGAGTCCTCACCCTGACATACAGAAGGAATGCCCTCCTGTTCTACCTCCGCCACATCATTTGCATTGAATATGACATCCACCCTCTCGATAATGTGTCGATATATCGTTTGGAGCCCAGACACATACTGGGATGCTACCTCTACTGTACCCAGTATCCTCTGCTCATGCATGGTCTCGACACGCCTTGAGAAAAGAGTGACGCATGTCTCCCTCATGACCTGCTCCCAAATCGTAGGCTCAGCGATGACTAATGTGCCACCCCTGCAGAGGATCATCTCATCCCCTGACCTGTGGCTGTCAACTAGCGCACCGACCCAGTGCCACTGCTGAGAAGTCTCTCCCCTAGTGTGCTGAGTGCCATCTAAATATCTTGGGTGAGTCTCGCGTACCCCGCTGCTCATGCCCAAAGTGCCAAAGGACAACAACAAAATCGACTGTGCCCGTGAGTGATGTAGAAGAGGGTCGGGTGCGTGAGTCCCCACAGATACTGTCAAGTATCGCTCATCTATCTCCCCATCGATCCTGGGTGAACTACCCCCAAAGGTAAGCCTGGTGTCCCTGTGAGTCTCCCTGGCTGCAATACTCTAAAACCCTACCGTGCAACACCGTACACCGTCGTTTACCACCGATCATCCATGTACTCCTCGACATGCCACTGCACACTGAGGCATACCTCTGTATATTGTTGGATACCCCCCTGTACCGTCTCGTGCCCTGCCTGTGTCCAGGCATCGGTCACTCCCCGCGTGTCCTCAATGTGATGTAGGACACTCCTACTCCACAATGCAGTCCCACACACTACGGTACACCACCATGCAACTCCATGTCCACCTGTAGTCCACTGCTCAATGCTAGAGGCTCCCACACATCCTTGGATGTGATGAACTAGAGCTATGCCTCTACATGTCGGACCACCCCCAATCGGTATCATCATCTCCACCGTCGCATCGCTATACCCGCTGACAAATGGATCATCACTCCAAACCCTTCCCGAGGGGTCCGAGAAGCGAATCTCTGTATGTGTCAGTAGTGATACCACCACTGCTCGGCTCCGCTGTGTCCTCTGTGCCCCACACAGAGGTGAAGAATCCTTGGCCCCATACAAGGTGCCATCTGGTGGCCTGCCAATGCCACCTTCTCCGACAAGCTCCTGCTAAGGTATGTTGACCACCCTGTGATCCCGTGTATAAGTGTCATACCAAGACAACCTAGGGAGTCTGCCCATAAACTGGTTGGCCACTGGAGCTGACCGAAACTCCCCTAGCGAATGCACATGCTCCACTGCTAGGCCAATTGTACCCTCCAAAACATAGTCAACCGACCTGCCTGGGAAATGACAGGTAGTCCCGCCTAGATCCCAATGCCAATCTGGGGTTCCTGTCTTCCCAGCTCCTGAAAATTCCTGCTGAACTACACCCTGGTCCACCACTATCATCATAACCCACTCCATCGGATACCAACTCAAAATCTCTCGCCATCCAACCTCAACATGTGGATGCTACACCCTATGCAACTCCAATCGTCTCATCCTACTAACCAAGTCAACGTATGAGGTCTGACTAGGTGGCTCCGCCTCTCTCTCTCCAATGGGAAGAGGTGATCCAACAATGCTACTAGCCCCGTCTATGCCTGCATGAAGGGGGCTGCTCTGACACTCCACTGTGCCCTCTAGCTGTACCATTAGGGAATCCAGCCACTTCCAATGTGGGCCAACTTGGCCGCTGACTCGGCACAAACCACTCTCATGCCCTCTAGCTCCTCGTTCTGTAACAAAATAGCCTCTCGTACTGATGTGGCCTTCCCTTTCAAAACTAGAAGGTTGGCTCGAAGCTGATGACAATGCTGTGTGCGACCATCGTCCAATACCTCTGTATCTCCTAATGCCTCATCAAAGGTGGATACATCTCCTGGCACCGCACCCATCTGCCGTGCGCTGCTACCACCCGACAACTCGGACACTACCCCGATCATCACCTCAATGGATGGCACTACTGGGGTAAGCTCTACTCTCTCTGCTGAGATGTCAACCGATACGGTCAAAGAAGTCTCCAACACAGGTGTCCCCGGTGTCATGCTGGGTGTATCCATATGCTCCCCATGATCTTGTGTGCCCTCATCCTCCAAGTGTGAGGTAGCCATTTTGATGGCTTCCCCCTCTGTTATTCGGTCAAGCTGGAAAGAGGTATCTAACTTTTCCACTAGATCTCGAACCGTGAAATCAGTGGATCCATCATACGTGGGAAAAGGTGACCTCCCATTGGTACGCTGCAACTCTGAACTCTGCGTGCTAGACCCCCCACTGTTCCTTCCTCCTTCATCCTGCCTGAGCTGACAATAATCTCTGATGGGCAAAGCCACTCTGAAGTTTTACCCCATGAACTGCCATTCGCGGAAATGATCTCCAAAGGGTATATGATCATGCCGCCTCCCTTTCTCACTCGATACGAGCGGTAAGAATGTAGGCATCGTGATCCTTGTTGGCCTACTGAAGGCTGGTAAATGCTGGTCACACTGTTGTGAGACACCCATATTTTCCACCTCTACTGCGCTTGGTGGGTAAGATTCTGCCTGCCCTCTTTGTTCATAGAGAAATATCCCCACGGCTGAGCCAAGAATGAGGCTCTGATACCATTGTAATATCCCTTTTCAGGGATACCTCTCAAACACAAGCAAACTCCAACCAGAGATGGACTGGGAGGGCATTTACCAGATATTTCACCTCTGGAAAGAGGGTATATTTCACCTCTAGAAAGAGGGTGAGATCTGGAGGCTACTTGGCCCTTTCCAGACTCTGTCTAAGAGTATGGGGAAAACACACCAAGTGGTATAGAAACTGGAATGCGCAAAGAGAGAAATAACAGTAGTGCAAGCATAGAAAGTAGATATATAGAACATGTACAGATTCTCAAGAAATGTAGAGAGAATGCTAAGCCATTTTATTATACTGAGAAATATAAGTGAGTACAATAGGTGATTAGAGTGATGGCACCTAGACTTGCTCCAGGCAAGTGAAGAAATACTCTCAGAATGGCAAGGAAATGGCTGCTCTCTGATCTGCGTCCAAGCTGTCGGAGAACTGCTGTGCTGTTGCTACTGCTGGAACCAAAATGAGTATTTGGGGCTGCTCCCCTACTCAAAAAAAGCTGAAACTCTGGAATCCACCTCTACACACCAAACCCAGAAAAGCCCAAAGAGCTTTTCTGAAATAGCCAACCCCTGAAAATCACCCCCTTGAGGATCTACGCTATCCTCCAAGGCTCTGCGCTGACACTGAAAGGAGTCCACCAAGATACTGCCTCAAACTCTGCAAAAATCCTCCAATGGGCAAGGGTTGGCCCCTTGCTCAATCTCCAAGCTCGAAACCCCCAAAAGAAACTCAATCCGGAGCTCCCAAGAAATGGACTGCGTCCTCCCTCTCAAGACTGCGCAGTCTATGGATGCACTGCTCCTCCACGAATGTCAAACACCAATCCTCCTGCAAAATACTGATGGGACAACCTCACTCGAGCAGGGACCCGAAGTCCCCCGGGGCTGAGGGTGAGATCTCCGAATAGAGACACTCGATGCACTAAACAGTGCTGCAGACTAGCTAAACAACTAGCGTGCTCAAGAAGTCGAAATGACCAGCGCAATATCATAAGCATCGAATTTCCAAAATGAGGAGGCTCTCCTCCTTTTATAACGTTGGCCTCTCTCTCAAACCCTAGGCCCATCATCTCCAACGTAGCCTCTCTTGGCCCCACGCTACCAACTCAACCTGTGCAGTCCCTCCATGTGCTCTAGTGGGTCCCCTCTCTACGTGGTCTCTTTGCCCCCCTTGGCCCAATTAAGTTACAACGTTGTGTCTACTAGGGAGTGAACTTTATGTTTAGAGTGAGTTATGTTCCCCCTCTACTCACTTTTATTTATAATTTAATTATAGTAGGCAAAATTGATCAAAATTAATATTTCCAATTAGCTGTTGCTAATTGGGAATATTACAATCCTGTCCCTGTAGTAGATGATCTCATCCATCACCCTGTATCGATCATCCGTCATCTGTCCATCCAGAACCTTGCAAGCAAACCTATCCTTGGAGTACTCCACCAAAAGTCGAGCCCTCCAATCTGTGTCTAGACTCATCAAGGACAACGTGGCTAGTTTCCGTGAAAGTGCATCAGCCACCACGTTGTTCTTCCCTTTGACATACTCTATGTCATAGTCGTAGGCCTGGATCTTGCTAACCCACTTCTGCTGCCTCTCCTGTAGCTGCTTCTGCTCTAAAAAGAACCTGAGGCTGTTGTGGTCAGTCCTCACCCTGAACCTGTTACCCACCAGGTACTGCCGGAATTTGGCCAAGGCATGGATGATGGCCAACATCTCCTTGTCATATATGACATGTAACCGCTCATGTGGAAGGAGCTTCCGGCTCTCAAAAGCTATCGAGTGACCTCCCTGCATCAATACTGCACCGATCCCCTCTCCCGATGCATCACACTGTAGGAAAAACGACTACGTGAAATCCGACAATGCAAGTACTGGGCAGCTGCTCATCACCTCCTTGAGCCTGTCAAAGGCCCGCTGCACTGTATCTGACCAAGTGAATGCCCCCTTCTTCGTCAAATCTGTAAGAGGTGCAGCAAGCTGAGAGAAACTCTTGACGAACTTCCTGTAATAAGTGCAGATACCAACAAATCCTCGAAGTTTCGTCACGTTTCTTGGCTCTGGCCAATCTCTGATGGCCTTGATCTTCTCCTCGTGGACCCTCACTCCGTCCACTCCTATGATGTTTCCCAAATATAGCATCTCCGTCAACCCAAACTCGCACTTGGAGAGCTTAGCATAGAACTATTACTCCTCCAAGATATGCAGCACTGCCTCTATGTGCTGGAGATGCTCCTCCCAAGTCCTGCTATATATCAGTATATCATCAAAAAAGACCAACACAAACTTCCTCAGGTGACTGCGAAAGATGTGGTTCATGCATGACTGGAAGGTGGCTGGTGCGTTGGTTAGCTTGAAAGGCATAACCAAGAACTCAAAGTGGCCATAATGGCACCTGAAAGTGGTCTTGGGAATGTCCTGTTCCCTCACGCGAATCTGGTGGTTCCCGGATCTCAAATCAATCTTCGAGAAGAACTGTGCTCCTCTCAACTCATCCATCAGCTCATCAATCCGCGGTATAGGGTACCTGTTATTCATGGTCTTTTTATTCAGGGCCTTGTAATCAATGCACATTCTCAATGTGCCGTCTTTCTTCTTCACCAACACTACGGAAGAAGCAAAAGGACTGGTGCTAGGCCGAATGTGTCCAAGAGCCAGCAACTCCTGGATGGTCCGCTCAATCTCGTCCCGATAGGCCTTAGTGTGCCTATAGGGTGTGGTGATAACGGCATGAATGCCCTGCTCTAACTCAATAGTATGCTCAAATCCCCGATCTGGTGGCTGTCCTAGCGGTATCTCCCCAAACACCACGGCATACCTGTCAAGGATGGTCTGTATCTCAGGATGAACTGACTGCCTGGTAGTCCCTGCCTGTGATGCACGCAACTCTACTGCCCACTCCATGTCTCCCTTCTGGAAGTCTGCCTCCATCCGGTGAGCTGAAACAGTCTGGGGTGGGTAAATGTGCATCCCACGTATCTTCTCATGCTTCCCGGTCTTCTTATCATCCCACTCCATCTCCAAGGCCTCCCAATCTGTAGTGACCTTCCCTAGAGTAATCAGCCACTGTACACCCAATACCACATTGGTATCCTGTATGTTAACCACAAAAAAGTGGTCAGTCACTATGTAGGTGCCCATCATCACAGCTAGCTCCGGAACATATCTGGCACACTGCATCGTCTGATCTCCTGGGACCAACACTGAAAATCCATCGAAGCTCTCTATCGGTATGCCTCTCCGCTCAACCATCTGTGCATCGATGAAGTTGTGGGTTGCCCCACTGTCTACCAGGACTGAAACTCACTGCCCACGTACTATCCCTCGGACACACAACATCAGATACTTGGGTACTCCCCGCAATGTTGCAAGGGTCCCCCCTGTGGGTGCAAAAGCTGCACCACCTGCTCCTGGAGGTGGAGGCGGCAAATGGTCCTGCGCTGCTTGACTGTCTCTTGCCTCCCCATCCTCATACTCATCCTCTTCCCCGCTGCTCTCGGAGAAGACGTCGATAAAATGTGCTTTGCCAGCAGCACATCTGTGTCCCTGTGCCCATGGCTCCTGACAGGTAAAACACAACCTCTTCTTCTTCAACTCCCTCCTGCCATCATCATATAACTGTCCCCTACCCGGATTCCCCTTAGGAGGCGGAATCCTCACATCCTTCCCCTTTGGCTGGAAACCCTGTTTCTGGGGGTAAGGTATCCTGCTCCGGTGTAAAGCATCCTGCAAATCCCAGGTCCTGCCAACTGCGTCCTGGAGTGTGGCTGGTCTGGTGGATATGACCAAACCTCGAAGTGGCTCTGCTAACCCCTCAATGAACATGTATATCATCCGTGCCACGGATAGATCGGGCACCATCATTGAAAGTCTCAGGAAATCTGCAATATATGTCTCCGGGCTCCCGGTCTGTTTGAGCCTCGTTAGCTCCACAAAGTGCTCCTTCGGATCCCTCCGGTCAAACCTCTCTATCAATCTTCGGGTGAACTCAGCATATGTGGTCACTGTCGAATGTCGGAGTGTAACCATCCCATGGAACCACCAATCCTGGGCCTCACCATCCAAATGCAGCGTCGCCACCTTGATGGCCTCCGTCTCTTCCATCTGGTTGAGCTGGAAATATATGTCCAGCTTCTCCACCCAAGACTTTGCCGAACTGTTTGATGAACCATCAAACGTATGCAAATGGATCCTGCTCACTGTACGCTGGGTATCTCCCTCGTGATAATGCCGATGTCCTCTGTGATGGTCACAGGGTCTGCTGTCGCACTGAAGCTGAACAAAATCTCTGAATGAAAGGGCCATCCCTGAACTCCTACCCATATGCCTGATACTCAGCAAAATAATCACCCATGTGGCTAGGCTCTGGCTCATGCTATGCTCCTACCCTAGTGTCTGCCCCCAGAAAAGTGGGCATAGTGGAACGAGTGGGGGCATGTGATGCCTGATGCGGAGTGGCATCCCGTTCCTGCAAATGGTGGGATGTGCCCAACCCCTCACCAACCTGGAAACCCCTTGGGGTTTCACGCTGTCTAGCCTCCACAGTAGTGAATCTTTGACCCATCATCTCGATCTGCCTCGCCAGATCCTGCACTGATTTGAGGAGTGCTTCCCCAAACTGTTTTGCATCACTATCATTTGCCATTGGCTCCCCCTGTTCTGCATTCACTACTGGATCCTGTTCTGCGTCTTCTACTGGAATGCAGTCCCCCTCTTTGTAGGTGATCTGCAACCTACCTTCTCTGTCACGATACTTCCTACCTCTGTAGCAAATGTACGGCTTTTCTCCCGGTGTCATAGACAACTTGCTCCACAAACTGAGCCAGGTCTATGAGCTCTGATACCACTATAATATCCCCTTTTCAGGTATATTTCTTCAACACAGTCAACTCTAAACCAGAGATGGACTAGAGGGGTGTTTACTAGATATTTCACCTCTGAAAAGAGGATGAGATCTAGAGGCTACCTGGCCCTCACCAGACTCCGTCTATAGAGTATGGGCAAAACACAACAGATGGTATAGCAACAGGAAAATAAGCAGTGATGCAGATCATACAACAGTACATGAAATGCTAGAAACAGTATATGCAACAGATACACATAAAATAGAGAGAATACTGAGCCATTTTATTATACTGAGAAATAGCAATGAGTACAAGAGGTGATCAGAGTGATGGCACCTCGACTTGCACTAGGCAAGTGTAGGAATACTCTCAGAATATCGATGGAATGGTTGCTCTCTGATCTGTGTCCAAGCTGCTGGAAAACTGCCATGTAGCTACTACTGTTGGAACAAGGTGAGTATTTGGGGCTGCTCCCCTACCCGGAATAAGCTGAAACTCTGGAATCAACCTCTACTCACAAAACCCAGCAAAGCCCAGAGAGCGTTTCTGGAATGGACAACCTCCAAAAATACCTCCCTTGAGGATCTACGCTATCCTCCCAAGGGCCACGCTGACACTGAATGGAATCCTCCAAAATATGACCTCCCGCTCAACCAAAAGTCTCCAATAGGCAAGGGCTGTCCCCCTGCTCAATCTCCTGACCAAAATCCTCCAAAAGAATGCCACACCAGAGCTCCCTCAATATGGACTGCGTCCTCCCTCTGAAGACTGCGCAGTCAATAAATGCAATGCTCCTCCACAAATGCTACAACTCGACCCTCCTGCAAAATACTGATGGGAATGCCTCACCCGAGCAAGCACTCGAAGTCTCCCGGGGCTGAGGGTGAGATCTCCGAACGGAGACACTCAATGCACTAAACATTGCTGCAGACAAGCTAAACAGCCAGCGTGCTCAAAGTCGTAGTGACCAGCTCAATATGCATAAACTCGAATGAGGAAATGAGGAGGCTCTCCTCCTTTTTATAACAATGGGCTTCTCTCAACCCTAGGTCCCACCATCTCCTACGTAGCCTCCATTTGGCCCACGTTGCCAATTAAACTGCGTTGTCATGGCCCACGTGGTCTAAGTGGGTCCCCCTCTACGTGGTCTCTTGGCCCCCCTTGACCCACTTAAGTCACAACGTTGAGTCTACTAGGGAGTGCACTTTATTTTAGTGAGTTATGTCCCCCTCTCACTCACTTTATTTATATTTCTAACTATAGAAGGCAAAATTGATCAAAGTTAATATTTCCAATTAGCTATCGCTAATTGGGAATATTACACAGTCAGTCTTATTTTTCAGTTGCAGATCTACTTGTCCAATTTTGGATGTTTTTCTGTTGCAATTAGCAATAGTAGCAACAACAAAGATGAGCAGCAACAACAACAGATGAGAAGCAACAATGTAGTGCACAAAGAGGCAGTGCAGTGCATAGTAGTGCTCACGCAGTGCAGCAGCATGGTTGCAGAATTTAGAGGGAGTTGCAGTACAGTGGCAGTTGGCAGCAACATGCAGAGTCAGTAGCAGTACAATTGCAACATTTTTGTGCAGTGTTGGTGAGCAACATCAACAACATAGCAGCAGATGTTACAAAAGACAAATCAGCGGCACATTGAGTTGTCTTGCTAGAGCACTTTCCTCGCTAAGAGGGAGTGTTGATTTACGGTAGCATCGGATGTGCTCTAGCCTTGTTATTTTGTATATAGGCTAAGACACATGTATTCCATAAAACCCAGAAATGGTTTTGGAAAATTCGACTTAGAGATGATTTAATTAAATTAATTAATCATTTTTTAATGTTTTCCTAAGTCTAAAGTTAGGGAATTTGATTAATTAAAGTGTATTAATTAAATCAAGTGTGAATCTTCTAGATAAAGTCATGGATCACCTCCAAGTTAATCTTAGGCCTTGATTATGTTTTAATCTTGGCCATTGAAGAGTCAATGAAAGATTATAAGGAGGGTGAGGGTCCTATGGAAAATACACTTGACACTTGAGCCATTAAGCATTTTCGAATTTGTGTGAGGAGACACAGCTTTTGATCAAGAACAAATCACTAGGGCTGGGTTTGCTAAGTGATCAGATTCGGAGAGGGGCAGAAGCAGAGATTGGTCAGGAGGGCCAAGAATACATTTCAGAGAGAGGCAACATCAACGTAGGAGAGAGACAACGCAGTTTCTGGCTAGGGTGATGCAGTTACTGCAGAGAATCACGTAGAGCCATCGCAGTGTCCCTTGGAGTCAGTCCAGAGAAAGATAGAGGCTGGGGAATTGAGCCAGGAGGGCCAAGATCCAGCTTCAGATCAATCAGATCAGCTACACGAAGGGGTGACACAGTCCCTCTAGCTTGCCTACATAGGCTTACGCAGATCCAGCCAAGCAATCACGTAGAGGCAGTGAGGGCTTCATCAACGATGTTTTTGATGAGCCAAAGACTTGCTGAGTGAGGTATATCTCACAGTCATTTTTGCTGTCTAGATTTCTCTAAAGGGTTTGCCAGATGTTGGCACCCTAGTTGTATTCAAGATTCTGCTACTTAATAATACAAACCCTCAAATCTGTTGCACCGGTTTTCCCAAGTTGGGGTTTTCCTGGGACTTAGTCCAAAAATCGCTGTGCCAATGTGGTTGTTTTTCATTGAGTTTTGTTCAGATTTTATCAACAATTAGATTTATTCCGTAGTATTATTTGTGTAGACTGCTTCAGTAATTACTTCGGTATTTCAATGTAATGAAATAATTATCAAATAATAGGAGAAGTAATTAGGATTTGTTGGAGTAGGAATGCAGATCTAGGATTTTTCACAAGGCTCTCACTTTCCATGATTTTGTGCAGCTCAAGAAGAACAGTAGACCCCACAACCAGAACAGAGGGGGCAGATACACACAGGATGGGGATGTACAATGTACAATGGGCAGATTTTTCCTGCCGACATTTGATGGATCCTCCAAGTGTTCGGCAAAGACTTGGGTAGAGAAGCTGGATATCTATTTCTAGCTCAATCAGATGGTAGAGGGAGAGGCCATCAAGGTGGCAGCGCTGCACCTAGAGGGAGAGGCCCATGATTGGTGGTTCCACGGGATGGCCACGCTGGGTCACTCAGCGGTGACAACATATGCAAAGTTTACACTGAGGTTGGTAGAGCGGTTTGATCGGAGGGATCCAGAGGAGCACTTTGTTGAGCTGACCAAGCTCAAATAGACTGGGAGCCCGGACACCTACATTTCCAAGTTTTTGAGACTCTCCGTGATGTTACCCGACTTGTCTTCGGCCAGGATGATATACATGTTCATTGATGGGTTGGCAGAACCTCTGTAGGGGTTAGTTAGATCTACGAGGCCGGCTACACTTCACAATGCAGTTGGGAGGACCACGGATTTGCAGGATGCTTTGCCCAGGACCAGAGCTCCTTTCCCCCAGAGACCGGCATTTCAGCCGAAGGGGAAGGACACGAGGGTTCCACCTTCGAAGGGGAACCAAGGCTGGGGGCCTTTGGATGATGAGACTCGGAGAGATCTGAGACGGAAGAAGCTATGTTTCATATGCCAAGAGCCGTGGGCACCGGGACATCGTTGTGCTGCTGGGAAGGCACACTATAGACAGGTCTTCTTCGACAGTGATGGGGAAGAGGATGCATATGAGGAGATGGAGGTAGGAGGCAACGGTGTAGTACAGAGAGGGGATCATCCACCACCTCCACCACCAGGAGCAGGAGGGGCAGCATTTGCACCTACTAGGTAGTAGGTGCCAGAACCATGCAGTGTCCCAGGTATGTGCCAGCGTTAGCAGTGACTATGGGGACTTACACTTTGACGGACCATTTCTTTGTGGTGGACATTCCAGACACTGACGTGATATGGGGAGTGCAGTGGTTGATCACGCTGGGGAAGGTCACTACAGAGTGGGAGACCTTGGAGATGGAGTGGACAGACAAGAAGACCGAGAAACATGAGATGATTTGGGGCATGCACACTTATCTCCCACAGACAGTTTCAGCACACCGGATGGAGGCAGACTTCCGGAAGGGAGATATAGAGTGGGCAGTAGAGCTATGTGTTTCGGAGGCAGGGTGTACAGGGCAGGCCGTACATCTAGATGTGCAGTCGATTTTGGACAGGTATGCCACAATTTTTGGAGATATACCACCAGGGCAGCCACTGGATCGGGGTTTTGAGCACACCATCGAGTTGGAGCAGGGCATCCAAGCTCTGATTACTACACCCTATAGGCATCCTAAAGCCTACAGGGATGAGATTGAGAGGGCTATCCATGAGCTCTTAGCACTGGGACACATTCGACCCAACACTAGCCCGTTTGCTTTTTCTGTTGTACTAGTGAAGAAGAAGGATGGCACACTGAGGATGTGCATTGACTATCGGGCTCTCAACAAGAAGACCATGAAGAACCGATACCCCATCCCATGGATTGATGAGTTGAGGGGATCGAAGTTCTTCTCGAAGATTGATCTGAGATCGGGTTACCATCAGATCCGCGTGAGGAACCAGGATGTTCCCAAGATTGCTTTCAGATGTCACTATGGCCACTTCGAGTTTCTAGTGATGCCCTTTGCGCTAACCAATGCACCAGCCACCTTCCAGTCCTGCATGAACCACATCTTCCGTGGTCAACTGAGGAAGTTTGTGCTGGTATTTTTCGATGACATCTTGATATATAGCTGGATGTGGGAGGAGCCCCTGTAGCACATTGAGGCTGTAATGCGCATACTGGAGGAGCAACATTTCTATGCTAAACTCTCCAAGTGCAAATTTGGATTGACGAAGATGCTCTATTTGGGGCATATCATGATGTGGACGGAGTGAGAGTCCACGAGGAGAAGATCAGGGCCATCCGAGATTGGCCAGAGCCGAAGAACGTGACTGAACTTCGAGGGTTTGTAGGCATCTGCACCTACTAGCGGAAGTTTGTGAAGGGATTTTCGCAACTTACTGCACCCCTCACAGATCTTACGAAGAAGGGGGCATTCAGTTGGACGGACACAACGCAAAGGGCTTTTGACAGGCTCAAGGAGGTGATGAGCAACTGTCCAGTTTTAGTGTTGCCGGATTTCACGCAACCTTTTATCCTTGAGTGTGATGCATCTGGAGAGGGGGTACGCATAGTCTTGATGCAGGGGGGCCACCCCATAGCTTTTGAGAGCAGGAAGCTATTGCCGCATGAGAGGTTGTATCCCATATACGACAAGGAAATGCTGGCTATCATGCATGCACTGGCCAAGTTTCAACAATACTTGGTGGGGAACAGATTCAGGGTGAGGACTGACCACAACAGCCTTCGGTTCTTTTTAGAGAAGAAGCAGTTGCAGGAGAGGCAGTAGAAGTGGGTCAGCAAGATCCAGGCATACGATTTTGACATCGAGTATGTCAAGGGGAAGAAGAACGTGGTGGACGATGCTCTTTCACGCAAACCGACAACGTTGTCTCTGATGAGTTTAGACACGGATTGGAGGGCTCAGTTGTTGGTGGAGTACTCCAAAGATCATTTTGCCTACGAGATCTTGGATGGACAGGTCACGGATGACAGATATAGGGTGATGGATGTGGTGATATATTTCAGGGATCGGATTTTCTTGACTGGGAGTTCTCAGCTCAAGGAGAAGGTGCTACGTGCCTCACATGACTCACCACTATCAGGCCAACAGGGGCTCACCAAAACCTATAGGGCCATCAGGGAGAGGTTCTCTTGGAAGGGCCTCAAGGAGGACGTACTCCGGCATGTCAGGGAGTGCAGAATATGTCAGCGGAACAAGGGGGAGATGAGTCATCTAGTAGGATTATTATAGTCTCTTCCCATTCCAGAGGGGAAATGGGAGAGCATTTCGATGGATTTCATCACAGGGTTGCCCATGGTGCAGGGCAAGGATTGTATCTTTGTAGTCGTTGATCTGTTAACAAAGTAAGCACACTTCTTCGCTATATCAGCACGGTACAGAGCAACACACGTGGCGGAGTTGTTTTTCAGGGATGTTTTCAGGTTTCATGGTCTCCCAAAGACCATTGTTAGTGATCGGGACAACCGTTTCATGGGCTGCTTTTGGCAGGAGCTCTTTCGTTTGGTGGGTACAAAGTTGACTCCTAGCACTAGTTATCACCCTCAGACGGTTGGGCAGACAGAGATAGTGAACAAGTGGCTGGAAGGCTACTTGCGAAACCATGTTATAGAGAAGCAGAAGGCATGGTTACATTGGTTGCACTTGGGAGAGTACTGCTACAACACTACTTTCCATATGTCCATTGGTATGTCTCTGTTTTACGCTTTATATGGATATCATGCTTGTCTTTTGCTGACGTGATGTTTGGTGCTAGTAAGGCCCCCAGGGCCAAGGACTGGATCCAAGAGAGTCGGGATATACTCCGGGCTCTTAAGGACAACTTAGCTACAACACAGAATCAACAAAAACTATATGCTGACAGAGGATGGGTTGAGAGCCAGTTTGAGGTAGGGGACTTGGTCTACCTACGACTTCAACCATACCGACAGTGCACGCTGAAGCAGAATGGCGCCGAGAAGCTCAAGCCCCGCTTCTATGAACCATACAGGGTGATACACAGGATTAGGGAGGTTGCATATGAGCTGGAGTTACCCACAGGTAGCAGGATCCATAACATATTCCATGTATCTTTCCTGAAAAAGGCATTGGGGCAGCAGGTGACTGCAATCGAGGAGCTTCCACCAACAGATGATGAGGGGCATTTGGTGTTACAGCCAGAAGCCATCATAGATACCAGGGAGAGGCAGCTGCGGAGTAGGGTGGTCAAGGAGTATTTGGTGAGATGGAGGAACTTGCTAGATGAGGATGCCACTTGGGAGAGTGAGAAGATTTTGTAGCATCCATCATTGCAGTTGCTTGAGGACAAGCAACGTTTTGGCGGTGATGACTGTAATTTTCCCAATTAGCAGCAGCTAATTTGCAATATTAATTTTTGGCCAGTTTACTTTCATAAAGTTAAGTGAGTTAATAAAGTGGGCGAGAAGACACTCAGCCTACACTTAGGAAATAAACATTCCCTGAAGTCACTTGAGCACATTATTATTTTATAGC
Organism: Pinus albicaulis; assembly: GCA_034641835.2. Lineage (NCBI taxonomy): Eukaryota > Viridiplantae > Streptophyta > Pinopsida > Pinales > Pinaceae > Pinus > Pinus albicaulis. The sequence continues at coordinate 701,688,682 of CM076579.1, forward strand.
GTGGGGCCTAGGGGTCGAAGTGGCAGCATGGGCCCATGACAACGCAAAGAGAGAGGGATAGCGTGGCCAAGAGAGACAACGCAGTTTTGGTGGGGCCTAGGTGAGGGCAAGACTCTCTAAGCATAAAGAGAGGAAGAGGATCCTCATTCATTCATTCGATTATGCATTTATGTTTTGTCTCTTGACATTGAGCATCTGCAAGTGCTATTCAGCACACCAGGTGTCTCCGAGCGGAGATCCCAACCTCAGCCCTGGGGGACTTCAAGTGTTTGCTCGGGTGAGGAGTTCTATCCATTGATTTTCAGGTGGCAGCCATAGCATCTTTAGCTAGGGATTACACACTTGTTTGGATAGTGCAGTCTTGAGGAGAGATCACGCAGTTCTTGGAGGAGGTAGTGTCGGGGGTGGAGATTTATCAGGAGATTCAACCCGGAATAGTGAGAAGGGATCAACCCTAGCTATTCCTTCATTTTGGTAGAGGAGGAGGCCACCATTTGCCGAGATACATTCAGGGCCATCGTATTCCACTGGGATAGCATTATTCCTTAAGGGAGGTGATTTTCCAGGGTCATCCATTCCGGAAACCCTTTCTGGGCTTTTCTGAGTATTAGGAGGAGAGCTCATTCCCAGAGTTCCGTATTTTTCTGAGCAGGGGAACAACCCCAAGGAGCCATCCTATTCCAACAGTAGCAGCAGTCTGGTAGTAGTAGCAACAAAAGTTTGGACATAACACAGTCACTGATAGAGCAACCATTCCAGGAGTATTTCCAGCTTGCCTTGTGCAAGCCAAGGTGCCATCATTCTGATCACCTTTGTACTCATTGTATCTTTTAGTTATATAATAAAATGGCTCAGTGTTCAGTATATTTTGCATTATGTATGTGATGTCTCTCTATTTGTTGTAGTTTCATGTTTATGTTGCTTTGTATTGCTGTTTATTTCTACTCGGAATAATACAGCATAGGGCTGACTTGATCCAATATACATGAGTGGGAACATAAATTCAAAAACCAACGTGTGTTTGTCCAAATGAGGTGATCTTTAGGTCGATTTTAGTCCTCTCCGAAAGAGGAACCTATTGCAATTATTATCTTCATCATATGAGCTATCCAAGGTGGAATTTAACTGCAATTGCATAATTTTTACACTTCCTCTCAACTAGGGAGAATTCCACCTGCCAATATCTGACCATCGATCAACATGACATACGTCGCATCTCAAGTATATCATCATCTTGAGTCATCAATGTACATCTCTTGCTCATTCCTGCTTATCTCTCGATTGTTCATGCTCATATGTTGAATATTCTTGAATCTAAAAGAAGAAGAATCTGCTACCGAAGGGGAGCTTAAGCTACCACCCTTTATTCATCGGGCTACAACCCAGAATCTCTATCAGCGGGCTACTACCCAGAATATCAGTCAGCGGGCTACTACCCAGAATATCTGTCAATGGGCTACTACTCGGAATATCAGTCAGCGGGCTACTACCAGTATCAACATTGAAGAGCATATCTCAACCTGGAACCACATCGGGGAGCTACTACTCAACTCAAAATCTTATTGGGGAGCTACTACTACGACCCCATATCAAGCAATAGGTGATATAGGGGAGCTACTACTCGACCCATCCTATTGCCTACCAATCTTCCCAGCAATGACCCTCAATAGTCATGTGGTAGAACACTTGCATCATAATACTAGCTTGGGCAAGATACCAGACTCACCAAAGGTAAGGATCTCACGCCCCCAAGCTTTCTCAACCGTTGGCCATGTTATTTGCTTTCCTTGCCACCTACACCTACCTACAAGTCAGTGGAAAAAGCATTTAGCCCCACAAGGTGTGGTTAGTGGCAAGGATCTCAAAGAAGGGTTTGTCTCACTGATCCTGACTCTCTCCGTTTTAGCTCTCTCCTAGGTCAGCTAAGGGGGGTGGTCTCTAAAGTGAAGAAATTAAGTTAAAAGGATATGAAGTTCTAGGAGATTTTGTTAGAGTGAAACATGTATTACTTTTTAGAGATTCATGAGCATTTATGAACAACTTTGAAATAAGAATGAAAAACCATTCAGCGAGTGCCTTTACAAATAACGTGCTCGAAAGTAAAAGTAATGCTCAAAGAGATGAGAACACAATAATCGTGAAATGGAAACAAAAGTTGTTAGCACAAGATATTTGCAAAATAAAAATGATTATGAGATAACCAAATCACAACATTGAAACATATTTTGTCATAGTTAGAAACAACTAAAAAATTAGATGCTAAATATGAAATTAGACTTTGCGAATATGCAAAGTAAGCATCACAATATTGGCATGAGATCAACAACCATCAAAAGACAAGTAAAAAGAAATGTGATGAAGAGTGTTCTTGGTTAATTTTAGTTAACAATCTCTACAACAAAGATTTCAAATCAACTCTTCAATCCCTAGACCTCACCCTCACCCAAATCATGTGGATCTCACAGTGAGGAGTCAATAGGGGAGTAAAGGGTCCCTAGAGGTCTATACAACCAACTTATGTTGGAGGTAAAGTTTTAATGAGTGTTTGTATGAAAGAAATGTTGATGAATCCCAATTAAATGATACATGCAATGATCCACAAGAGATGAGATAGTGCTTATTTGTAATAATGAACCAAAGTTTGAGAGACAAATAGACTTATGTGTGTTGTAGCATTAATAGGCAAGTTGATGAAATAAGTTCTCATTAAGATACAAAAATGCTTCAATAGTTCCTCAAAATGTATAACATGTATGGACTAAATAATGAATCATAAACATTAAGTGTAAATTGCTCACACACATGAAAAGAGATTTCCTCAAGTTTGAAGCCTTTAGAGTTCATGCATATAAGTTTAATTAAACCCAAAATTTAGTCAGATGGATGTAGATTGCATTAGTTGTTAATTCTTTAACATGCATGAGATGAAAATCAGAAGATGAGTCAATCCACCCAAGAACCAAGGAAGGGGGATATCATGGGAAAAAGATCCCAAGCTCCCTCAACCAAAAATGTTATTTTATTAGCGATTACAAATGAGAAAAAGATACTCTAAAAAGGCTGCCCAAAAGGAAATCCTTTTACGAAGATATAGCTTGGAAAAAGCTAGATCTCCTCCTCAAAGATGACAACAAAAGCTTATAGAGAAAACCTTTAAAACAGAAATTTTACAAGGCTCCAAGGCTCACGGCCAAGATCATGTTGCTGTTGTGCAAAAGGTGCTCACAACCTCCCTAAAAATTGATTTTGAGGTAGTGGAAGGCTTTGCATGGAAGGAGGATCAATAGTTTTTCACCATGTTTTTCTCAAGCTCCTTGTTGTCCACGCTCAAGCTTATGGGTTGCGAAAGAAAATGAAATGTTAGAGTGAAATAAACAATATCTAAAGTACAAATTAATATACAAAGAAACTAGCCCAAGAAATGGGAGTGAACCCCCATTCTTGCCTAGTCTAGAAAACACTCTTGAAGTAGCATATATGACTTTAAAATGCTCTAAAAGAAAAAAATTTAGATTTTAAAATTTAAATTTGATGATCAAGTAGCTTAGAGGACAAGGACACTCCCTTTTGATTCTCGATTGATGCAAAACTTGGAGTTGGAGAAACTGAGTGTTGGATTGTTGTGGGTCTAGGAATGAGTTAGTCTATTTGAGACGTTTCCCACGCCCGAATGGAATTCCTGCATAGAATATAAAAATGGATCTTCCCTACACACTTGAAATCAAACGTTAACTTGTAAGAGGATTAGAACATTAAATGAAACAAGATAAACTCTAAACATTCCACCTAAAATGCCTTAGCAAGCTTACTTCTAAAACAATGCTCTAAAACAATGACACATGCAAGATAGCTTGCATGCACCAATCCACACTATATGGCAAATATGAATTAACGTAGATCAAACATATAAGGAAATGCAAATATAATAAACACAAACACAGAAAGGAATCACCTCATTACGCTAAGAGAACATCCGCTTCGTAACCCCAAAGTCTTGATTTTATTGATATGCGAGTACAAAATTGTAGAGTTTCCTCAAGCCCAATAGCTCATAACATAATAGAGAATGAGAGCCCAATGGGTCTCTTTATACAAATTTGGGAGGAAATGCCAATGTAAGTGTAAGTGACAAGTGTAGAAATCGTGGAGATCACAAAGCCAAATTGAACTCCAAGTGTATGAGAAACCAAAACATATGTGAGATTAAATCTGAAATGTGGCAGTGTTTTCTCCTGTTTAGGCCAACATAAATCACTTTCCACAATGCATTCATCTATGAGTTTCCATGTGTGATTGATGATAGGTGCATGAGGGAGAAAACTCCCACATAAGACTGCCTCCCAACTCCCATGTAAAACAGAGCCTCAAACTGCTGTAGGTGGCCTCTTTCACTGGCAGCGTTCACTTATAACTATTATGTGCATCTTATTATTTCCAATTGTTAAATCTTTGGCATCTTATTACTTAGACCTAGTCAAATTCCACGAAATTTCAAAGATGACCTAGCATGGTAATATACATTGACTCTAGACACTAAGATGTGTTAGGGGTCAACCTTCAAGCCGTCACCCCGGCTTTGGGGTAATGCAATGAGTGAAAAAACCTAGAAAATTATTTGCTGCTAAAAAGAAGGAATAATTAACCAAGTAAAAAAACACTCCAAGGTGTACTCGCTTGCTGATCGAGTTCCAATATCCTAGACCTGTTACATGGCTTTATTCATCATGCTAGTGACATTTATACAATATCCCTGTAGGGCTGCGGAATCTGAGAACTTAGGAAGAAAATGAGAAGAAGAAGCAATAGAGTTTAAAAACTTTGTTGAATTGATGATATCTGATGGCACAAGTGTCTTGTGGTTCATCCTTGGGCATGGAGTTTTCACGTTATCATCAGATGCCACTCCAGTGGTCAACATTTGGCTCCATATGGGGATGCATGCTAGATATTAAGTGATAGTGTGCAAGAACTTGGAATTTGCATCCACCAACCAAAGATATATATTAGCAGCATCCATTCAAAATATCATCGAATAAAATCAAGTACAAAAATGGAAATTTTATTCTAAGAACATAAAATAACAATTTATTCATGAAAGAAATCTATTTAAACAAAATTGACAAGGGATAAGGTTAGAAATGTGATACAAAAAGATGTGCCATGGCATCAAATGTCTTCGGTGAAATCCATCTTTAAAACCTGCCTACTCACAGGAAAATCCATAGGTTCTTTCTCTGATGTGCCTTGTCCAATTCTGACTATCTTGGGACTATGACATGCCGCAATGTTAACCTGTTTGTGGCCATGAGATATACCAAACCTCTTCCTTTTCGTTTTTCGACTTTTGATGCATTAAGGCTTGATCTTGCTCAAAACTGGTGGTTCATTTTTTATATCCTTTTTCTTTTTTTCGTTTTTTTCTTTTCTTCTTGGTTAATTGCAATGGTGATCATGATGCTATTACTGTCAATCCTATTGCTTTGTCTTGAAAATGCTATGATGGAAGATTTGAAGTACCCAAGCATTTTGAGCTATGCCTAATCTCCTCATTTGGAATCCGTTCTATTAGGGTGGGGGGGGGAAGAAAATTTGTCAACATTACATCGCTTCCTGTCTGGTACGATCTATAGATAATCTCATTGTTGGGTTTCCTTGGATCCTCAACATGATATCTTTTCTCTAACTCCCGATCAAGTCTGACAAAGGTATTATCTCACATGGGGATGGTGGTATATGATAAATCCATTTGAAGGCTACCACCTAAATTTGATGCCCATTTTCTTGATAGGAGCATTCCCCATGAATCAGGAACATCTATGACAAAAATATCCATGGTCATTATTTTGTCTGGGTATGCAACTAGGAAAATCTGTAAATCTTTAATTATCCCACACACTTCAATTATTTTAGAATCCATTGAACATATGTTGTGATATGTAATATCCCTTTTCAGGGATATCTCTCAAACACAAGCAAACTCCAACCAGAGATGGACTGGGAGGGCGTTTACCAGATATGTCACCTCTGAAAAGAGGGTGAGATCTGGAGGCTACCTGGCCCTTTCCAGACTCTGTCTAAGAGTATGGGAAAAACACACCAAGTGGTATACTATATGGAATGCTCAAAGAGAGAAATAACAGTAGTGCAAGCATACAATAGCATATGTAGAACATGTAATAGATACTCAGAAATATAGAGAGAAAGCTAAGCCATTTTATTATACTGAGAATAGAAATGAGTACAATAGGTGATCAGAGTGATGGCACCTAGACTTGCACCAGGCAAGTGAAGAAAAGCTCTCAGAATGACAAAGAAATGGTTGCTCTCTGATCTGCGTCCAAGCTGCCGGAGAACTGCTGTGCTGCTGCTACTGCTGGAACCAAAATGAGTATTTGGTGCTGCTCCCCTACTCGGAAAAAGCTGAAACTCTGGAATCCACCTCTACTCACCAAACCCAGAAAAGCCCAGAGAGTGTTTCTGAAATAGCCAACCCCCGAAAATCACCCCCTTGAGGATCTACGCTATCCTCCAAGGCTCTGCGCTGACACTGAAGGGAATCCACCAAAATACTGCCTCAACCTCCGCAAAAATCCTCCAATAGGCAAGGGCTGGCCCCTTGCTCAATCTCAAAGCTCGAAATCTCCAAAAGAAACCCAATCCGGAGCTCCCTAAAAATGGACTGCGTCCTCCCTATCAAGACTGCGCAGCCACTAGATGCCAAGCTCCACCACCAAGCCTCAACTCGATCCTCCTGCAAAAATACTGATGGGACTACCTCACCCGAGCAGGCACTCGAAGTCCCCCGGGGCTGAGGGTGAGATCTCTAAACGGAGACACTCGGTGCACTAAACAGTGCTGCAGACTAGCTAAACAACCAGCATGCTCAAGAAGTCGAAGTGACCAGCTCAATATCATAAACATCGAATGACCAAAATGAGGAGGCTCTCCTCCTTTTATAACGTTGGCCTCTCTCTCAAACCCTAGGCCCATGATCTCCAACGTAGCCTCTCTTGGCCCCACGCTGCCAACTCCACCTGCGCAGTCCCTCCACGTGCTCTAGTGGGTCCCCTCTCTACGTGGTCTCTTTGCCCCCCTTGGCCCACTTAAGTTACAATGTTGTGTCTACTAGGGAGTGAACTTAATGTTTAGAGTGAGTTATGTCCCCCTCTACTCACTTTTATTTATAATTTAACTATAGTAGGCAAAATTGATCAAAATTAATATTTCCAATTAGCCATCGCTAATTGGGAATATTACAGGGGCCTACATACCCTTAAATTCAGTTGCTCCGTGACTTTCTTGGTCATGACATTTGATGAAGCCCCTGAATCAAGCATGCGGTTGTGTAAAAGACGATTATTCACTATCAAAGAAACATAAAATGGTAGATGATCTTCATTCCCCACATAACAGTTCATACTTTTCAATACAATTTCTTCATCTTCTGGTACATTATTAGGCTTTTGTTCCCTTTGAGTAACTTCAATTGCACTTAGTAACTTGGCCCTTTGAGATGGTACCTTTAAAATTCCTGTCACTAGGATAGAAACCTTTGCATTATTCAACCAATTAACCAAGTTTAAATTTAATTCTGAAGTAGGAGGAGAATTGTTTTTGTGATTATTTCGGTCTTGAATATCCCTTTTCTGATAAGTCATCCCTTTGTGTTTTGCTATAGCAAGAATCTCTCCAGATGTAGGCTTTTCCCCAAAAATCTTAGTGACTTTGTCAAAATTTGCAATCATTTTGTCAACCCCAAGATCACTAGACCTATGGTCAATCTCTTGATTTCTTTCAATTTGATCCTCCATGGAGAACATAGTGATTTGACCACTAGTTCTTACATGTTCATCTCCCAACATGCTACCTTCCATAATTCTCTTTACATATGGGCATATGGCTTCTTCATGGAACTCATTACATGGCCTACAAAAAGGGGGAATTTGATCTACCATGTTGGTGGATTCCAATGGATTTGGAGGCCTATATTCTTGTTGAGGGCCTTTATTCTTTTGCCACCCATTATTTGGCCTCAGTTGGAATCTTTGCACTTGTGATCCTTCCATGGCCACCAACCTATTTTGCATGGCTTGCATTTCTTTAGCGTGATTTTCTTCCATGCTCTTGATGAGTTGGGTTAACTCCTTAATAGGATCATGGGTAGTCTCTTCCTTGGCCTTGCCTTTGGAATCATTTGATTTTGATGGCCCTCTAGTGTAAACAAGAATCTTAGATTTTCCTTATTGCTTTCTAACCCTCTCCATTTTCAAGGCTTATGTTTGAGCTATACCCAAAGTTGTAGTTTCCTTCCTCCTCAACTCATAAGCAATATCCACACCAAAAGTATCTAAATATGAGCATAAGAGAAATTCATCCGGAGGTTTAACAGTTGTAGGCATGCTTTTAACCAATTCATTAAATCTTTTGTTAAACTCATCCATGGTTTCTTTCTCATTCTTCTTCATGGTGCTAATGGCACTGATCAGATGACTATTCTCTCTTCTCTCTCCATACTTTCCCTTGAAAGAAGTAACAATTGCTTGTAAAGAATCTTACGAGTTAGTAGGTTGCTCAGTGAACCAATCAAGAGCATCTTCTTCTAAAGAGAGAACAAAAAGCCTCATCTTTACATCCTCATAGTTAGCAACATTACGCCACTTAATATGCAAACATTGAAGTTCTTTACATGTGATGCAGTGCTAATGGCATTGTTACCTTGAAAAGAAGACAACCTTTCAATAGCCTTGTCAGGGATATTGTGAGGATAGCCATTATTGTTAGTAAAGTTACAAGGAGAAAAAAGATCATTCATGATGTTAGGCTCAACTTGTTCTTGAAATAGCAAATGAATGTCAGAAATAGCCTCTTGCCCAAGAATAACAAGAGCTCTACTACGAGAAAGTCTATTTAACCTCTCTGTAAAAACCCTTTCAGGATGCAGAGAGGGGCTAACTAAACCGCTTGAATTTCTCCTTGTAGAGACTCTTGCAAAATTAGGATCGAGTGAAGTCGCCACTTGAGAAAAAATCTAAATCTAAAAATTGAAATATGCCAAAACCAAAAGTTAGTTGATTTCCTAGGTACAAGAAGACTTGTCCCTGGCAACGACGCCAAAAAATGTTATTCGCTTTCCTTGCCGCCTACACCTACCTACAAGTTAGTGGAAAAAGCCTTCAACCCCACAAGTTGTGGTTGGTGGCAAGGATCTCAGAGAACGAGTTGTCACACTGATCCTGACTCTCTCCGTTTTAGCTCTCTCCTAGGTCAGCTAAGAGGGGTGGTCCCTAAAGTGAAGAAACTAAGTTAAAAGGATATGAGGTTCTAGGAGATTTTGTTAGAGTGAAACATTGATTACTTTTTAGAGATTCATGAGCATGTATGAGCAACTTTGAAATAATAATGACAAACCATTCAACGAGTGCCTTTACAAATAACGTGCTCAAAAGTAAAAGTAATGCTCAAAGAGATGAGAACACAATAATCCTGAAATGGAAACAAAAGTTGTTAGCACAAGATATTTGCAAAATAAAAATGATTATGAGATAACCAAATCACAACATTGAAACATATCTTGTCATAGTTAGAAACAACTAAAAAATTAGATGCTAAATATGAAATTAGACTTTGCGAATATGGAAAGTAAGCATCACAATACTTGCATGAGATCAACAACCATCAAAAGCCAAGTAAAAAGAAATGTGATGAAGTGTGATCTTGGTTAATTTTAGTTAACTATCTCTACAACAAAGATTTCAAATCAACTCTTAAATCCTCAGACCTCACCCTCACCCTCACCCAAACCATGTGGATGTGACAGTGAAGAGTCAATAGGGGAGTAGCGGGTCCCTAAAGGTCTATACAACCAACTTATGTTGGAGGTAAAGTTTTAATGAGTGTTTGTATGAAAGCGATGTTGATTAATCTCAATTAAATGATACATGCAATGTTCCACAAGAGATGAGATGGTGCTTACCTGCAATAATGAACCAAACTTTGAGAGACAGATAGACTTATGTGTGTTGTAGCATTAATAGGCAAGTGAAATGAAATAAGTTCTCATTAAGATACAGAACTGCTTCAATACTTCCTCAAAATGTATAACATGTATGGACTAAATAATGAAGCATAAACATTAACTTAATTGAAACTTTCCAACCATGTAAATTGCTCACACATATGAAAAGAGATTTCCTCAATTTTGAAGCCTTTGGAGCTCGTGCTTGTAAGTTTAATTAAACCCAAAATTTAGTGAGATGGATGTAGAGTGCATTAGTTGTTAATTCTTTAGCATGCATGTGATGAAAATCAGAAAATGAGTCAATCAACCCAAGAAGTTCCTTCTTCTTCAACCAAGGAAGGGGGATACCATGGGAAAAGATCCTAAGCTCCCTCAAGCAAAATGGTTATTTTATTAGTGATTTGTTAATTTTGTGCAACTAGGTCCAAACTCCATGTTGCATTGCTCATATGATGGAGACGATATTTTTGTTGGATTCCTCTTTCGGTGAGTTGCAAAATTGATCTAAAGATCATCTTGTTTGAATGAGCAAAACTTATATTTTGAATTTATTTTCCACATATGCACAAATTGTCAAGGTCAGCCAGAATTGTAATGTAAGCTCACAAGCCCCAAAAGATGTGTCACTCACCCCCAGTCATGGATATAAATTGGAGAGACATGATGCTCATTTCGTCAATAAACTCATCTCACACATCTCTCTCATCTTATTGGTTCGTACAACCTTGAAGAGGCTTCTCTCTCTCTCCCACCTATGAATCTGGAATATGAAATCTGCGAACTGTTTTAGGGCAAATCTGGATAGTGTTGACCAACGTTGACTTTGGGTCAACCCTCCTCGTTTGACTGCGTTTTCTACTCAGAAATTCCAATCTTGGAAGACTGCTCTTAATGGCACAAAAACTGAGGTCAATTGTTGACGTTTGACTGCAACCTTTGACCGCAGCGTTCACTGTTTTTGACCACAGGAATTTTGACTTGCGTTGACTGTTTTGGAAGCTGATTTGTGGGGTGAGTGTGACATTGAAGTAACACTGACTTTGAACTAGTTTGACTGAACCTATTTGGAGGTTGAAGGGCTGGTTTGACCAGCAAAGTCTTTGCTGGCTAGGGCATCCTGTTGACTGCTGTAACAAACATTTTTCTCTATCTTTGCTGAATAAGAAGAATTAAAAATTCTTGTATCTTATTTTGGCTTGTCTTCTGTTGATCTATTTTATGTTCTATCAACATTTACTTTCAATGCTTATGTGATTTTTATCTGAAATTGAATCGGGGTAATAAGAAGAAAGATTGAAGTAAAATGCATTAAGCTTAGAACATACCTTGGTTATCTAAAATTAACATGGTATCAGCGCTGAGGTGAAGACAAAGCCCAAGCAAGTGTGAAAAGAAATCACCGAAGAAGCTGAAAAATCAAGGACCGGGATCAATGGCCTCCTCATCATAAGGGTTTCAAATCTGATGATAAGCTGACTGACAAGTCTGATTATCATGCTTGGAAAATGTCTTTGGATTTGACATTGGAAAACCAAGATATTATAGATTATGTGCAGGGGAAGATCAATGAGCCTCCATCAAATGCACCAGCTGCCACTAAGACAAAGTACAAGAAAGGGGAAGTCAAGGTGAAGAAGACCATCAGGGATTCTATTCATAAGCACTTGGTTGCTTGTATCTCCGAGATGGGCACATCTAAAGAGATGTATGATAAGTTGGTTAGCATGTTCAGGGCTAGCAATGCTAATCAAATCCTATTTTTGAAGAACAAGTTGAAGGAGATCAAGAAAGGCAAAGGAAAATCCATCCAATCATATTTCATGAGGCTCACCGAAATCAAGAATGATCTCTTAGCTATTGGAGAAGCCATAGCTAACCGAGAGCTCACTCTCATTGCTCTTGGAGGACTCCCTCGAGATTGGCATGCATTCAATACTACAATTCTTAATAATAATGTGATTCCTGATTTTGATGAATTGTTGACGAGATGCACTCAAGAAGAGATAAGGATGATGGAGAGAGACATGCCCTTAGATGGGAATGGAAGTGACCCCACTACCTTCTTTGCTCATGCAAAGAAGAGGAACTATGCTGGTCCGAGAAATCAAAATCATGGAAGAGTGGGTCCCAAAGGAGGAAGAAGAGGAAGATGTTACGTTTGTAACAAGTTTAGGCACTGTGCAAGAGAGTGCCATAATAGAAGGGGCTCTTCCGGAGATGACGACTACAAAAACAACAACTTCAGGGGGAATGGAAATCAAAGGAACAACAGGTTCAAAGGAAAGAGGAAGGTTCCCTCTGATCGAAGTGGAAATCGGCTACCTTTCAAGAGGTCATGGAATTCCAGGCATGATGAATCTAGTGTTATTGATAGGAAAAATGAATATATTCTTATATCTGCCCTTTCTGCTGCATCTCCTTCCGACACCCTGGACAATTGGTTGATTGATAGTGGTGCCTCAACGCACTTCACTAGATATAAGGAAGCCCTATCTAATTTGATTGAAAATGATACTAATTTGGAAATTATCCTTGGAGACAATGCGACCTATCCCGTGAAAGGGACAGGGACTATGACCCTTCATCTAAATCAAGGTCAAGTCCTCCGCTTGCAAGATGTGTTGTATGTACCTGACTTGAAGAAGAATCTAGTGTCTATCTCGGCAATGGAAGACAAAGGATTCAAGGTGGCATTCATCGATGGAAAGGTATGCATTTGGAAGAGGAACTCCAAAGAATCGTTCACTCTTGGTTTTAAAGTTGACACACTCTATCAGGTTGGAAGAAGTCCGATGGGGGCCATGACATGTAACACAACCCTTCAATCCCAGCTATGGCACCGGAGGTTTGCACACCTTCATTTCAAAGCCCTTCCCAAAGCAAGAAAGGTGGTGACAGGGATGCTCGATTTCAAAGATGATCATGAAGGTGTATGTCAGGGTTGTGCCGAAGTAAAACATACAAGGGGACCATTCCTCTCAAGTGTAACGAAGACATCTGGTATTTTGCAATTGATACATTCTGATCTATCTGGTATGCTACCCGTAACATTCTTAGGGGGATGCTTATATTATATCACTTTTATAGATGACTTTTCCTGCAAGACTTGGATATACTTTTTGAAGAAGAAGGACGAAGCATTCAAGTGGTTTTGTACCTTCAAAGCCTTGGTTGAAAATCAAACAAGGAAGAAGATCAAAATTTTGAGGACCGATAATGGAACCGTGTATGAGTCGAATGAATTCAATGACTATTGCAGGGAAGGTAGCATTAAGAGGGAGACCACCACTATGTATACTCCCAAACAAAATGGTGTTGTTGAAAGGAAGAATAGAACATTTTGGAAGTTTCTCGTGTCATGCTTTATGACCAAGGTCTTCCGAAGTTTTTATGGGGAGAAGCTGCCAACACCGCTGTGTATGTTCAAAATAGATGCCCACATTTCGCATTGGACTCCAAAACTCCCGAAGAAATATTCTCTGGTAAGAAGCCCGATGTCTCTCATTTCAGAGCTTTTGGAAGTCCTTGTTATTTTCATGTGCCGAAGAAAAGAGAAGCAAGCTAGATGCTTCTGGGAAGAAGGGAATGTTTGTGGGCTATAGTGAAACCTCGAAGGCATATAGAATCTATGTGCCGGTTAAAGAGAAGTAGAGATATGCCATGATGTCACCTTCAATGAAGATGCTGCCCTTAGGAAAGTCAGGGATCTTCCTATCTCAAAGGAAGACAAAGAAGAAGAAGAAGTTGGAAGGCAGGAAGAACCGAAGGTTGAACCGATGCCCAATGTTGAAGGTCTGATGGATCCTATAGATCCGCTTTCTTTGAATAAAAGAAGACCTTCATGGCTAAGAGACACTATCAAAGATGCCGAGAGACATATTGCTCCAAGGGGAACATTCCGTGAAAGTAAGAAGCCAAATAGGTACTAAGGATACCTAGCAGCCATGAGTACTATTGTGCAATCTGAGCCTGGAACTTTTGAAGAAGCCGTAAAGCATCAGGTTTGAAAGGATGCTATGCACGAGGAATATGAATCAATCATGAAGAATGATTTCTGGGATGTGGTCCCTAAACCGAAGGACAAAGCAATTGTCACCTCAAAATGGCTCTACATGATCAAGCATGGAGCCGATGGAAGTGCTGAAAAGTAAAAGGCAAGATTTGTTGCCCGAGGCTTCTCTCAAAAGGAAGGCATAGATTATGATGATATATTTGCACCTGTTTCCCACTATACCACCATCCAATCGACCATTGCCCTTGGTGCAACGCAAGGATGGAGTCTCCATCAGATGGGTGTGAAGACTGCCTTTTTACATGGTTCAATCAAGGAAGAGGTATATATGGAACAATCTCTGGGGTTTGTCCAAGATAGAGACACATATGTATGCAAGTTGAAGAAAACCCTCTATGGGTTGAAGCAAGCCCCCAAGGCTTGGTATGAGAGGATCAATAGCTACTTGATGAAGCTGGGCTTTACTCGAAGTGATGCTGATCCAAACCTTTATTTTAAGGTTGATAATGATAAGCCTCTCATTCTGGTTCTCTATGTGGACAATCTCTCCCTGACAGGGGTTGACCCTCTCATTCATCAATGTAAGAGGGAGCTAGCTTCCGAGTTCGAGATGAAGGACCTAGGACTGATGCACTATTTCCTAGGCTTGGAGGTCTGGAAAAAGCTATGAAAATTTCAAGACTAAAAATTATTACTGCAATGATTGGTTTATTTCTCCTACTTATGAGATAAGTTATTTACAGATGCTTTAGTAAATTCTGAAATAAACACATTTGCAGATCTTCACTCTAATCAAAAGCATAAGAATAGAAAATTACGCAAGTAGCACAATAGAAACAACCATATGAACACAGTTATTTTTGGACAATTGTCCCTGGAAAAAGCAAATGTGGGAAAACCGGTGCAGCAGATGAGGGTTTTGTATTTATCTTCAGTAATGGAAAGTACATTTACAAGAGTACTGATGAGCAAAGTAAAATTAGCATACACTTGGCTGAATTTTTACAAACCTTCAGAAGAATTTCAGACCCTCAGGGTGACATCCTTCACCCTCTGTGTCATCCAGCGTGAGAGCTCTGCGCAGTCTCTCCCTGGACTACGTAACTCTACGTGGAAGGGTTCTCGCTGCTGTTCAGCTCACCCTTCCCTTCATCCTCCGGACTTATGCTTCTTCAATAACTGAATCCTCCCTCCTCCAGACTTATGCTTCTCTGATAACTGAATCCTCCCTCCTCCTGCTTTTGCAAACCTGCCTCTACAAACTCACCCATTGAAATCAAATTCTCTTGCTTCAGAATTGATTTCCTTCGGTACTGAGAATGTCCCCGGCTTGATTTCCAAATGAACTTCAAGCCCTTTCTTATAATCTTCTTGTTGATGAATCAACGACCAAGATTATATCGTTAATCAATGGCTCAGATTAAAGGATGACTTGATCTTCGTTTTCTAGAAGATTCACACTCAACTTTATTAATACCCTTTAATTATTTAATTTCCCTAAGTTTAGACTTAGGGTCTGCTTTAAAATAATTAATTATTTTAATAAAGCCATATCCGAGTGGAATTTCCACAAACGATTTTTGGGTTCTCTGGATAACTGTTGTCCAAGCCTCTCCACCAAAAATGAGATTTGGAACACTTCCCGATGCTATAAAAATCAACAAAAGCTAGGTGAGATTTTCCTTTCTCAAGGAAAATATGTTGTGACGCTGCTGGAGAGATTTGGGATGGTGGATTACAAGTCCGTGACTACTTCGATGGAACTCAGCTTTAAGAAATTGTGTGGAAGTGCTGTTGGGCCCGAGTTGGGAAATACCACCGAGTATCGTCAACTCGTGGGGGCCTTGATGTTCTTAGTGAACTCACGTCTAGACATATGTTTTGTAGTGAACACGTTGAGTCAATACATGGTCGAGCCTCATCACATTCACTAGATTGGTGCTAAGAATCTCTTGAGATATCTTTGGGGTACAATCAACCATGGGCTGAGACTGTAATATCCCGAAAGGGAAATAGATAGCAATACGAGCATACGACAATACAGAAAATGCTAGAAATAGAACATAAAGCAAATACTCACAAAAATGCCGGAAATGCTAAGCCATTTTATTAATCTGAGAAATATGATGAAATACAATAGATGATCGGAATGATAGCACCTAATCTTGCTCGAGGCAAGTGAAGAACTCTCTCAGAAAGACAGGAAATGGCTGCTCTAAGAAACTGCGTCCCAGCTGCTGGAATACTGCCGGAAACTGCTGCTGCTGGAATGAACTGGAAGCTAGGGGCTGCTCCCCTTGCCGGAATGAGCTGAAACTCTGCAAATCACCTGTACTCGCCAACCCGGAAAAAACCCAGAAACCATATGAATAATGGCCAGCCTCCGAAAAATCACCAAAGAAACCCTCCTCAAGGAATTACGCTGCCTCTGCAAGGCTCAGCGCAGATGCCAAATGAAAATAGCTGAAACAGTGCCACAAACTCCTCAGGAACCCTCCTACTGGCAAAGACTGATCCTCTACTCCGGATATCAACTGAAACTCCTGCAGGAACCCCGAACCGGAACACCTCCAAGAAGAACTGCGTCCTCTCTCCTAGGAACTGCGCAGTCACAAGAAGAGCCCAGCTCCTCAGCAAAACAACCAACCAAACCTCCTGCTAAAGACTGAAGAAATAACCTTACCCGAGCAGGCACTCGAAGTCCCCCGGGGCTAAGGGCGAGATCTCCGACTGGAGACACTCAATGCAGTAAACAGTGTTGCAGACAGGCTTAACAGCCAGCGTGCTCAAGAAGACAAATGTCTAGCTCAAAAATCATCAACAACAAGAATGATCCAAATGAGGAGGCTATCCCGTCTTTTATAACGCTGACCTCCCTCCAAAACCCTAACGTGGTCTCTCTCTCTTCCACGTGCTCCTCACCAACTGCGCAGATGCTCCTAGAGGCTACGTGGGTCCCTTCCTCTGCGTGGTGTTGGACCCCCATGGCTCCCCATAAGTTATAACGTTGTGCTACTAGGGAAATGCTCTAATTTGCTTAAGTGAGTTAAACCCCTCTTCTCACTTTTAATTTATTAATAAACTATAGTCGGCAAAACTATACAAAAATCGAATATTCCAATTAGCTGTTGCTAATTAGGAATATTACAGAGACACACTACCGGGAGTATGAGGCTCAATGGATATACCGATGCCGATTGGGCAGGCAGTGTGGTGGATCATAAGAGCACATCTGGATGCTGATTCTAGGTTTTTCTTCGATATCTTGGATGAGCAGGAAGCAAAAATCGGTTTCTTTGAGCACTGTCGAGGCTGAATACATTTCAGTGAGTATGGCCTGTTGTGAAGTTGTTTGGTTGAGAAAGCTCTTCAGTGAGCTATTTGGGCATGTGCTGGATACCACCGTTATCCTTTGCGATAAACAAAGTGGGATTCGTCTTTCTGAAAATCTCGTGTTCCACGATTGATCCAAGCATATTGCTATTAGGTACCACTTTGTCCGGGACATGGTACAACGAGGTGTCGTAAGACTCCATCACATTGGGACTGATGAGCAAGTTGCATATATTCTCACGAAGCCCCTGTGGAAGGTCAAATTCTTAACCTCTCATGAGAAGCTTGGTATCGTGGACAAAACCTATCCTGAGGGTCTCGCTTGATTTGGACTATGAGCTCTAGGAGCTCTAGGGGGCTTGGGGATAACTTCTTGGAGCTATAAGCAACCACAAGGCGAGGTTCGCCTTACCTTGTTGGTGTGCTTCTTCCCCACCATTATGATATTGAGCTGGTTCACCCTCTCTTTGATCTATGCCCCACATGCATCCTACCAATGGAGTCTGGGACTCATGGGGAAGTACCTCTCATTTGGCCAATGAGTTGGGAAATGGGGATAGAGACCGATAGCATGACTGATAGACGCATCGGGGATTGTCGTACTCTGAATGTCTAGGATGGGATGTGTCCAACAACTTGATCTGGGATCAAGTCTGGATGAGATTCTTACCTCTAAACTGACTTCGGGTTAGTATGTGGCTCACTCGAGTCTGGTTGAGGTTTTTACCTGTAGACTGACGTTGGGTCAGTGGAGAGTGATGTCTTTGTGACTCACTCTCTTTCGTTTGCAGAGAAGAGCCAACAAAGCCGTTACAACAGGATGACAAAGGATTGCATGATGATGATGATGATGATGATAATACATGATGGTACTGGATGACAGGATTGCACAGGTGGACAGATGGAGTTCTCCCTAGTTGAGAGGGGTGTTAATTTTGGGCAACTAGGTCCAAACTCCATGTTTCATTGCTCATATGATGGAGATGATATTTTTGCTGGATTCCTCTTTCGGAGAGGTGCAAGATTGATCTAAAGATCATCTTGTTTGGATGAGTAGAACTTATATTTTGAATTTATTTTCCACACATGTGCAAATTGTCAAGGTTTTTCACTCACCCCTTGTCACGGATATAAATTGGAGAGACATGTTGCTCATTTCATCAATCAACTCATCTCACACATCTCTCTCATCTGATTGGTCACAGCCTTGAAGGGGCTTCTCTCTCTCTCCCACGTGTGAATCTGGAAGCTGAAATGTGTGCACTATTTTAGGGAAAAACTGGACAATGTTGACCAGCATTGACTTTGGGTCAACCCTCCTCGTTTGACGACGTTTTCTGCCCAGAAATTCCGATATTGGAATGTAATATCCCGAAAGGGAAACAGACAGCAATACAAGCATACGACAATATAGAAAATGCCAAAAATAGAACATAAAGAAAATACTCATAAAAATGCCGGGAATGCTAAGCCATTTTATTTATTTGAGAAATAAAATGTAATACAATAGATGATCGGAATGATAGCACCTATTCTTGCTCAAGGTAAGTGAAGAACTCTCTCAGAAAAGACCGGAAATGGCTGCTCTAAGGAACTGCGTCCCAGCTGCTAGGAAACTGCCAGAAAACTGCCACTGCTGGAATGGATTGGAAACTAGGGGCTGCTCCCCTTGTCGGAATGAGCTGAAAATCTGCAAATCACCTGTACTCGCCAACCCGGACAAAGCCCAGAAACCATATAAAAAATGGTCAGCCTCCAAAATCCACCGAAGAAACCCTCCTCAAGGAATTACGCTGCCCCTGCAAGGCTCAGCGCAGATGCCAAATGAAAATCGCTGAAATAGTGCCACAACTCCCCATGAACCTTCCGACTGGCAAAGACTGATCCCCTACTCCGGATATCCACTGAAACTCCTGCAGAAATCCCCAAACCGGAACACCTCCAAGAAGAACTGTGTCCTCTCTCCCAGGGACTGCGCAGTCACAAGAAAAGCCCAGCTCCTCAGCAAAACAACCAACCAAACCTCCCGCTAAAGACTGAAGAAACAACCTTACCCGAGTAGGCACTCGAAGTCCCCCGGGGCTAAGGGCGAGATCTCCGACCGGAGACACTCAACACACTAAACAGTGCTGCAGACAGGCTAAACAACCAGCGTGCTCAAGAAGACAAATGTCTAGCTCAAATATCATCAATAACAAGAATGCCAAATGAGAAGGCTCTCCCACCTTTTATAACGCTGGCCTCTCTTCAAAACCCTAACGTGGTCTCCCTCTCCTCCACGTGCTCCTCCTCAATCTGTGCAGAAGCTCCTAGAAGCTACGTGGGCCCCCTCCTCTACGTGGTGTTGGACCCCCATGGCTCCCCATAAGTTATAACGTTGTGCTACTAGGGAGATACTTTATTTTACTTAAGTGAGTTAGACCCCTCTTCTCACTTTTATTTATTAATAAACTAAAGTCGGCAAAACTATACAAAAATCGAATATTCCAATTAGTTGTTGCTAATTAGGAATATTACAGTCTCCCCCGGCAAAATGTTGCTTGTCCTCAAGCAACTGAAGTGATGGATGCTGCAAAATCTTCTCATTCTCCCAAGTGGCATCCTCATCCGGTAAATTCTTCCACCTCACCAAGAATTCCCGGACCGTCCTGCTCCCTAGCTGCCTCTCCCTGGTATCAATGATAGCCTCTGGCTGCAACACCAAATGCCCCTCATCATCCATGGGTGGTAGCTCATCCGTAACTGTCACCTATTGTCCTAATGCCTTCTTCAGGCATGATACGTGAAAAACATTATGAATCTTGCTGCCTTGGGGCAGCTCTAACTCATATGCAACCTGTCCAATCCTGCGTATCACCCTGTATGGCCCATAAAAGCGGGGCTTGAGCTTCTCAACCCCCTTCTGCTTAAGTGATGACTGTCGGTATGGTTGTAATCGTAGGTAGACCAAGTCTCCTACCTCAAACTGTCTCTCCACCCGACTCCTATCAGCATACAACTTCTGCTGGTTCTACGCTGTGGCCATGTTATCCTTGAGAGCTCGGAGGATGTCCTGACTCTCTTGAATCCAAATCTTGGCTCTCGGAGCCCTGCTAGCACCAAACATCACGTCTGCAAAAGATAAAGGATGATACCCATACAAAGCATAGAACGGTGACATACCAATGGACATGTGATGTGTCGTGTTATAGCAATACTCTCCTAGATGCAGCCACTTTAACCATGCTCGTTGCTGCCCACTGACATAGTTACGCAAGTAGCCCTCCAGCCACTTGTTAACTATCTCCGTCTGTCAATCCGTCTGTGGGTGATAACTAGTGCTCGGTGTCAACTCTATCCCTAGTAGCCGGAAAAGCTCCTGCCAGAATCCACCCATGAAGCAGTTGTCCCTGTCACTGATAATGGTCTTGAGAGAACCATGCAACACAATCTCTACGAAGAACGGCTAAGCCTGTCTTTCTTGTGTAGTGCACGGATATATGAAAAAATGTGCATATTTCGTCAGTCGATCAACGACGACGAATATACAGTCCTTGCCCTGCACCATGGGCAATCACCGCGGTAAGAAGTCCATCGATATGCTCTCATTTCCCCTGCGGAATGAGGAAGAGGTATGACAACCTGTGAGATGGCTCATCTCTCCCTTGTTCATAAAACGGAAACATCGCACTCCCCGACATGCTAGATGCGTCCTCCTTGAGGAGCCTTCCGAGAACCTCTCTCTAATGGCCCTGTAGGTTTTGGTAAACCCTTGATGGCCAGTCAATGGAGAGTCATTTGACGCATGGAGTATCTTCTTCTTAAGCTGAGATCCCTCAGTCAAGAAGATCATGTCCCTGTAATAGATGATCTCATCAACCACCCTGTACTTGTCATCTGCTACCTGTCCATCCAGCACCTCACATGCAAACCTATCCTTAGAGTACTCCACTAACAGTCGAGCCCTCCAATCTGTATCCAAGCTCATAAGAGATAACGTGGCCGATCTCCGTGAAAGGGCATCTGCTACCACGTTATTCTTGCCTTTGACATACTCAATGTCAAAGTCATATGGATCTCAGCCGAATCCCATACTGCTTGCCTCTCACCCATGGCCCTTCTTGCTCAGAAGAACACGAGGCACCGCCGCCAGTCGGACTATCACCACAGATCTACGCACACCAAATCTGCTGGTACTTGCGGTATGCCTGTGTGACATCTCCTTGTCGTATATGGAATACAACCTCTCATGCGGAAGGAGCTTCCAGCTCTCAAAGGCTATGGAGTGACCACCCTGCATCAATACTGCGCTGATCCCCTCTCCCGACGCATCGCACTCCAAGACAAATGGTTGCGTGAAATCCGGCAATGTAAGCACGAGGCAGCTACTCATCACCTCCTTGAGCCTATGAAAGGCTCGCTGTGCTGTATCTAACCAACTGAATGCCCCCTTCTTTGTCAAATCTGTGAGGGGTGCAGCGAGCTGTGAGAAACCCTTGACGAACTTCGTGTAATATGTGCAAATGCCAATGAATCCCCGAAGCTCGGTCACGTTCCTCGGCTCTGGCCAATCTCTAATGGCCCGGATCTTCTCCTCGTGGACTCTCACTCTTGGGTTCTCTGCAGTATCATCCCAAGAGCAACATCTCTAATCCTTCAAACTCACATTTAAGAGCTTGGCTCAGAGCTATTGCTCCTCAAGACTCGCTAGTTGCGTATTTGTCTCTATGTGCTGGAGATGCTCCTCCCATGTCCTGCTGTATATCAATATATCATCAAAGAAGACCAACACAAACTTCCTCAGGTGACTACGGAAGATGTGGTTCATGCACGACCGGAATGTGGCTGAAGCGTTGGTTAGCCCAAAGGGCATCACCAAGAACTCGAAATGGCCATAATGGCACCTGAAAGCGATCTTGGGAATGTCCTGTTCCCTCACGCGAATCTGATGGTACCCGGATCTCAAATCAATCTTTGAGAAGAACTGTGCTCCTCTCAACTCATCCATCAGCTCGTCAATCCGCGGTATGGGGTACCTGTTCTTCATGGTTTTCTTGTTCAAAGCCCTGTAATCAATGCACATCCGCAATGTGCCGTCCTTCTTCTTCACCAACACTACCGAAGAAGCAAAAGGATTGGTGCTGGGTCGTATGTGTACAAGAGCCAACAACTCACGGATAGCCCGCTCAATCTCATCCCGATAGGCCTTGGGGTGCCTATAGGGTGTGGTAATAACGGCCTGAATGCCCTGCTCTAGCTCAATAGTATGCTCAAACCTTTAGATCCGGTGGTACAACACGGCGGAATATCCCCGAATCTTTGTGGCATGCAAGCTCAAGGATGGTGCACGGCCACCTACGGGTGCTTTGCACGTCACATGGTCGTGCTACGATGCCGCGGCTCTCACCGCCTCTGTCTCCTTTACGGAAGGTTGCCTCCATCCGATGTGCCGAAACAGTCTGAGGCGGGTATGTGTGCTGTCCCCGTATCTTCTCATGCCTCCCTGTCTTTGGATCATCCCACTCCATCTCTAGGGCCTTCCAATCTGTCTTGACCTTCCCTAGAGTAATAAGCCACTGAACACCCAGTATCATGTTGGTGTCCGGAATATCGACCACAAAAAAATGATATGTCAATGTATAGGTGCCCATCGTCACTGATAACTCGGGAACATATCGAGCACACACCATGGTCTAATCTCCTGGGACCAAAACTGAAAATCCATCGAAGCTCTCAGTCTGTATACCTCTCCGCTCAACCATCTGCGCATCGATGAAGTTGTGGGTTGCCCCGCTATCGACGAAGACTGATACTCGCTGGCCACGCACTGTCCCCCATACGCGCAGCGTCAAATACTTGGGAACTCCCCGCAATGCTGCAAGAGCTCCTCCAGTAGGTGCAAACGATGTACCGCCTGCTGGTGGTGGTGGAGGTGGCAAAGTATCCTGCACTGCATGACAATCTCCTGCCTCCACATCATCCTCCTCATCCTCTTCCCCGCTGCTCTTGGAGAAAACCTCAATGAAATGTGCTTTCCCAGCAGCACATCTATGTCCTGGTGCCCATGGCTCCTGGCAGGTGAAGCACAACCGCTTCTTCTTCAGCTCCCTCCTGGCATCATCCTCAATCTGCACCCGTCCGGGATTCCCCTTGGGAGGCGGGATCCTCACGTCCTTCCCCTTAGGATGGAAAACCTGTCTCTGGGGATAAGGGGTCCGAGTCCTGGGTAAGACATCCTGTAAATCTCGGGTCCTGCTGATAGCATCCTGAAGTGTAGCTGGTCTAGTCGACCTGACTAGGCCACGAAGTGGCTCTGCTAATCCCTCCACAAACATGTAGATCATCCGAGCTGCGGATAGATCTGGCACCATCACTGAAACCCTCAAGAAATCCGCAATGTAAGTCTCTGGGCTCCCAGTCTGCTTGAGCCTCGTCAGCTCAACAAAGTGCTGTTCCGGATCCCTCCAGTCAAAACGCTCTATCACCCTCCTGGTAAACTCGACATATGTCGTCACTGTAGAATGCCCGAGTGTCGTCATCCCATGAAACCACCAGTCCTGGGCCTCACCATCCAAATGTAATGTTGCCACCTTAATGGCCTCTGTCTCCGACATTTGATTAAGCTGGAAATAGATGTCCAAATTTTCCACCCAAGACTTTGCCGAACTGTTTGATGAACCATCAAACGTGGGCAAATGAAATCTGCTAGCTGTGCGGTGGTTGTCTCCATCATGATGATGCCGGTGCCCTCTGTGATGATCGCGGGGTCTACTGTCCCACTGGAGTTGAACAAAGTCTTTGAACGAGAGAGCCTCCCTGAACTCCTGCTCGTATGCCTGGTACTCTGCAAAATAGTCACCCATGTGGCTCGGCTCTGGCTCCTGTTGTGCTCCTACCCCTGTCTCCGCACCTAGGAAGGTGGGCATAGTGGATCGCGTGGGTGCATGCGATGCCATAAGGGGGGTAGCCTCGCGCTCCTGCATATGGTGGGATGTGCTTGATCCCTCACCAGTCTGAAAACCCCTTGGGGTTTCACGCTGTCTAGCCTCCACAGCAATGAATCTCTGTCCCATCGTCTCAATCTGTCTCGACAAATCCTGTACTGATTTGAGGAGCATTTCCCCAAATCTCTTCGCATCATCATTGTTCCCTGCCATAGGACCCTGCTGCTCTGCGTCCACCACAGGCTGCTCCTGCTCTGTATCTATCACAAGCTGCTCCTGATCTGTGTCCACCACTCAAACACAGTCTCCCTCTCCGTAGGTGTTCTCCAACCTACGCTCAATGTCTCTGTATTTCCTACCTCTGTAACAGATGTAGGGTTTATCCCTCGGTGTCATAGACTGCTAGCTCCATAGGCTGAGCTAGATCTATGCTCCGATACCACTCTAATATCCCAGAAGGGAAATAGACAGCAATACAAGCATACGACAATATAGAAAATGCCAGAAATAGAACATAAAGCAAATACTCATAAAAATGCCGGGAATGCTAAGCCATTTTATTAATCTGAGAAATAAAATGTAATACAATAGATGATCGGAATGATAGCATCTATTCTTGCTCAAGGCAAGTGAAGAACTCTCTCAGAAAAGGCCCAGGAAATGGGCGCTCCCTAGCTACTGCACCAATTGCTAGGAAGCTATGAAAAGCGCCCTTTGTCTTGGAATGGGCCCAAAAGAGCGAAATTTGCTCCCCTTGCCGGAATGAGCTAAAAATCTGCAAATCACCAGTACTCGCCAACTCGGACAAAACCCAGAAACCATATCAAAAATGGTCAGCCTCCAAAATCCACCGAAGAAACCCTCCTCAAGGAATTACGCTGCCCCTGCAAGGCTCAGCCAGATGCCAAATGAAAATAGCTGAAATAGTGCCACAACTCCCCAGGAACCCTCCGACTGGCAAGGACTGATCCCCTACTCCGGATATCCACTGAAACTCCTGCAGAAATCCCCAAACCGGAACACCTCCAAGAAGAACTGCGTCCTCTCTCCCAGGGACTGCGCAGTCACAAGAAAAGCCCAGCTCTTCAGCGAAACAACCAACCAAACCTCCCGCTAAAGACTGAAGAAACAACCTTACCCGAGTAGGCACTCGAAGTCCCCCGGGGCTAAGGGCGAGATCTCCGACCGGAGACACTCAACGCACTAAAAAGTGTTGCAGACAGGCTAAACTGCCAGCGTGCTCAAGAAGACAAATGTCTAGCTCAAATATCATCAATAACAAGAATGCCAAATGAGAAGGCTCTCCCACCTTTTATAACACTGGCCTCTCTTCAAAACCCTAACGTGGTCTCCCTCTCCTCCACGTGCTCCTCCTCAATCTGTGCAGAAGTTCCTAGAGGCTACGTGGGCCCCCTCCTCTACGTGGTGTTGGACCCCCATGGCTCCCCATAAGTTATAACGTTGTGCTAGTAGGGAGATACTTTATTTTACTTAAGTGAGTTAGACCCCTCTTCTCACTTTTATTTATTAATAAACTATAGTCGGCAAAACTATACAAAAATCGAATATTCCAATTAGCTGTTGCTAATTAGGAATATTACATGGAAGGCTGCACATGATGGCACAAAAACCGAGGTCAATCGTTGACCTTTGACTACAACATTTGACCGCAGTGTTGACTGTTTTTGACCGCAGGAATTTTGACTTGCGTTGACTGTTTTGGAAGCTGATTGGTGGGGTGAGTGTGACACTGAAGGAAGGATGACTTTGACCGAGGTTGATCGAGTTTGACTGAACCTATTTGGAGGTTGAAGGGCTGGTTTGACCAGCAAAGTCTTTGCTGGCTAGGGCATTCTGTTGACTGCTGTAACAAACATTTTTCTCTATCTTTGCTAAATAAGAAGATTTACAAATTCTTGTATCTTATATTGGCTTGTCTTCTATTTATCTATTTTATGTTCTCTCAACATTTACTTTCAATGATTATGTGATTGCTTATTTGAAATTGAATCGGGCTAATAAGAAGA
The DNA here is from genome assembly GCA_034641835.2 of Pinus albicaulis. NCBI lineage: Eukaryota > Viridiplantae > Streptophyta > Pinopsida > Pinales > Pinaceae > Pinus > Pinus albicaulis. The sequence goes on from CM076579.1 coordinate 701,714,995, forward strand.
AAGATTGAAGTAAACTGCATTAAGCATAGAACGTACCACAGTTATCTAAAATTAACACGGTTACAAATGAGAAAAAGAGCCTCTAAGAAGGCTTCCCAAAAGGAGATCCTTTTACTAACATAGAGCTTGGAAAAAGCTAGATCTCCTCCTCAAAGATGACAATAAAAGCTCATGGGGAAAACCTTCAAAACATAAATTTTAGAAGGCTCCAAGGCCTACGACCAAGATCATGTTGCTGTTGTCCTAAAGGTGCTCATGGCCTCCCTAAAAATTGATTTTTAGGTAGTGGAAGGCTTTGCATGCAAGGAGGATCAATAGTTTTTCGCCATCTTTTCCTCAAGCTCCTTGTTGTCCACACTCAAGCTTATGGGCTGCGAAAGAAAATCAAACGTTAGAGCGAAATAAACAATATCTAAAGTACAACTTAATATACAAAGACACTAGCCCAAGTAATGGGAGTGAACGCCCATTCTTGCCTAGTCTAGAAAACGCTCTTGAAGTAGCAAATATGACTTTAAAATGTTCTACAAAGGAAAAATTTTAGATTTTAAAATTTAAATTTGATGATCAAGTAGCTTAGAGGACAAGGACACTCCCTTTTGATTCTCGATTGATGCAAAACTTGGAGTTAGAGAAATTGAGTCTTGGATCGTTGTGAGTCTAGGAATGAGTTAGTCTATTTGAGACGTTTCCCACGCCCGGATGGATTTCCTGCGCACAATGTAAAAATAGATCTTCCCTACACACTTGAAATCAAATGCTAACTCTTAAGAAGATTAGAACATTAAATGAAACAAGATAAACTAAGCATTCCACCTAAAATGCCTTAGCAAGGTTACTTCTAATATAATGCTCTAAAACAATGACACAATTAACGTAGATCAAACATATAAGGAAATGCAAGCATAATAAACACAAACACGGAAAGGAATCACCTCATTATGCCAAGAGAACATCTGCTTCGTAACCCGAAAGTCTTGATTTTATTAATATGCAAGTACAAAATCACAGAGTTTCCTCAAGCCCAATAGCTCATAACATGATATAGAATGAGAGCCCAATGAGTCTCTTTATACAAATTTGGGAGGAAATCCCAATGAAAATGTAAGTGACAAGTGTAGAAATCGTGGAGATCACAAAGCCAAATTGAACCCCAAGTGTATGATAGACCAAAACATACGTGAGGTTAAATCTGAAATTTGGCAGTGTTTTCTCATGTTCAGGCCAGCATAACTCACTTTCCATTGTGCATTCATCTATGAGTTTCCATGTGTGATTGATGATAGGTGCATGGGGGAGAAAACTCCCACATAAGACTGCCTCCCAACTCCCATGTCAAACAGAGCCTCAAACTGCTGTAGGTGGTCTCCTTCACTGGCAGCATTCACTTATAACTATTATGTGCATCTTATTATTTCCAATTGTTAAATCTTTGGCAATAAATGGGAGTAATTTCCCACTAAATTAGCCATAATACAACGATCATGTGCCCCATGTGTACCAAATCAATGCCAATCAAATATGTGTGTTATCATCAACATATGACTGCATCTAACTGCTGCGTACAAGTTGTAGTTGACTGCTGCGTGTATGACTGAGGTAGATAACAGCGTACAAGTGGATGGTGAAGCGTAGATTAGTGGAGACATACTGGAGTTGAAGTTCCACACTCAACTGAAGCTACCTGTAGTTGATTCACCCTTCCAATCTGCGTGGAGATATCTGTCCAGCATGGATATTCCTTTTATTAGAATAATGCTATTTTAGAGTTTACTGCTCATCTACGATTGTAATTAGCAGTTTCTTGTTAGAAACTAGCTGTTTCTATATTCTTAGTAGAAACGTGCTGTTTCTACTTTCTTAGTTTGTAATTAGCAGCTTCTTGTTAGAAACTTGCTGTTTCTACTTTCTTAGTAGAAACTTGCTTTTGCTGTTTCTACAGTTGTATTATTTTATTGAGCTTCACTGCTCATTGTAAATCAATTCATTCATTGATTATGGTATCAGAGCTCAGGTATTTTTTTCGAAATAATTCTTCAATATTTGAAAAATTCTGTGCTTCATTTCGAAATAGCTCTCTAGAAGTCTGAAATTTTTTTTGGCTTCACAATTTCTGAGCTGCCGTTTTTTTCTCTGCAATTCTTTCTTTGGCGGGTCATTTTCTGTTGAGTATTTCGTGGGATAAAAACTCCTATCAGTCATATCTATCCTGTACGTGCTGCTGAGTTTGGTTGCTGGTCCAATGTGTTGAATTTCTGTCCAATATCAGTCCATCTTGCTGGTTGAACGTGGAAGCTGCTGGTGCAATTTGCATATGACTGGGACGAGTTATTAAAGGCTGAGCTGGGTATTGTTTTTCTACAGTAGATTGAATTCCAGACTGCTATTTTGGCAGAATCGAGGTATGCACCCATTTTTTTTGTGGCTGGATGAGCATTTAAATTTCCAGTAGTTTTTTGTCCAGATGAGCCGCCATCTGCATTAAAATTCGTGCCAGACTCCTTGGTCGTTTTGCGTGTCTTGGGAAACGTGTAGATGGCCTCACTAACCTATCTGATGTTGGAAGGCAATCAACGCTTTAATGGCAACAATTATAACATCTGGAAACAGAGAATGCTGACCATTTTTTAATATAGGCATCTTGACCAGCTCGTTTTGGGCACAGAGCTTTGTCCTGGTACACCTGGTGCAGATCAAGACAAGTTTGATGATCAAAATCGAGAGGCTGTTATGCTTCTCAAACTCTCTATAACTGCTAATCAGTTACCACAGATCCCTTCTGGCAAGATAGTTGCCGAAATCTGGAAACATTTGAAGGAATTGCATGAGACATCCGACAAGAGTAGAGCTTTCTTTCTAAATAATCAGTTGTTCTCCATCATGATGGATGAACATATATCTTTACAGGAACATCTTAACAAGATTAAAGCCATTCAAGATCAGAGCGAAGCCATTGGCCGGACCATGGAGGAAGAAGATATGGTTGTCATCACCCTGAAAAGTTTACCAAAATCTTATGAACACTTTATAGAAACTCTCAACATTACCTCCACTAATGTTGATCTGAAGTTTCCAGAGCTATGCACCAAACTCCTGTAGCAGGATCGTTGGAAACAACAGTTTGGTAGTGATGCTTCATCAGCCTCCTTAGAAAAATGCTTTTGCTGCCAAATATCAGTCCTCTCGGTCATTTCAGAAGACAGGTTCTTCTCAGTCTTATGATCCTGCTAAGAAGAAAAATGTGCTGTGTAATTACTGTCACAAGTTTGGTCATTTGAAGAAAGATTGCCGACAGAGGATTGCTTCTGAACAGAAGAAGCAGGGAGGGTCTCATCAGCGAGCGAATGTCGCAGAACATTCCGAGCAGAAGGAATCTACCTTTTATGCCTTTATGGCTAAAAGGTACTCAGATCACGCCCCGTCATCTGCCTGGTACATTGACTCTGGTGCATCACGTCATTTCTCTCACAGGCGTGACTGGTTTATTGACTTCTCATCTTTTAGTGATTCCGTGGTCTTCGGCAGAGGTGAGGAGTACACAGTGGTTGGCAGAGGTACAGTTCAGATCCAGTCTGGTGGGCGCACACTCATCTTCCTGAATGTGTACTATGTTCCTGGTATGGAAATTAATCTGCTGTCTGTCAGCCAGATTATGAGAAACTCTCCTCAGCTCGATGTGGTGTTCAGTGCGCATAAGTGCTCCATTATTGACAGGGACATTCGGCTTACGGTTGTTGTTGGCCTAGAGGATCATGGTCTATATAGGCTTCTTGACACTGGTGATTCCCCAGAAGTGGCTCTAGCAGCTCGTGTTTCTCCCATCAGCACTCTGTGGCATCAGAGATATGGGCATTTAAACATTCAGTATCTCTCTCAGCTATCTCGGGAGGGACTTGTGTCAGGGTTACCTGATATTCAGACACAGCATTTGGGAGTGTGCGATGCTTGTCAAGCTGGCAAGCAACATCGGTCTTCATTCAAGGATGGAGAATCTTGGCGCGCATCCAAGGTACTCCAGTTAATTCATGCTGATATTTGTGGTCCTGTGAATACATCTTCAGTTACGGGTTGCAAATATTTTTTGCTCATTGTAGATGATTTCAGTAGAAAAATGTGGGTGTACTTTCTAAAACATAAATCTGATGTATTTAGTATCTTTCAGAAGTTTAAGTCCTTAGTTGAAAAAGAGTCTGGCTGTAATATTATAACTCTTAGGACAGATAACGGGGGGGGGGAATTTTGTTCTTCTGCTTTCTCCAACTTTTGTGATACCCATGGCATCAAACGCCAATTAACCACACCCTACACTCCTCAGCAGAACAGTGTTGTAGAACGTCGCAACTGTACGGTTGTTGAAATGGCTCGTTCTATGTTACAACATAGGAGTGTTCCGAACAAATTTTGGGCGGAAGCAGTGTTTACTGCAGTCTATCTTCTTAATCGATCACCTACTTAGGTTGTTAAAGGGAAGACTCCAGAAGAGGTTTGGTCTGGTCGAAAGCCTAAGATCAGCCATCTCAAAGTTTTTGGCTCAGTTGCATATGTTTGGATTCTCGATGCTAAGCGCTCTAAGTTGGATTCCAAAAGCTAGAAACTCATGATGACAAGGTATAGTGATCACCACAAGGCCTATAGGCTGATAGATATAGACACTGATCGTCTTATCTTCAGTGGGGACGTGGTATTTGATGAAGACAGAGGGTTCTTTCAGTCCCTTCCTTCTGAGGAGTGTTCTGAGGATCAGCCTCACAGTGTTTTTCTTCCGTTAGGTCCACCTGATGGGAGGGATAATGCAGCATCTGTCTTTGATGATGCACTACCTGAGCTTCCTCCGGAAAATAATCCTCCTCTTGCTGCTCCTATTGTTCCTGAGCCTCCTCCAGATATTGGTTCTTCTACTCTCCGACCTAAATGGTTGGCTAAAACTATTGGTGATCTTTGAGATAATGAACTCCTTGAAGGTAGAACTTCCAGAAATAAGAGCAAACAACAGCATAAAGTAAATTTTGCTCTAATGGCTAACATACACAGTGTTTTTGAGCCTCAAACCTATTCAGAGGCTAAGGGCATACCTGAGTGGGAACAGGCTATGGAGGCTGAATTCTAGAGTCTTCAGAAGAATCACACTTGGACCCTTTCTAATCTTCCTGTAGGGAAAACACCCATTAGCTGCAAATGGGTGTATAAAGTGAAATACAAAGCTGACGGAACCCTCGACAAGTATAAAGCTCGTCTTGTTGCTCGAGGATTCTCACAGAAAGAAGGCATAGACTATGAGGAGACCTTTGCTCCTACAACCAAGATGATTACCATATGGCTTGTCCTTGCCTTAGCAACTCAGTTCAATTGGACAGTCCGTCAGATGGATGTAAATAGTGCTTTTCTGAATGGTGACTTACAGGAAGAAGTCTACATGACGCAACCTCCAGGATTCAAGGTTGCCAATCAATCACAGAAAGTTTGTAGATTAGTAAAAGCACTCTATGGTCTGAAACAAAATTGATAAGTACCTAACAGATCATGGTTTTCAGCGGAGTCCATCTGATGCAAACCTGTATATCAAACATACTGGTGATGATATTCTATTTGTGGTTATCTATGTGGATGATCTTATTATTACTGGCAGTTCAGCACATTTGATACATGGGATCAAACAGGATTTGTGCAACACTTTTGATATGACATATTTCGGGCTTCTTCATTACTGTTTAGGGGTGGAAGTCTGGCAGACTGAGAACAACATCTTTCTCTCTCAGTCCAAGTATGCCAGAAATCTTGTGGAAAGGTTCAGAATGCAGGATTGCAAACCTACCACGACTCCTATGGAACCAAGGCTCAAACTTTTAGCTCAGTCATCCTAACCACTTGTGGATGAAACTTTATTCAGGCAGTTAGTGGGCAGCCTCATCTACCTTACTGCCACTCGACCTAATATCAGTTTTGTAGTGAGCTACATTTCATGCTTCATGTCAACTCCTAAAGCTGATCATTGGATAGCAGCAAAGCATGTTCTGCGTTATGTAAGAGGAACCCTTGATTATGGACTTCTATACACTCGGAGTTCAGATCCTACACTCCGTGGTTACACAGATTCAAACTGGGATGGTTCGGTTGATGACCGTAAATCTACAGCTGGGTATGTGTTTAGTCTGGGATCCGGCTCTATCACATGGGCTAGTAAGAAGCAGCAGGCAGTGGCTCTCTCCTCGACAGAAGCAGAATATCGGGCAGCAGTTAAGGCATCTTGCGAGGCAGTTTGGCTTCGACGTATGCTTGTAGATATGCATGTTTCCCAGGCAGGTCCTACTCCCTTGTTCTGTGATAATCAGGGAGTGCTCAAACTCGCCAAGAATCCAGTCTTCCATGAACGAACAAAGCATGTGGAAATTCATTGTCACTACATTCGCCAACTTGTTGAAGACGGATCCATTCAGTTACTATATGTTCCCACAAAGGAGCAACCAGCAGACATCTTCACCAAGCCTCTTGGTCCTGATAAGTTTGTAAAATTCAGAGGGTCTATCGGTGTTGTAAATAGATTGAGCATTAAGGGAGGGTATTAGAATAATGCTATTTTAGAGTTTATTGCTCATCTATGATTGTAATTAGCAGTTTCTTGTTAGAAACTTGCTGTTTCTATATTCTTAGTAGAAACTTGCTGTTTCTACTTTCTTAGTTTGTAATTAGTAGTTTCTTGTTAGAAACTTGATGTTTCTACTTTCTTAGTAGAAACTTGTTGTTGTTGTTTCTATAGTTGTATTATTTATTGAGCTTCACTGCTCATTGTAAATCAATTCATTCATTGATTACCTTTGCTGTAACATGGATTCTTGTTTCAACATGTGTGTATTATCCTTCGCATGAAAGTTTCCTCAGCTACCTATACGTGGAGCATGAAGGTGGGGTCCTCTACTCATCTTTCTTTAACATTAGATTTCACTTTGGACAATATTCCAATCACATTAATAATTTTCCTTTTCTTCAAAAATTCGTGGGCCTTCAAAATTTCTACGTGATGCCTTTTTCACTTGATTGTTGACTTGGATAAGTTGACCTCCAAGGTGGCTGCCATGTCACACCTTTTGTCCCCCATTAACTTTTAATGTGCCTTCCCTTTATTTTCAACATGCTTAAATTAAATTCAAAGTGAATTTGTAGCCATACGTAGCATTTCATGCAACCAACGTGATACTCTTGACTTGCTTTTGAAATGTTGACTTGAATTGTACCTTATGTGGTGGGCCCCACATGGATGCCACATCACCTTTGACTTTCACTGAGTTTTCTATATTAAAATTTGAATTATTTGACTTTGGAAAAATTTATAAATTTTTCCAATTAATGATTTTTTTTGCATTTTTGCCACTGACATTAGAAAAATGAGCTTTCGAGGGACTATAAGTCATTTTTTGACCCTAAAAGTGGGTCCTAGGATACTTCTGGGCCTTTGAGGATGATTTTTGAGTAGTCACACGCCATAGAAACTTCCGAAGGCCACTTATTTACATCATTACGTAGTAATTAATTAAAAATCCCGTTTTGTAGGAAATTTTTAATTATTAAAAAATCCTACTTAGACCTTGTCAAATTTCGTGAAATTTCAGAGATGGCCTTGCATGGTAATATACATTGACTCTAGACACTAAGATGCATTAGGGGCTCAATCTTCAAGCCATCACCCCGGTTTTGGAGTAATGCAACTAGTGAAAAAACCTAGAAAATTATTCGTTGCTAAAAAAAAGGAATAATTAACCTAGTAAAAAAAACACTCCAAGATGTACTCACTTTCTGATCGAGTTCCAACATCCTTGGCTTGTTACATGGCTTTATTCGTCATGCTAGTGACATTTATACATCATCCCCGTAGGGCTATAGAATCTGAGGACTGAAGAAGAAGCAATATAGTTTAAAAACTATGTTGAACTCATGATATCTGATGGTACAAGTGTCTTTTGGTTCATCCCTAGGCATGGAGTCTTCACATTACCATCAGGTGCCACTCCAGTGGTCAACAGGCCAGACGCGGAGGGATAATCCCAACAAGCCCAACTTTTGGGTATGATACCAACTGGGGTATATTCTGCAAAGACCAAGATAGGGTGAGTTACGACTCCAACCCTATGGTTAATAGATAGGGGTGATACCCTATTTTCCAGAGTTCCCTCAACCCCAGGAGCCCTCTATCTCAATTCCATACCCTGCGAGCTCAGATAGGGGAGGAAGAGCTTGGATGAGTGTCCTCGATCAGTGCTGCTCTCATCATACTCATATAATCGTACTTGTATCATGTAATCATGATGTATCAGTAGCAGCTATCTCTTGTTCATACAAGACATCAAATCAAATATCATGTTAGAACATAAATAATCATAAAAATCAGAAAAGGATACCATGATAATCCTCCCTCACAAGGAGGTGTGAAACTCAAGCCAAGGCTTGTCTAGTATAGTTGCACTGTCTTAATATATAAAAGTATCTCAGTCCCAACTATATATATGGTATTCTTTGCCTCTCTATGTCATCGCAATGTATGCATGCCATATTCAGAACTTTCTTAAACATCTCTTCAAATGTTTCTTCATCCTGCTTCATAGCTAGCCATACTAGCAACATCGTACTCAACCTCAGTTGTGCTACAAACCTCTCATCATGGCAGATCTCATACTAAGGAAACACTCGTATGTGCTCATCTCATCAATAATGATCCCAATCAACATCAACATATCCATACAGTCAAATATCATAGGAAGAATATCTCAGACCAAGAATAGATCATCTCATGCAAACATCTTGAAGGATTCTTGGCGGCAACTCAATGTGTATGAAGCGACTCTATCATGAAATGCTTCAATCAACTATCGGTTGCCAATTTAATCAAAGTGTCCAAGGATTGCATTTCCTCTTCCCAATTTCAGGTATCGAATCATGATGTCATGATTTATTATTTCAAGCTTCAGAAGCCATCTCCTCTTACTTAGATCATCAAAGGATCATCACCTGTCAAGAGTAGACCATCAGTATACAAAATCAAAACCAAAGTCATACCTTGGAACATTTCTGAAGTAGAGTTTTGGATCAACACAACATCCTGGCTTCACTAGATAACAATCAATGCAGACTTATGTTTTCCCTCTGCAAACATAACATATTACCAAACCAACTTGCTCAGTTTTTCATAAATCAATGTAGATCATAATTAATATAAAAAATCATCAATATCACAATATCAAGTTCTTTAGACCAGGTGACAGGTAGAGCTCATATCAAGTCTTGACCTCATCTATTATGACGCAGTATCAAACTTCATTAAGTCATTCTCATGATCATAATACAAGTCATTTCTGTTACTAGATGCAAATGCATATACCAAGGATAGATCATACCGATTCCAACCATACAATTGTCAATACTTCAACCAATGTGCTAAGAATGAGAAGGCCAATACAAAACCATTATGAAATACCAGTATAAGTCATGTCAGAACTCCCAACACTGCTCATCTATAGCACAAGTTCAATCTACATATTCATATTATAGTAAACATTCAAACTTCCATGGCCTCAGATCTTTCTGATATCTGCTACACATCTGTAGAACTGGCATCCTCCAAGTGAACATCCGATTTCATGCACAAAACTTCATGTTTGTGTCCATCAGGCATAACTGCACCCATAGGCCTTCCTCTGTGCGATTGGGACCCACAGTTGCACTCTTCAAGACAATATGCAAGCAACTGTGGTCGGACCAGCCCAAAACTTATCTTCAGTGCCTTGGTTGCACCCTATAGACTTTTTTTCGTGCGACTAAGGCTTTGAGTGGGATAAAACCATCTTACCTTAGTTCAGACCTCTGCTGTAGATCAACAATGTCAGATACCCATAAATCATACTTCAATAGTACAAAACATAAATATAATGCAAATGGTAATATGAGTAAGAATCTTGAGGAGGGATTCTCCCTCTGAATGGGAATCCACTTCATTCATCTTCTTTCATGTCATGCAACAACAAATCTGATAGATCATAAAATCAAACATATATCAAGTCAATCAATTAAGTTAGGATAATCGGTTTTACCATATGCCATAGTTACCATTACATCAATACATGATCGTAGTTAGTAAAAAGATCAACCTCATAGTTATACCTCTATCATCAAGGTTACCATGCTTATCGCTATCAATATGATCAAGAAAGGTCACTTCATCAGAACAACAAGAGTTTCAACTCTTTTTCCCATACTTTCATCATGTTCCTCACAAGCATTATAAAGAGTCAATGACCTATCCTTCTATGTGAAATGCATGACAAGTATCAAGAGTATCATCTTCAGGGTGCTAGCCTTCTTCACAAAATCAGGGTCTCCAAAAACAATAGATGTTAGCCAAACATCAAGTTATACCACTATATCCAAGATCAACAATAAGTAGCCTCATAGAATCAAGAAGATCATCATGATCAAAATGTTCGATACAAGGTGTACCATTTCATCATAAGAACCATGGATCCAAATCACTTTCATATGCCTGCATGAGCCATTTGAGAAGGAGACATTCTCAACATACCATCGGGCTAACCTTGCCATTCAATATTGCAGCTGAAACATAACATTGAAATAGTATACCATGCATACCTTGTATTATTCAAATACCTGTGCACCTTCACATAGGCAGTTTGTAGTGCTTGTCACCTTTTCATTAGGTGCCTCTTTACCTTTTCCAGATCTAGCTTTTCTTTCTTGCATCTCAAATGATCCTCAAGAAGGATCCATTTATCACATCTCATCAAGGAGGTTAGAAACATCCAAGTACTCAAATATACATGCAGGAAGTATAGGCAATGATAAAAAACAATAATCGTAATAATCAAATCCATAAGTCTAAACAAGAGTAAAGACACAAAGAAACATCATAAGTCAAGGAATACTTATCGTCAATGAGAAATGATCCTCTCCCTCTTGATCCAACCTTCAAGAGCCATTACTATCCATAATCCACATAACAATGTTGCTTTCAATCAACTTTATCAACAACCAGGCCTACAAGAGACTATTCCATCTAGGGCTTCATTAAATATGTCATAAGTGCTTGAACATCTTGACTTTGACCATGCTAGGGTTTCATATATCATATCTCAAGTTTTTGCCATAAACCAGGGTTTCTCTCAAACCCTAACCATCAAACCCTTATGCACTAACTACCTAGGATTTCCTTCATACCCTAGAATTCTTTTAGGTCTCCACCATCCTCTTCTTGCTTCCATCAAAGGTGTCTCCATGGGGGTGATATCCATGACTTTTCTTCAGCCCAACTCTGATACCATGTTAATTTTCGAAGTGCTATATTGTTCTTTGAAAATTAACAGTGCGAACATTTGATTTTGGGTAAATATGACATATTATTATCTAACCTCAAAACAAGGAGTAATTTTCTAGAGTGATATGTAGATTTGTGCTATAGAACCTCTTTTTATTTTCCTTTTATCGATGTCCATAACATCTTTTAAAAATATAGTTTTGAAACATTTTAAACTCCCAAAGGATGATAATAACAATAAATTCGACTTTCTAATTCACCTGTCGAGTTACAATGACATACGATAAAAAAGTGCAAGTTGTGAGTCTCTGTATTTTTCTGAGGGTTACTAAATGCAAGTTCTTCTGAACCAATAAATTAATTGCTTTTAAATTCTAGTTTCTAGATTAATTCCAAGCACACAGATTTTTTTTTTTTGTTTTCCTATTTGGAGAGCATTAAAGTGTGGATGTCATCAGCTGATTCATCTGTTGCTTTATGATAAAATCGAGTGATCTTTCACTTTTCTAATTTTAGAGTCTTTACATAAAAAAATTGTTCAGTTCTGATTATAAATTGAAATCTCATTTGCAGCCAGTTATGCATATGGGGTTTGAATGGGATACAAATGAAATGAGTGTGCTGCTGGCTGCAAAATTGGCAAAACCATTATGTGGGATGGCTCGCATTGTCATCAATAGCATTCATTTAAAGAGTGATGTATGTATACTCCTTTCTGGTCTTTTAATGAAAATGAGATGCAACCTTTCTATATTCTTATTCCTTATTCGAATACTTGAACACGCACACACACACATGCACACATATTAATATAATTGTTGGAAATGTCATACCTTCAAAGAAACATGTAAAATGACATCATTATATCAAAATAGTCTTTCCCCTACCTACTCATGCAAGTATATTAAATACATGTCATCTAGCACCTACATCTATTTTATCACAATCCTTTCGTAAATAAACTATTGTAGTAAAACATTGCAGAGCTATTGAGTCCAAAATAGATATGTCTTTGAAGGTCCAGACCCATCTTTTTCACCAGAAAAAGTGAAGAGTAACCATCCCAGTTTCCAGAAAAACAGTCTATACAAAATTATGATTGCACCAAGGATCTCCAAGTAAGACAGCCTGCCAATATGGCCATAATCTGAACATAGAGTCTCCAGGCCAAGACACAATTTATGAATTGGTATATCCAAAAAACTGTTGAAATTATGGGTTTAATCTTCACTTTCACTATGGATGACCTTATTATAACATTACTTGTACTACAGGCTATTTTTGCTATGACCAACCTAGTTAATGTAGAATCAGAACTCCTGTAGGGGAAAGTGGCCTACCCTTTCAGTTACATCTATATACATCAACTCTCATTTGTAATACTTGAGTGATTCCTATGCAAAAGTGATTTAGCCTACAGGTACCATGACAATTGTAGTCTCTTTTGCTTGGGTTCTTTTGTCTTTAGCACACTCTCTTCTGTTTGGCTCTTTTTGTCTCTTTCTAGTGCACTTGCACTTGGTTAATAATGCAGAATCTGAATTTTTTGGGGGTTTCTTTCAATTCTCTTGTTGTCATTTATGAATTTCAACATCTTACCAAAGCAGGGGTGAACTTCAATTCAATAGTTGATCCAAAGACTTTTAGCAGGTGGCATCACTCAGTTTCTTTGTGATTGTGGAACTAGGATTTCTTGGGATATCTCTCTTTCTAGAGTCCCTAGAATTTAAACGCTCCTTCAAAGAAAGTGTCTCTTTTAGGTTCCTAGGGTTTACACCACTGTTCCACCGAGTTTCTGGGACGGGGAAATGCAGGAGCAGGGATATGCACAAGGGGGACGTATATAAGCAACCCCAAAATTTGGGGAATTTTTGGGGAAACGGGGGGACGTCAAAGTCATAGAAATTATAAAATTATAAATTATTAAAAATTTAATTAAAAATAACTAAAGAGAAAATTTAAATAATTATTCATTGTACATCTAAAGAATAAATATGATCATCGTTGCATATTAGACTATTATCATTGATTCATTTATGAATTATCATTTGACATTTCTGCATTATAATTTAAATTTATAAATCTAGATTCTTAAAGTAAATTACTAAATTGAGTCCATCATTTGACATTATGCAATGTTCCATCTAAATTCATGAATCATCATTTGGCATGATGCAAGGTACATCTATATTAAATTAATAAATTCGTCATTTGACAATTGAAATTCAAATTATGCAATGCATATAAACTTATACTATATAGGTTTAATATAATTTCATTTTTTAAAATTTTATTTAAATTTTAATATAATTTAATTTAATTTTTAAGTTTTAACAAGTTTGATGTTTTAATACAGTTTAAGTTTTTCTATTTTTGTTGTTTTTTTTAATTTGTCGTATATTTAAATTTGTATTTTTTTTTTAATTTTTAATGTTTTATAAAAATTATTAGGCAAAAAAATAGGGGGGCTCATATGCGTCCCCCCGGTGTCCCCCCGTCCACCTTCAAGGGAGTCGCATTTCGCTGCCCAAAAAACGTCCACCCGGAGTTTCCCCGAGTGTCCCCAAAAAGGGGACGTGGGGGAGCGCTGGGGTGCATCCCTCACCCTGGGGGACGCGTCCCCGTGGAACACTAGTTTACACCATCCAATAGGTTGACACCTCTTTTCTAGGGTCACCTAGGGTTTTAACTTTTATCTCTGTCTATAAAGGAAAAATTCCAAAGACTCCATTCCTTCATACAAGGGTTTTTTAATTTACTGCTATTAAGGCTAATGGACTCAAAAGAGATGTTTCCCCAATTAAATGGGGAAAATTATGTAATGTTCCTAATTAGGAAAAACAATGATATGCAAAGCAAACAATAAATTCAACCACAAAAAATTTTAACTTTAGTGCACACCCATGAAAAACCAAAAATATGGAAGCAGTTGAGACATTTTATTATAAACTAGAGCAATAGTACAAGTGTATGGAAGGAATGCACCTGGGATTGCCTCAATGGCAAGCGGAGCAAAGCCCAGGTGAAGAAATGTCAAGCCCGGATGCTACTATCAACTGCCCAAATATTGCTTTTGCGTTGCCCCAACAATTCTGCACTGTTTCCTGCAAAGATAACGCTGAAAACCCCACCTTCGGTGCTTAGAAAATTCTTCCAAATTAATCCCAAGCTCCTCAAGGAAAACCCACCAGAACCCATAAAGGGTTTGGCCTATTTTTGACCTTCGAAAATCGACCCCCAAAGGTCCTACGTCCATCACTGGCTGCTGAAATGTGTTATCTATTCGTGCACCAAAAACCTCCCCGAAAACACTCCAAAAAGGCTTCAATCAACTCCACAAATATTTCCCTTATTTCTTCCGGCATGTTTCAGCCCCACTAAGAAAGCCCCTCACTCCCACATGTGCCCAGTGACACTCTTCTGTGCTCACCCAAGAGCTGAAAATTCACTCGAGAATGTAGCTGTCTCCTCTGGCTCCCAAACTCCCCGAAAAGTCTACAAAACCTCTGAGCTTTCTTCTCCTAATTTCCTCTGGAAAATGCTCCCTGGAAGAGCACTGAAATGACTCCCCTAGAGTCCCTCCTTCGTCCTCCTGGAATACACACTGGCTGGGAAAAATCTGAGTGTAAGTGCTGGAAAATTCACTGCAAGTCTCCTCCAGATGGATGTGAAAGAACCTCTCTAGGGTGGCACTTGAAGTCCCTCGAAGAAAGGTTGAGTTCTCTGCTTGGAAAACTCGTGCTAAACAGCAAGTGACCCGACTAAGGAGATCAAGCAACTAAGTGAGTTCGATATGCCAAAAGATGCAAATGAAGTTGAGCTTCCTCCTTTTATAATTTCGTGGGCCTTCCTTCCCACGTGGGCCCCTCCACCAAGCCATTCGATTTCCCTCCTAAGCATTTCAAACCATAGGCTAAGTGAAGTGTGTTTTTCCTTATGTGGGTGGTCCCCACATTCCACTAGAAAAATAATACGACCTCCTCCTAACTTCTAAGTCCTTTACCACAATTGAGTGGGTGTCGTAGCCTCCAAAATTGATCTCAAAATTGTGGAAATTAATCTTGGTCCAAAATAATTGAAGAAGGGACATTACAATCCTTCCCTCCCAAATGTTGCTTGTCACCAAGCAACTTTAGCGCTGGATGCTCAAGTATGTGCTCACCCTCCCAAGTGGCATCCTCATATGGCAAGCTCTTCCAGCGCACCAAATATTCTCTAATCATTCTGCTCCTTTGCTTCCTCTCCCTAGTCTCTAGAATGACCTCTGGTTCCAAAACCAGATGCCTATCATCATCAAGCGGAGGAAACTACACAAATGCTGTAACCTGCTGCCCCAACATCCTCTTGAGGCATGAAACATGGAAAATGTTGTGGATCTTGATCCCTTGTGGTAGCTCCAACTCATAGGCTACCTCTCCAGCCCTCCTAATCACCCTGTATGGCCCATAAAAATGTGGTTCCAGCTTCTCGACCCCCTTTTGTTTCAAAGTAGACTGCCATATGGTATTGCAGGAACACCAAGTCCCCCTCCTCAAAATGTCTCTCAACCTAGTGTCTATCAGCATACATCTTTTGTTGATTCTGAGCTGTCAGTAAGTTGTCCTTGAGAGCCTTGAGGATGTCTTGGCTCTCTCGAATTCGAATCTTTGGCCTTTGGGGCCCGAGTGTCTCCAAAAACAATGTCAACAAAAGACAAAGCATCATAACCATAAAAAGCACGAAAATGTGATATACTGATGGACATATGATGGGTGGTGTTGTAGCAATACTCTCTTAAGTGCAACAATCGAATCCATGCCTTCTGCCACTCGGTCACATAGTTCCTGAGATAACCCTTGAGCCATTTGATCACCCTCTCTGTCTGGTCATCTGTCTATGGGTGTTAACTCGTGCTTGGAGTGAGCTTAGTGCCCACTAGCCTGAAGAGCTCCTACCAGAATCCTCTCATAAATCGGCTATCTCTATGTGTTGAAACTAGCTCCAAAAATAGAAGAAAAGAGAGATCAATGCCTTAGAAATCAGCCACTTCGAGGGGGCAACCTCCAATATATTACATAAATGAACAATTCTTGGATGATACAAATGACCAAAACCTCCTTCTATATATAGGAGTCCATGGGTCCACAATATAATCCTAGCCGACCTAACAATAACAATGTAAGGGCACAATAATAACAATATTGGGGTTACAGGGGTACAACAATAACAATAAGGGGGCTACACTAGTAACAATAAGGGACTAAACTAGTAATATAGGGACCTAACATGTCCCTTTCCTTCAAAATAGTGTTGTCCTCAACGCTTCAGTAGCTCTTGGTGCTTCTGTATAAAATTCTCATCCTCCCATGTAGAATCTTCGGTGGGTAAGTTCTTCCACTTGATGAGATACTCTGAAATTGATCGATTTCGTAGCTGTCGAGTTCTTGTTTTCGTGACCTCTTCAGGTTCTAATATGATTTTTCCTTTCTCATCAAGTTCTGGAAATATTGTTTGAACCAGTGTGGAAAAAGTCGAGAAAAAATCGCGACTTTTTCAAAAAATCCCGATTTTTTCAAGACGCCGATAAAATCAGTCGACTTTTTCCCGATTTTTTAAAATTTGAAAAAGTCCCGATAAAATCGTTATATTCCCGATTTTTTCCCGATTCGATCGAAAAAGTCGTGAAAGTGATTATAAGAGGCAGAAATTTTGATTTTTATGTGTTATTTTGATTTGTTTGTCCGCCCGCCCGCGTCGCGTTTAACAGTGGAGCAGTTGCTGTGGAGAGTCGAGACTCGACAGTCCAGCAGAGGGTTTAACTGTTAACATTTTATTCACGGATTGCAAGTTGCAACTTTGCGTTGGGAGGGAGCTGAAGATTCATCATTCAAGTTTCAACACTGCAGCTCGAGCTTGCAGATTGGGAGGTGCCGCCAGGGTTTGCTGCTGCCGCCAGGTAAGTTAAAAACATTTGCCATCTTCATAATCGATTTCTGTTGGAGTGTGCAGGCCACTATTGTTGGTCTCCTTTCACCATCATGCAATGAGTCATCTACATTCAACGAGTGCAGAGTCGCAGACCCTAATGAACCAGTTACCAAACATACTAGGCGCACTATAAAGTTTAAACAAATACCATACTAGCAAATAAGCATTCATCGATATTTAATAAAGTAGAGATCACGTTGAATATGTAAATCAACTGTTCAAAAGAAATCATGATGAATAAAATTTAAAATATATCAAGGACTGACCTATGTCTATAGAAAAATAAGTTTGTAACAAAAATATTGCATAATTATTAATAATTGCTTCAGAATAAAATGACTATCAGTCATATGCAAGCCATATCAGTCCTTGAGCAAGCCATATCAGTCATATGCAAGCCATATCAGAATAAAATATATCAGTCATATGCAAGCCATATCAGTCCTCGAGCAAGCCATATCAGTCATAGTGGATGATCAAATCTTAGATTTTGCTTCTACTCTGACTTCAACCCTCACTGGGTTCCTAAGCCCAGCTCTTGAAAGCTCTTCAACTACCTCAGTTTGGGACTTGGGTAGCAGAAAAAAGTCCTGTCCGCTGTTGCTTTGGTAAATGGCCTATAATGGATGACAACTGTTTCTGAAAACCCATATCCAATAGCCTATCTGCCTCATCTAAAATAAGAACCTGTTTCCTTCAACCTGCCTATCTGTTTCCTTCAACCTGCAACCTGAACCAACATAATAAATATTAAAATTTAAAATTAATTTAATTAAATTCATCTTGTAAGTTTGTAACCGAGTCAAGACTTAGAAGTTCTAAAATTCTAAGTTGAATCCTAGATTGAATTAAATTTTAAAATTTCAACAGTTCAACTTTCAAGAATCAAAATTCAAATAAAAAAAATTCTAACCCTTGTTTACTATTTAGTGATTTTTAATTTTTAATTTATGTGATGGGCAATTTTTAATTTTTTTTTAAATTTTTGTTTTTTTGCCCTGTGTTCAAACATCAAAAAGTTTCAAACAAAATGCCAAGGAATTTGGATCCTTTCACGCAGATGGTGAACCCGATTCTATACCCGAAACCGGAGGACTCAATAGAATGTATTTGTCTTGCAAGTTGTGTGGAAAGCATATGTCGGGGGGTATCGTAGATTAAAATGCCATATAGGGCAAATTCCGGGGCAAAATGTAGAACTTTGCCCAAATCCGGTCCGTGAATGATCCGACAGTGCCATTAAAGCCTTGATGGAAAAAGAAGATGGCAAAGACACCAGGGGCAGGTAATAAAAAAGGAAACTTGTAGGGAGCTCAACATAGGGGGTAAGTGAGAGTGCTTCTTCCCGCTTCAAGATTACCTTCCAGCTCCAACCCCTCAGCTTTTTTTCATCCTTTTTTGTCCCTAGAATGACACTCAGTGCACAACCCGGCATCAAATCAGCAATTAAAAAAAAAGGAAAAGGCGAGTTTGAACGAGTTGGTGAGTAGATGTCTTCTATGGAGTGATGTTCCTTTCAACATTTCCAAGACAAACCCATTCTACCAACCTATGTTTGATGTTGTTGTCGTGCTGGTCTTGGGTACAAAGCCCCTACCTTTGCACGATTGAGAGGGCCTCTTCTTCAAGAGGAAAAAGAATGATTGCACTGCTAGATCTGGAGGAGTTTAGGGCATCTTGGGAACACACTTGGATGCACGATCATGTTAGATGGTTGGGATCGACTAGAAGGGTAGGACCCTTCTTAACTTCTAGTTAGTTGTCCCAAGGGGACAATGTTTATGAAATCTGTTGACGCATCCGCACACATTAAAGATGCGCGTTTATTATGTGAGTTGTTGGACATCTTCATTCGAGAAATAGGTCCCACGTGAATGTTGTCCAAGTCATAACGGACAACGCCGCAAATTATGTTGCAGTCGTGAGTTGCTAATGGAGAGGTATCCTACCCCTGTTTTGGACACCTTGTCTTGCTCATTGTATTGACTTGATGTTGGAGGATATAGGTAAGATTCCTATGGTGAGACATATTGTTGAATCATCCAAGAGCATAACAAAATTTATTTACAATCATGCATCCGTGCTTAGCTTTGATGAGAAGATTCACCAACAACAAAGAGTTGGTGCGTCCTGTGATAACACGCTTTGCCACTACTTTCATATCTCTTCAGTCTTTGTTGAATTATATGTGGAACGTGAAGAGCATGTTTCTTTCACTGAGATTGGCGTGAGTTATCTATTAGCCGCAAACCGGAGGGAGAGGGCATATGCAGACTTGTTTCATATGATCGGGGGTTTTGGGCAGGGAGTAGAGGAGGTGTGTGCCATTTCGAACCTTTGGTAAGGGTTCTTCTGTTGGTGGATGGAGAGAAGCCCGCAATGGGCTACTTGTATGAGGCCATGGATAGGGCCAAAGAAGTCATTCGTGCTTATTATGCATAAGGGAGATGAGGGGTTAGAGAAACAACGAGTCATATGGAGAGTGATTGATGACCGATGGAACAATACCCTCCATCGCCCCATTCATGCTTCAGGTATCTACTTCAACCCCGCATTTTCTTACTCCCGTGGTTTCAAATTTGATGCCGAGGTGATGGATGGATTCTTCACATGTGTTGAGAGGATGGTGGTATCCGAGCAAGAATGTGAAGAAATTTCCAAAGAAATGGAAATATATAGGATGGTCTGGTGGCACATTTGGTTTTACCATGGCTATTAAGAGTAGGATGACCAAAATGCCGTGTAAGCTTCAGCTTTGTTTCAAGTTTCAAGTTTCAAATTTAATAATTCATTGTCTCTTCATAATTTTTTGCTTCTCATTTTTATTTTAACTTGTAGATGCTTGGTGGACAAGCTATGGTGGTAGAGTACCCCATCTCCAAAAGCTTGCCATCCGAGTGCTCGACTGTACATGCAGTTCCTCCGGGTGTGAGCGCAATTGGAGTGTCTTTGACAAAATACATAGCAAAAAGTGCAACGAGTAAAAAAAATTTCAAATTAAATTTTTTGAAATAATTTGATTATTTTTACTATATAAATTTTCCAAGTACTAATTTATAATCTATGACCCTTTTGATGATTGGAATCCCAACGTCTCAATGACATGGTGTATGTCTACTACAATCTTCGATTGTGGATGAGACAAATTCAGAAAACTCCTGTATGGATGCCATTTCATTGGACAATATTGATACCACTGCTGCATGGAGGGTCGAGACTGAGAGGCCGGTCATGGAATCGACCCTTGATTCGTTAGATGTGGATCCAGAGTGTAATATTCCTAATTTGCGACAGCAAATTGGAATATTCTATTTTGTTTATTTTGCCACCTATAGTTTGTAAATAAATAAAAAGTGAGTAAAAGGGGTCTAAACTCACTTAAAAGAAATAAGACATCCACCTAGTAGCACAACGTTGTGACTTAAGTGGGAGTCAAGGGGGGACCCAACACCATGTGGAGGAGGGGGCCTATGTACACTCTAGAAGTTTCTCCAAGCTTCTGTGGAGATAAGGATGAGAATGTGGATCAGGATGAGGATGTGGAGGAGAGAGAGAGACTACGTTGGGTTTTGGAGGGAAACCAACACTATAAAAGATGAAGGAGCCTCCTCATTTCATTCATGCTTGGATATTTGGATTATTGATTATTGAGTGAGACATATTGTCTTCTCTTTGGCACGCTGGCTGTTTAGCCCGTCTGCTGCACTGTTTAGTGCAACCGAGTGTCTCCGTGTGGAGATCTCACCCTTAGCCCCGGGGGACTTCGAGTGCCTGCTCGGGCAAGGTTATTTTCTTAGCATCATCCTCCAGGACAGCGTTATTGCTGCAGCGGCGTAATACTGTGTTGTAGGGTGTTGCCGTGGTGACTTTACGACACCACCTCCTTCTCTTGTTTTTCAGAGGGAGAGTCTCTCTTTCCTTGGAGGATCAGATTGGGAGATTTTGGAGCTGATTTGCAGATCTTGGCATTAGGCCAACAGTTATTCTGCCCCTACTGCGCAATCCCTTTTTGTATCTGCGTTATTTTTATGGTGCAGCTGCTGTGAGGGTTTGCCGGTTGATTTGTGGGGAAGATCTCAAGTGTAAGGATCAACCTTCCACTTTGGAGATCTATTGGAGGAGGTCTACTTCAGTTGATCATCATATTCAGCCTTCTCTATTTGTGTTCTAATTTGGAGTTGCCGTAGCTTCCCAGCAACTCCGGCATTTTTGTCGTATTGGGTATTTCAGCCAATTCCTTGGAGGATTGCGATATTTTTGCTTATAAGGGTTAGAGCTTTGCTCCCCTATTGTATTTGAGCTATATATTGTCATATCTATGTGTTGGAGTAGAATTCTATCTTAGACTGCGTTTTTCATAGCCTGGTTTTATGCAGAAATAGCAGTGTTCTTTCATTGCCATTGTACATGTATTAGTGAGGCTTGCAGTTCTTCTCTTGAGAGGTTGTTTCCTCAAGGCTTGTACACTTTATTGCTGCTATAGATTTTTATTGGCTATATATTCATATTCTTGTCTCACAGCTTCTGGAGAAAATGTTGAAGGCTTTCTGAATCATTCTCTTGTCTTGCGGCACCTCAATCTTGAGGGGTTTTCTATGCAAAGCGGCTGTTTAATCTTGCTTAATGCCCATGCCATATTCTTAGACCTATTATCTGATTATTCATAGTGCTTTACATATTATTCCTTCAGGAAAAACGCTGCCCTTGCTTCAGCAAAATTCTGCATACTCAAAGTCTTTGGAAATCAGGGTTTTTATTGACTAGTCGGGAAGGAGGAACTGTTTAACTTAGTAAAACGCCTTTGTTTGAGCTGAAATTCGACATGGAAGTCCCTCTTAACCTATTATAACATATTCCAGAACCTTGAGCCGTCATTTTACGCAGATTTTCTGATCCACTCATTTTAGGGCCAAAATCCTCACTTTTCCCCACCTTTTTGCCCTTAAAAGCTGAGTAAAGGTTGCTGTTGTTATTTATTTTGGTTGCTAAGAATTCTCAGACATATTCTATGGTATCTACAGCCATGACACCTGAAGAATGCGTTTTTCAGGCATGATCTGCTGAAAATTCCATTTTTGGGATATTACACAGAGGCATTAGTGCCAGAGGAGGAAGCAGATGCACAGCAGGAGGAGCCAGTGGTAGAGGAGGAGGAGCAGAGTCAGGAGGCAGAGCAGGAGGAGGATGTGGAGGAGGAGGTGACACCATCTAGGATGGGCAGTAGCAGTGGCAGCGTCAGTGGTAGAGCACAAAGGCCACCTATTTTTTTTGCTTCTAGAGGACGACTGGGTCCATCTGTATCCCGAGGGGTAGAGCCTTCTTCCTCTAGAGGAAAAGGCAAAGCCATTCCCTATTCCCGTAAAAGGGGCAGGGGATCTTCATCTTAGTGACTTACTTTATGACATGGAGATGACTCATGATATACATTATTATATTTTTTGTTGATATTTTGACTCTTGAGATTGAGACTCAAGATTCAGGACTCGATTCACTATTTTGATATGTGATGTAGCACTAGACTTCATATACATATTATATTAGCTTTCTTTACATGTTTATGTGGAAATGCATTTATTTGATGTTGTGGGTACTTTAGATGCTAAAAAAATTGAAAAATTTTGAATAATTTTGTATTTTTTTAATTTTGCCGACTTTTTGCCGACTTTTTCGAAAAAGTCCCGACTTTGCCGACTTTTTCAACTTTTTTACCCTTGCCGATTTAATCCCGACTCCGACTTTTTCCACATTGGTTTGAACTAGAAGATTTTCACCTATAACCTTCTTTAAGCATGAAACATGAAAACTAGATGCACTTGCAAAGAAGCAGGAAGCTCCAATTTGTATGCCATAGTACCAATATTTTGCAACACCTTGTAAGGACCATAGTACTTTGGCGATAATTTATTATCCTTCTTAGCTTGCTTGAGGGACATTTGTTTGTATGGTTGTAGCCGTAAAATACCCAATCTCCTACATCAAAACTTCTCTCGCTGCGATGTTGATCTGCCTGTTGTTTCATTCGATTTTGTGCCAAATTCAGGTTATCCTTTAAGAGTTGGAGAACTTCTTGCTGATGCTCGATGTGATCTTCCACCGCTTGAACCTTCGAATTTTCCCTTAAAGATGATGTGATGGATGGTGGATGATATCCATAAAGTGCCATAAATGGGGTCATTTTTGCTGCAGTATGGAAGGAAGTGTTATAACACCATTCAATGAGAGGTAACCACTTGACCCATTGTGTTTGTTTATCAGATACAAAACAACGAAGATATCCTTCCAAACATTTATTTACTATCTCAGTTTGACCATCAGATCGAGGATGATAAGATGAGCTATGAGCTAATTGAGTACCCAAACAAGAAAATAACTCCGTCCAAAAATTTCCAGTAAAAATGGGATCTCTGTCGCTCACAATAACCCTTGGGCTTCCATGTAGCTTTTGAATTCTGTCCATAAATGTAGTAGCAACCGTACTTGCTTTAAATGGATGAGATAATGCACAAAAGTGTGCATACTTGGTAGGTCTATCAACTACCACCATGATGACACTCTTTCCTTCGGACTTAGGTAAACCTGTGATAAAATCCATTGAAATCTCCTCCCAATGTTGACTTGGAATGGATAAAGGTTGTAGAAGACTCGGGGTCTTAATTGTCTCAACTTTACTTTGCTGGCAAACCAAACATTCCACCACAAACTTTTGAATATAAGATTTAAGGCCATCCCCAAAAAATTCTTTCTTCACCCCGTGGTAAGTTTTTAAAAATCCTGAGTGTCCTCCTAAAGGAGAAGTGTGCAATTCCAAAAGAATCGTTTGTTTTAGTTGGGAATTCTTACAAAGATATAAGCGATCTTTGTACCATAAGGAATCATTTTTCCAAATAAATGTATCCGATGTACTAGGATCTCGCTGCAACTTTTGAATGAGTGTCCACACTTCTTCGTCCCTCTTCCATTCATCCCTTGCTTCGGTTATCCAATCTGGTTGGATAATAGAAATGGCACAAAGCAATGCTTCCACCTCTTCATTCTTTCTTGAGAGTACATTTGCAACAACATTTAGCTTCCCTTTTTTGTAGATTATTTCAAAGTCATAACCCAACATCTTTGTGACCCATTTTTGCTGCTCTTCTGAAGATAGTCTTTGTTCCAAAAAATGTTTAAGACTATCATGATCAGTTTTTACCTTGAAGTGTCTTCCCATTAGGTAAGTTCTCCATTTCTTTAGTGCATGCAGTATTGCTAACATTTCCTTCTCATAAATAGGTTTCCGTAAATACTTTCCTTTGATTGGACGACTTTCAAAAGCAATGGGTCTTCCTTCCTGCATTAAAACTGCACCAATTCCATTTCCTGAGGCATCACATTCCACAATAAAGGTTTTTGTGAAGTCCGGCGTAGCTAAGACCGGTGCTAGGCACATTGCCTCTTTAAGATGTTCAAAGGCCTTAGTTGCTTCAGGAGTCCATGAAAATGCATCTTTCTTCAATAATGTTGTTAGAAGTGTTGCTATTCTCCCATAATTCTTAACAAACTTGCGATAATACCCTGTTAACCCGAGAAATCCTTGCAACTGCTTTATGGTTGTGGGGACTTTCCATTCCTTAATGGCTTTAATTTTGTTAGGGTCTACCTTAACACCCTCGTGAGATACAATATGACCCAGATATTCCATCTCTTGTACTCCAAAGAAACATTTGGATGATTTTGCATATAATTGTTTCTCCTGCAATAGTTTTGAGCACCCTGTCAACATGTTGAACATGATCCTTCCAAGACCTGCCGTAGATTAGTATATCATTAAAAAATACTAGCACAAATTTTCTAAGGAAGGGTTTGAAAATGGAATTCATTAACCCTTGAAATGTAGAAGGTGCATTGGTAAGGCCAAAAGCATGACCAAAAATTCATTATGATCCTCATGAGTTCGAAATGCTGTTTCGGAATATCTTCAGTCTTCATTTTAATTTGATGATATCCTGAACGAAGGTCCAACTTGGTAAAATAAATTGCTCCATGTAATTCATCCAATAATTCATCAATCACAGGAATGGGAAATTTATCTTTAATGGTGAGCTTATTGAGCTCCCTATAATCCGGACACATGAGCCATGATCCATCCTTCTTGTGTACCAATACTACAGGAGCAGAGAAAGAACTTTGACTAGGTTGAATTATACCCGCCTCTAACATTTCTGCAATCATACGTTCAATTTCGCTCTTTTGGACGTAAGGATATCTATAAGGCCTGATGTTTGGAGGAACACTTCCTGGAATCAAATGAATAGCATGATCATGATCACGAATAGGTGGGAGTCCTTTGGGAGTTTCAAAAACCTTGGAATGATTGTCCAAGACATTTTGGAGATCTGCAGAAATAGATGATTTTGATGTTGGAACTTCTAGTGAGCATAATTGTGCAATTATGCCTCGTTGTTCTTTCTTTAGAAGCTTTGTCATGACATTAGAGCTTATTATCTTTCCCGGCTTCCCTGCAATACCCTATAATTCGACTTCCTTTCCTTCTGAAAAAAATTTCAAGAAAAGTTCTTGAAAATTAAAAGCTACCATCCCCAAATATTGTAACCATTGTACTCCTAGTACAACATCAGCACCTCCCATAGGAATGGAAAGCATTGGAATATTCAATACATATTCCCCCATCGTTAGCTTGATATTATGGCATTTTCCAGAGCAATTTATAGTTCCTCCATTTGCAACCATCACTTGACATTCTGGTGCTAGGTATAGGAAACAATTCAATTCCTTGGCTACCTTACAATGAATAAAATTATGGGTACTACCCGAATCAATCAACACTATTACCTTTTTCTTCTTGATATGTCCTTCTATCTTGAGAGTTTGTGGAGTGGTAATTCATGCCAACACATTACATGATATGGTCGGACTCATTTCTTACTCTTCTAGGGTTGGTTCCCAGTGTATATCCTCTTCTTTTGAAGATTCTTGTTCGTTTTCTTCTTCCTCTTCACAATCTATGTAAAATAATTACTTCTCAGTAGACTTATGACCTTTAGTGTATTTGCTATCACAACTTTAGCAAAGCCCTTTTGCTCTTTTTTCTTCCAATTGTTGTGGTGTCAACCTTGTAGGTTGTGGAAGTCTAGGAGTAGCAACACTTCCATCTATATATATGTGAGTGGTAGGCTTCCTTGTTGCCATAATTTTACATTCAATTTTTCTTGCCAACCTGAATGCCTTTTCCAATGAATCAAGTTCCCAAACACGAACTTCATGTTGGATGTTATCCTTTAAAGTCCCTATGAAGACATCAATCCTGTGTTCCTCTGGAATATCAGTTACCCTTCTATTCAAATTTTGGAAGTCCTCAATATGCTCTGCCACTAAACCCTTTTGTTTGAGATTTATAAATTGGCTAAAGAAGGTGTTGCTTTTTGTATCCTCATAATGTCATATCATTTCCTCCGTACAAATTGACCAAGTGACAATTCTTTTACGGGAGCAAAGCCATCGATACCATACAAATGTATTTTGTTTTAAATGTAAAGTTGCAATGCGTACCTTTTGTGTGTTTTGCACATTATTGAGATCAAAATATTGCTCCATCTGTAGTATCCATGTTACGAGATCCTTGCCATCAAACTTCCTCATATCCATCTTTGGAATATGGTGGTTCTTCCATCCAACATTAGAGTTTATGAAATCACGATTAACATTTAGTTTGTTCTCATCATGAGTTTCCTCTACTATCTTTTCGCCATTAGGAAACATTTCTTGTATCAACTTTGCCAAACCTTCGATGTCTACTTTTATATCATTCTTCATGTTTTCCATTTTTCATCGATCTTAGCTTCCATGTCGTCCATCTTAGTTTCCATGCCCACTTCCATGCCTTCCATCTTAGCTTCCAAACCATTCATCTTAGCTTCCACGCCTTTCTTCAAACCATCCATCTTAGTTTCCACGCCTTTCTTCAAAACTTCCATTTCATTTTTTGTTGCTCTTTGCGATAGTGAAATTTGGTGCACTTGCTCTTTAATTTTGATATCTAATGTTGTGTTTCTTCATCTTCATGAGTCATAGTAGAGACTTCTGAAGGCTTAATGGGTATTGAATTCTTTTTAGGGGGCATTTTAGAACCCAATACTGATATCTATTCTTCAATATGCCCTTGTAATAAATTCAAACTATTTTTTTTTCAAACGAGACTTGTGTAATTCGAAAAAATACACACATTTTTCTTGCTTTTGAGGAGCTCGATATTGAAACTAAATTATCACTGTGATTTTGGATCTTCAATATTTGAAATTCGGCTCTGAAGTAGCCCTCTGAATCATCTTTCGAATGCCACAGGTCTGACCTGATTTGGATTCTTCAAGACAAAGTTATGCCCAATCTCCCACGATGACCTAATTATGGACTGGTTCAGTAGAGCGAACTTGTACGACTTGCCATGTGTCACTATTTCCTCCTTTGGCTCTGAAATTGATATAATGAAAACTACAGTCCGTGTATTTGCAGCCACTTTTTACAAAATCTCAATCTGACGCTTAGAGAGAGAGTTATGATGTTTTTCCCACGGTCACCTCTTTGAGATGAAATTCAGGAGCCTGAAAAAATCTCAACTTCCACAGATCATATCTCCAAAAATATTGCGAACCAAGATCTGAAATTTTTACAGGAGGTTCTTCAGGATTTCGGCTTCGCTTTGTGAAAATTTTAGCTTTTGAAACCTCGTAGAAAAATATTTATAGCGAAAATGCTGCAATGACCTGTTTAGGTTAAATTCAGGAGCCTGCAAAAAGCCCTAACTTCCACAGATCAGATCTCTGAAAGTATTGCGAACCAAGCTTTGAAATTTTGCGTCAATGTTCCTCAGGATTTCGGCTTCGCACTCTAAAATTTTTAGCTTCTGAACATTCGTAGAAAAAAAGTTATAGAGAAAATGCCACGATGACCTGTTTGGAGCAGCGAAACCCTAGAATCCAAAGCTTTGATACCAAATTTTATGAAACCAACTCCAAAAATAGAAGAAAAGAGAGATCGACGCCTTAGAAATTAGCCACTTCGAGGGGGCAACCTCCAATACATTACATAAATGAACAATTCTTGGATGATACAAATGACCAAAACCTCTTTTTATATATAGGAGTCCATGGGCCCACAATATAATCCTAGCCGACCTAACAATAACAATGTAAGGGCACAATAATAACAATATTGGGGTTACAGGGGTACAACAATAACAATAAGGGGGCTACACTAATAACAATAAGGGACTAAACTAGTAATATAGGGACTTAACACTCTATCGTTGACTATGGTCTTAGGGAGTCCGTGTAAGCAGAAAACATCCCTAAAGAAAAACTCTGCCACCTGAGAAGCTGAGTACTGTGTCGGAATGGCAAAGAAATGGGCATACTTGGTCAGTCGGTCGACCACCACATAAATACAATCCTTTCCCTGCACTGCTGGAAGCCTTGTGATAAAATCCATGGAGATACTCTCCCATTTCCCCTCAGGAATGGGGAGGGGCTGCAACAACCCGGTTGGATGGGTCAACTCCCCCTTGTTCCTCTAACATACCTCACACTCCTACACATAGCTCAATACGTCCCCCTTGAGGCCCCTCCATGTGAAGCGCTATCTCACTGCCATGTATGTCTTCCTAAACCCCTGATACCCTGACAATGGAGAATCATGAGCTGCATGGAGTATCTGCTCCCTCAACAGTGAGCCCGAAACTAAGAATATGCACCCCTTGTAGGATATAGTCTCAGCCAACACTCGATAGTGCTCATCTGTGTGAATTCCCTCCAAGATCTTACATGCTTGCCAATCCGTAGAGCACTCTACTAACAACTGCGCCTTCTAGTCATGGAAAATGCTCATGAGTGAAAGTCCTGCTGGTCTCCTGGATAGTGATTCGTCTACCACATTGTGCTTCCCCCGCACATACTCAATATGAAAATCATAGGCCTGCACCTTGCTGACCCATCTCTGTTGTTTGTCATTGAGGCCCTGCTGCCCCATGAAGTGGCGAAGACTGTTGTGATCTGTCGTCACACGAAACTGGTTGCCCATCAAGTATTGCTGAAACTTGGCCAATGCGTGCATGATGGCCAACATCTCCTTGTCGTATATGGAAAACGACTGCTCATGTAGTAGAAACTTTCAGCTATCGAAAGCAATGGGGTTCTGACCTTGGGACAAAACTGCCCCAATCCCCTCACTTGATGCATCACACTCAAACGTAAATGGCTGTGTGAAATCAGGGAGTGCCAACATTGGGCAACTACTCATCACCTCCTTGAGGCGATCAAAAGTTGTCTGGGTTCCATTTGTCCATGCAAAAGCCCCCTTTTTAGTCAAATCTGTGAGGGGTGACACTAACTGTGAGGATAACTTGACGAACTTCCTGTAATAGGTGCAAATGCCCCAGAACCCCCTCACCGATGTCACATCTATAGGCACCGACCAATCCAATCCCGAATAGCCATGATCTTCTCCTCATGCACCTTGACCCATCTGTGCCAATGATGTGTCCCAAGCAAAGCATCTCTATCAGTCCAAACTCACACTTGGACAACTTGATGTATAATTGTTGCTCCTCTAAAATGTGCAACACCGCCTCTAGGTGCTACAGGTGCTCCTCCCACGTCCTATTGTAGATCAGGATGTCATTGAATAATACCAGCACAAATCTCTTCAACTTCACTCTAAACACATCGTTCATGCATGACTGAAAGGTGGCAGGTGCGTTGGTCAACTAGAAAGGCATGACCAAGAACTCAAAATGGTCGTAGTGACACCTAAAGGCCATCTTCGGAATGTCCTGATCCCTTGGCCAAATATGATGATACTATAATAATCCAAATTGGCAGTCAACTAATTGGAATATTAATTTTGATTATTTTTGCCTTTTTCTAATGTTCAATAGAAATAATGTGGGTAAGGGGACCCACAAATAAAACTATGTAGCTAAAGTGCTTTCCTAAAGTCACTAGAGGCAAATATTGAGGCTGAAATGGGGTCCATGTGGCCACCCACATGAATGGAGTAATGTCCTAGTGGCAACATGGGAGAGGCAGCGCAGTGAGCAACGCGGAGATACGCCGGAGGAGGGGCGACGTAGTCCATGTGGGTCCAAGGGAACATTGGAGGCTCAGCTTGGACAAAAGAGGGTGAGAGCAACTCATTTCTCATTCATTTAACCATCTATTTTTTGTCTGATTGACTATAGCATGCTTGAGGTATTTAGCCAAGTCTACAGTGCTGTTTAGCACAAAGATTTCCGAGCGGAGATCTCAACCTCTACCTCGGGGGACTTCGAGTGCCCCTCAGGAGAGGAGTCTTACCCATTTTTAGAGCAGAATGCAGAGCCATACCAGCAGGAGTCACGCAGTCCTTCAGGGTAGTGTAGATGCTGCATAGATAGTGCAGGGATTGCGCAGTTCAGTTGAGAGAAGGTGTCGGGAAGTAGGGGAGCAATGAAGCTTCAGCCGAAGGATTTGGAGGGGAGGCTAGCCACCTTATACTAGGGATTCCAACAGAGTTTTGAGGGCACTTTTCCAGCAGTTCGGCAAGGAGACCGATTTCCCATGCAAAGCAGCATGCCAAGCCCATGGGGGCTATTTTCTGGTGTCAGAATTTTTGGAAACCCTTCGCAGGTTTTTGTGGGTCTTATGAGTAGAGCCCAGGGTTCAAAGCCCAAAATTTTATGAGCATAAGAGCAGACCCAACTCGCAGTCTGATTCCAGCCAGCAACAACAGTTCCAGCACTAGCAGTGTAAAGAGGGAGCCATGTAGAGCAGTATTTCGTGTTGATTTCTATAGCATTGGAAAGTGTTCTGAGTCTCATTTTTGGTAGAGAGGCTTAGACATCAGTTATCTAGAGAACCCAGAAATCGTTTGTGGATATCCACTTGGATATGACTTTATTAAAATAATTAATTATTTTAATGCAGACCCCAAGTATAAACTTAGGGAAATTAAATAATTAAAGGGTATTAATAGAGCAGAGTGTGAATCTTCTAGAAGACGAAGATCAAGTCATCTTTTAATTTGAGACATTGATTAATGATATAATCTTGGCCGTTGATTCATCAATGAGAGGACTATAAGAAGAGACTTGAGGGCCATTTGGAAATCAAGCTTGGGGCACTCTCAGTACCCGAAGGAAATCAATTCTGAAGCAAGATAATTCGATTTCAGTGGGTGAGTTTGTAGAAGGCTGGGTTGCAGAAGCAGAAGGAGGAGGGAGGAGTCAGTTATTGGGAATCAAAAGCCAGGAGGGTGAAGGGAAGGGTGAGTTGATCAGCAGCAAGAACCCCTCCATGCAAAATCACGCAGTCCAGAGAGGGACTGCACAGAGAATTCATGCTAGATGTTGTAGAGGGTGAAGGAGGTCACCTCGAGGGTCCGGAATTTGTCTGGAAGGTCTAGAAAATTCAGCCAGGGGTTTGCTAATTTTTCTCTGCTCATCAGACTCCTGTAAATGTACTTTCCATTTTTGAAGATTAATATAAAACCCTCATCTGCTGCACCGGTTTTCCCACATTGGGTTTTCCCGGGGAAAATTGTCCAAAAACATCTCTATTCATGTGGTTATTTATTTAGTACTATTGGTGCAAATTATCTTTTTGTTCTTATGCTCTTAAAAATAGTGAAGATCTGCAAATGTGTTTATTTCAGAGTTTACTGAAGCATTTGTAAATAACTTATCTCATAAGTAGGAGAAATAAACCAAGTATTGCAGAAATATTTTCTTCTTGAAAATTTCACATGGTACCGGAGCAAAGGGCTAAAAACAGGAAGGTAGGCTCTGCCATGGACCAAAGGAAGGGTTCACGTAGTCAAAGGGACTCACGCAGTCCTCCAGAGCACGCAGAAATGCAGAGAGAACACGACATGAAGGTGATGGCATCCAGACTAGAGGAGGATCTTGCTTGTGTGTCAAGCATGACTCCTCCAAGTGTTTGGTATATTGATAGTGGAGCATCTGCTCATATGACGGGGGTTTGAGAATGTTTTTCGAGCTATCAAGAAGAACATATGAATTTCCAAATAAATATGGGAAATAAGGCAAAATGCACCCCATCGGGAGAGGTACTGTAGCTTTTCAAACTGAGAATGGCAACAAGATTCAAGCCACGAATGTTCTGCATGTACCAGGGTTGGGGATGAATTTACTCTTGGTGTCTCAACTTCAGAAAAAGGGCTATGAGGTATACTTTATTCAAGATAAGGTGTATGTCAAACACCCTAACTAGAGCAAAAAGGCACAAATCAGAGTAAGGAGTCATAAGCTGTATAAGCTCTAGCTTGAATCTCCGGTGGCCCTGATCGGCAGTATAGATGACAGAGATCTGAATGAATTATGGCACAGAAGGATGGGGCATCTACATTATGGAGCCTTGGGGATTCTCAGAAATACTGTCATAGGGGCCCCTGAACTCAACACGAAGAAAGACGAAGTTTGCAGGGGATGCGTACTAGGGAAGTACGCTAAGGCAGCATTTCCAAGAAGCAGCAACAGAGCCAAAGGTACATTGGAGTTAATACACTCTGACATTTGCGGTCCGATGTCCACAACAACTCTCAGTGGGGCAAAGTATTTTGCCACCTTCATTGATGATTATTCCAGGAAAATTTGGATCTATTTTCTGAAGATGAAAGATGAAGTCTTTAATCAGTTTAAATATTTCAAAGCATTGTTGGAGAACTCTACAGGGAAGAAGATCAAGAAGTTGCAGTCAGATAATGGTGGAGAATATATCGATAAAGACTTCACAAATTTCTGTGCACAACAAGGCATCAAGAGAGAATGGACAACTCCATACAATCCAGAGCAAAATGGAGTTGCAGAACGGAAGAATCAGACCATAATAGAAGCTGCAAGGGCAAAGTTGTACAACCAGGAGATGCCCAAATTCTTATGGGCAGAGGCCTGCAACACATCAGCTTATATTCAAAACAGAATTCCCAATAGAGCTTTTGGGAAGGTTACTCCCGAGAGTGTGTTCACAGGCAGCAAGCCAGAAGTGAGCCACTTCAAGATATTCGGCAGCATAGCATACTGCCACGTTCCAGATGAAAAGAGGAAGAAGCTGGATCAAACTGTAGAAAAGGGTTTTCTGATGGGCTATAGCGAGAATGCATAGGCATACTGAATCTATATTCCAGAGAGCAGGAAAGTCGTGGTAAGAAGGGATGTAAAATTCCTGGAGGAGAGAGCCTTTAGGAAATCTCGAGAGATGGCCACAGATACGTAGATTGAGGAAGATCCACTGGCACAGGCTCAACGACCTATGGAGGAGAGGTCCAATGCCTCTCCAAGGCACAATATTTCTGAGGGAAGCTCCTCCGACGAAGAACAGGTGGAAGAACAAGTGAGACCGCCCGCGGCCCACCACTAATGGGAGACCGAGCAAAGAACTCCAACAGATTCTCAGGGATGCAGAAGGATTTGTTGGAGCCCCTAGAGAAGGAAAGAGGATAAGGAAACAACCTGACAGTTATCAGGCATTGGTAGCTTAGGTTGGAGAGCCTTCTACCTTTCGGGAAGTAGCTCAGCATCAGGTATAGGTGGATGCCATGGTGGAGGAGTATAGCTCCATCATGAAAAATGATGTCTGGGAAATAGTCCCTAGACCACAGGACAGATCTATTGTAGGATCCAGATGGATCTACAAGATCAAATATGCTGCAGATAGCAGCATAGAGAAATTCAAGGCAAGATTTGTAGCAAAGGGGTATGCCCAGAAGGAAGGCATTGACTATGAAGAAACTTTTGCTCCAGTACCATGATACACTTCTACCAGATCCATCATCTCTCTAGTAGCGCAGATGGGATGGGAGATTCATTAGATGGATGTCAAGACTGCGTTCTTGAACGGTGTGATAGAGGAGGAAGTGTACATAGTGCAGCCAGAGGGCTTCGAGACACATGAGCAAAACACTCATGTTTGCAGACTTAAGAAAGCCTTGTATGGCTTAAAACAAGCCCCCAGGGCATGGTATGGTTGGATTGATGGCTACTTGCAGAAGATGGGGTTCGTCAAGAGTGACACAGATCCAAATTTATACTACTTAAGAGTAGGAGATGAGCCGCTTATTCTTGTTCTTTATGTGGATGACCAGTTTTTGACCGGGTCATCCAAGCTCATCAAAGACTGCAAGGAGAATCTGGCAATAGAATTCGACATGCAGGACCTGGGGCAAATGCACTATTTTCTCGGTTTAGAAGTCTGGTAGCAGAAAGGGGAAATCTTCCTAGGACAAGGAAGATACATGATAGAAATTC
This sequence comes from Pinus albicaulis, assembly GCA_034641835.2. NCBI lineage: Eukaryota > Viridiplantae > Streptophyta > Pinopsida > Pinales > Pinaceae > Pinus > Pinus albicaulis. The sequence continues at coordinate 701,749,566 of CM076579.1, forward strand.
TAGAGAGATTTCAGATGGAAGACTGTAGACCCATGGCCATGCCAATGATTACTAACTGGAAGAAGATAGACACATCAGAGGATGATGAGGCTGATCCCACATTGTACAGATAGCTCATCGGATCATTGATGTATTTGGTCAACACGAGACCAGACATCTGTTATGCAGTGAATACCTTCAGTCAGTTCATGGTGGAACCAACGGGGGCTCATTGGGCAGCAACCAAACATATTCTCAGTTACTTGAGAGGGACAGTCGAGTATGGGCTAAAGTACACCAGGGGTAATGAGATCCATTTGAGTGAGTTCACAGATGCACATTGGGCTGGAAGCACAATAGATCAGAAAAGTAGGGTATTGTTTCAGTCTCGAATCAGGAATGACCTCCTAGTGCAGCAGGAAACAGAAGTTCGTATCACTGAGACTAGTCGAGGTAGAGTACATGGCAGCAAGCACAGCTTCGTGCGAGGCCATATGGCTCCGCAAATTGCTCTTGAACCTACTCAAGAAGCAGATAGAACCGACCAGGACTATGTGCAATAATCAGAGCTGCATTAAGCTCTCTGAAAATCCTGTGTTTCATGACCAGTCGAAACACATTGACATTTGGTGTCACTTTATCAGGGATTCTGTTCAGAGGGGAGCAGTACAGTTGTGATACACTCCTATAGGAGAACAGGTGGCAGATATCCTCACAAAGGGTCTAAGTAAGATCAAGTTCACTTACTTCAGAGAAAAGATGGGGATGGTCGAGAATCCCTTCCACTAGAGGAAAGGGTGGTCTTCAGAAGAAGAGGGAGCTGCAGTACGGATGCTGCAGTGGCAGGGAAACAATACAGAAAGCAGCAGCAACAGCCAGGACATCATTAGCGCAGCAGATGATGTAGAGTCAGAGCAGTACAACGGTATCTTGCTTAAACACTTTCCTCGCTAAGAGGGAGTGTTGATTTCTATAACATCGGAAAGTGTTATGAGTCTCATTTTTGGAGAGAGGCTTAGACATCAGTTATCTAGAGAACCCAGAAATCATTTGTGGAAATTCCACTTGGATATGACTTTATTAAAATAATTAATTATTTTAATGCAGACCCTAAGTATAAACTTAGGGAAATTAAATAATTAAAGGGTATTAATAGAGTAGAGTGTGAATCTTCTAGAAGACGAAGATCAAGTCATCTTTTAATCTGAGCCATTGATTAATGATATAATCTTGGCCGTTGATTCATTAGCGAGAGGACTATAAGAAGAGACTTGAGGGCCATTTGGAAATCAAGCTGGGGACACTCTCAGTAGCCGAAGGAAATCAATTCTGAAGCAAGAGAATTCAATTTCAGTGGGTGAGTTTGTAGAGGCTGGGTTGCAGAAGCAGAAGGAGGAGGGAGGAGTCAGTTATTGGGAAGCAGAAGTCAGGAGGGTGAAGGGAAGGGTGAGCTGATCAGCAGCAAGAACCCCTCCACGGAGAATCACGCAGTCCAGAGAGGGATTGCGCAAAGCATTCATGCTGGATGACGCAGAGGGTGAAGGAGGTCACACCGAGGGTCCGAAATTTGTCTGGAAGGTCTAGAAAATTCAGCCAAGTGTTTGCTAACTTTGATTTGCTCATCAGATTCCTGTAAATGTACTTTCCATTTCTGAAGATGAATATAAAACCCTCATCTGCTGCACCGGTTTTCCAACATTGTGTTTTTCCAGGGATAATTGTCCAACAACATCTGTGTTCATGTGGTTATTTCTATTGTGCTACTAGTACAAATTATCTTTCTGCTTTTCTGCTCTTAACAATAGTGAAGATCTGCAAATGTGTTTATTTTAGAATTTACTGAAGCATCTGTAAATAACTTATCTCATAAGTAGGAGAAATAAACCAAGTATTGCAGAAATATTTTCCTCTTGAAAATTTCACATTTCCAGCAGTGTTTCTGTTCGGATTTGAGCTATACTTCAGCCTGGCTTGTGCAGGCCCAGGTGCCACCTTTCTGAGCACCTCTCATTGTACTCTTTCCCACAAAGATTAATAAAATGGCTCAGATGATTTTGGCTTCATTTACTATGTCTTAATGTCATTTTCTATTTTGTTGTAGTTTTTAGTCTTGTGTGCTTTGTATCGCTGTTTGTTCCCAATTTGGGATATAACAGATATCCTAACCACAAATCTATGTTAGAGAAGAACTTAGCTTCTCTACGAAGGGACTGGAACTCATCGTAATGTGGCCCAATGCCAACAAGTCCTCGATGGCTCGCTCAATCTTCATTCTCCTTAATCTTCATTTTCATCCGTTTACTTAAATTTTTAACATTACCATGAAATGACTTAGGATGTTTGAGAGTGGTTCCGACCTCATTGGATTTCATATGGAGAAAGTAGAATTTTAGATCTCGTTCAATATCCACCAGACTTATCAGTTTTCAGGATTTCAGGATTGGGGGGATTGCAATGCTTCCATTGGATTTTGTCATGTAATAGTGTATGGAACTCGTATTTAATCAAGAGCACCAATCCCTCTATTTGCCTTGATGTTAGTGATATTGGTTGTCGAACTCCTCTATCATGACCCTACTAAAAATGAACCCTTCACAAAAACAAAATCTTGACTTGACATGTTATGTTTTTTCTATCTTATGTTAATGCTTAGAGGGTGATATTAATGACAAAGATCCCTATACGGATCCGGAGGTAATGAAAAAGATACATCTGGATATTAATGCTTAGAGGGTGATATTAATGACAAAGATCCTGATTTTCCAACAAGACCCAAAAATTATACATTTCACGTGGTGGCAAGAGGCCCAAGCATTAGCAATAAATAATAGATTTACTTGTCTTTTCCAGTTTCTAGTAATTTTTATAACTGTTAACTCTTTCATATTTATTATGATATTTTTTGTAAACAATATATGACAATTTAAGCATGAAGTTTGAAGTTGGCAATTATAACTCATTGGTAATGAATTATGAATATGATCCTTCGTGAAAGTTGAAAGTTGTTTCATTTCATTTCATTTCATTTTATAACATTTCATTTCATGCTACATATTCTTTATTGTAATGGTTATACTTAAGCTTACAAGTACAACTTTGGTGATCAATGACGATAAATGTTGTATATTGAATTTTGAAAGCTTGAAACTTTAAGATTGATGAATCATGAGACTCAATATGTTGTATGTTACTAACTTGTGGACGTGGTTGATGAAGATTATAACTTCTAGATGATTGATGTTATATGGTTCAATCTATGTTTTTATGTTTTTTATATCTAATTCATCATTCTACATGCTTTTGTTGACATATATTCATCAACATATAAAAAATATATATTATATAAAAATTCGCTCCTCGATTCGCTCCCAAATCGGGAGCTTCTGAAAATGTCGCTCCCACTCCCTCTCCTGCTCCCGCTCCCAAGTAACCTTGCATTGGACACCCATCACCACATTGTTATTTGGTACGTCCACCACAAAGAAATGGTCTGTCATTGAATAGTTCCCCATGGTTGCTGTCAAAGCAGTGACATATCGAGTGCACTGCATAGTCCCGTCCCCCAGTACTAGAACTGAAAACCCCTCAAACTCTGCAGTAGTGATGCCCTTCCTCTAGACCATCTGAGCATCAATGAAATTGTGGGTGGCCCCACTGTCTATTAAGACTAAGACACACTACCCCTGCACTGTGCCTTTGATCCTTTGGGTCAGAAATTTGGGAACCCCACACAAAGAGGCAAGGACTCCCCCAGAAGGTGTAAAACATGCTCTCCCATGTGGTGGTGGTGGTGGCCCCTTTTCTGTCGGACCCTCACTATCTCCCCGACCATACTCCAGCTGCACATCATTCTCTTGATCTCTGTTAGAGAAGAACTGGAATAATGGGCCTTGCCTGGTGTGCACCAATGGCCTGGTGCCCACGACTCTCGACATGTAAAGCACAACTTCCTCCTCCTGAAGTCTCTCCTGGTCTCATCATCGAGTTGCCAACACCCTTCGGCTGCTCTCTGTGGTGGTGGTCTAGCATCACTCCCTTTTTGAGGGTAGGGAGTGCGTGGTGGAATAGGTGCCCGAGTCTTGGGGATTGCTCCCTGCAAGTCTCTCGTACAGGTCACGACCTCCTATAGAGTAGAAGGTTTGCGTGACTTCACCAGTGCACACAGTGGCTCAAGAAACCCCTCTACAAATGTGTACACCCTCCTAGCATCCGATAAGTCTGGCACCATGACTGAAACCCTCAGAAACTATGATATATAGTGCTCTGGATGACTTGTCTGTCTGAGCTGGGTTAATTCCCTGAAGTGATCCTCCAAAACCCTCCAATCAAAACGCTCCACTACTCTCCTCGTGAAGTCCTCATCGGAAGTCACATTGGCATGCCCCAGAGTGGACAAACCATGAAACCACTAGTCGTGTGCCTCTCCCTCGAAATGTAAGGTAGCCATTTTAATGGCCTCCACCTTTGTCATCCTATTGAATTGGAAATAGGTGTCCTACTTCTCCACCCAAGCATGAGCTGTGCCCTGGCCTCAATAACTCCTTCCCTTCTCATTTTTCTTAAGCTGGCAATAATCTATAAAAGATAGAGCTGCCTTGAAGTCTTCTCCCATAGATTACCACTCCCTGAAACACCCCCCCATGGGCATCTGGTCGTCAACTCCACCCTGTTCACTTGGTGCGAAAGGTAGAAAAGAAGGCAACATGGTTCTAGTTGAACCACTAGAGGCTGGTGGGTGCGTAGTAGGTGAAGGGTGGTCATACTTTTGAGAGGCCCCAAAAGTATCCCCAAATAGAAAATCTTGGTGAATGCTTTGATCTCGATTCTGCTGTTTGATCTCATCTAACATCTCCTTTTGCCCCTTCGCTAAATCATTCAGGGCCTTCAAGAGGCTGTTAAAGGCCATCTCCTCCTTGCTCTTGGGCTCCCCTATATCCTTTACTATCACCGTGTTCCCACGGTCCTCAGTGTCTAGAGTGATCTCTAACTCCCTCTCCCTACTCCGGTACGTTTGTCTCCTATAGGTGATATTTTGTCTCTCCTCCTCACTCATAGGAAAGTCCCCCACGACTGAGCCAAGATCTGAGCTCTGATACCACTGTAATGTTCCTAATTAGGAACAACAATGATATGTAAAGCAAACAACACATTCAACCACAAAAAATTTTAAACTTTAGTGCACACCCATGTAAAACCAGAAATATGGAAGCAACTGAGCCATTTTATTATAAATTGGAGCAATAGTACAAGTGTATGGAAGGAATGCACCTGGGCTTGCCTCAATGACAAGCAGAGCAAAGCCTAGGTGAAGAAATGTCAAGCCCGGATGCTACTATCAACTACCCAAATATTGCTCTGCGCTGCCCTAACAATTCTGCATTGCCTCCTACAAAGATAACACTGAAAACCTCACCTTCAGTGCTTAGAAAATTCTGCCAAATTAATCCCAAACTCCTCAAGAAAAACCCACCAAAACTTAGAAAGGGTTTGGCCTAGTTCTTACCTCTGAAAATCGACCCCTAAAGGCCCTACCTCCTCCACTAGCTGCTGAAATGTGTTTTCTGCCAATGCACCAGAAAACCTCCGCCAAAAACACTCCAAAAAGGCTGCAATCATCTTCACAAATATTTCCCTTATTTCTCCCTGCAAGTTTCAGCCCCACTAAGCAAGCCCCTCACTCCCACATTTGCCCAGTGACACTCTTCTGCGCTGGCCCAGGAGCTGTAAATTCACTCCAGAATGTAGCTGTCTACTGCAGTTGCCAAACTCCCCAAAAAGTCTGCAAAACCTATGAGCTTCCTTCTTCTAATTTCCTTCGGAAAATGCTCCCTGGAAGAGCACTGAAACGACTCCCCTTGAGTCCCTCATGTGTCCTCCTAGAATACGCACTGACTGGGAAAAATCTGAGTGTAAGTGCTGGAAAATTCACTGAAAGTCTCTTCCGGATGGATGTGAAAGAACCTCTCTAGGGTGGCACTCGAAGTCCCCCGAAGAAAGGGAGAGTTCTCCGCTTGGAAAACTCATGCTAAACATCAAGTGGCCCGACTAAGTAGCTCGAGCAATTGAGTTCGATATGCCAAAATATGCAAATGAAGTTGAGCTTCCTCGATTTATAATTTCGTCGGCCTTCCTTCCCACGTGGGCCCCTCCACCAAGCCATTAAATTTCCCTCCTAAGCATTTCGAACCATAGGCTAAGTGAAGTGCGTTTTTGCTTATGTGGGTGGCCCCCACCTTCCACTAGCAAAATAATACGACCTCCTCTTAAGTTTTAAGTCCTTCACCAAGATTGAGTGGGTCGCATAGCCTCAAAAATTGATCTCAAAATTGTGGAAATTAATCCCGTTCCAAAATAATTTAGGAAGGGACATTACACATTATGATACTTGGGAAGATCAAATGATTGACCTTCTTTGGAACAGGGGTTTATGGATGTATCTAGAGAAACCCTTTCCAATTGTTAGTGATGACATTTGTGACCTCATATGTTTGGAGAAGGATGAATCCCTCAAGCTAATGAACCTATATGTTGAGCCAAATTTTATTCATCATATCAAGAACATTCAAGGTGCAAAGGAAATGCAGGATACCTTCAAATTGATCTTCGGCACAATGAATAGTGCTCAAGTCAACAGACTCAAGGTTGAACTTTCCAATCACAAAAATGGGTGATTTGGAGAATGTTGATGAGCATATTGCGAAGTTTAAGAACCTAAATGCTGATATCATTACATTGGGTGGAAAGGAAAACACTGATTCAGAATATGTAAGTATTGTTTAAAATAATCTCTCTCTAGCATTTAAATCCTTTTTCTATCATATTTTATAGTATCCCTCTAGTTGTCAAGGATTACACAAATTCTCTTGAGGAAGCTTTTTCTAATTTTTTCTAGTGGGAGGTTCCTTTGAGGAATATTGGTGAATTACCCCCTAAGATCAAATCCATCCAAATGATTATCCCAACCTCTTGTAAACATGAGTTTGAACAGGGTTAGGCGGAAATTTCTAAATCCTCCAAACAAAAGAAATTGGTATGTAGTTATTTCCATAAGGAGGGACAGGCCTTGAAATCGTGCATCATTTATCTTTGAAAGATATTTGTCTTGCAAGTTCTTGCGTTATTTATCTTCAAAAGATTGAAGAACTTGCAAGATACATAATAGGTGATAAGGATCTTTTTGATGAAACTATTGGATCTTCTTACAATGCACATTTGGCTTGTAATTAGCATATTTTTGTCCTGTTACCACTCAAACCAACCAACGGGGGACCTAAAGGGGTTCCTAAGAGGGCAACTGCTAGGCTAGTGGCAATGACGGAGACTTAGCCCATTGTCATCATAGCTTAGGCTCCCTTCTCTTTATGGATTTTCACCAATGGGAGGAGACCCAATATTTTCGGAAGCCACTTATAGAGGATATATCAACAAATATAAGAGAGGTGACCCCTTTGACCCTTTCCCTAAGATAGGATGAAGGATGGAGCTTGATTGCTCTTTAAGCAAGGGACTTGGTTTTATAGGGAGAGGGGATGAGGATTTGAGGGTTGAGGGAGAGGAATATGGCTTGTGAAGAGATTTCCCAATCCCTAAAATCCCTTTGAAACTTGGATTCTCGGATGGTCCTTGATAAATAGTCTTTGGTGAAGAATGGGACCACACGAGACCGAGTGGACCCAACCAGGGTTAGGGGATGGATTTTGGCAACCAATGATGTTCTTAACCTGGCCAAGGTGAGGGGAAAGGACCAAATTAGCATTTTCACCCAAAAATGTCAAATTGATTCTTTTAGGTACTAGCCTTGGGAACACCAGGGAAAAACTTGATGCTAGAGCTAGGGCTTGGGATATCCTGAGATTCCACCGTCGAATTTCCTTCAAATTCGAAGGAGAGCTAAGGGACCCACCAACACAGTCATACTTAGGAGATCGAAGTTTTCCTGTGGTCAATTTTCCGGGAAATTGATGCCCTAGGTGACCTAATGAGGCTAGCCGCTAGACTTAGGAAAAAGGGGAAAAAGGTGAAAAAGAGGGTTCAAGTGATCACCCTTTTAGGGACTAGTGCATGATTTCACTTGGGGATATGGAGTCAAGGAGAATAATGAAGACACATTTCGTTTCTTGCTCAAGGAGGCCCCAAAAGTGGTGTTTGTCCAATGTTAGAGGAAAGAGAAGAAAAGTGAATTTAGCGCATTTATACTTCATGCAAATGGTGAAGGATTATCAATATAACATGATCTCTAGGACATTTCATTCATCCAACATGGCCTCTACATAGAATAAGCTAAATAGACACAATTCCAGATTAAACACATGTAACAATTAGCCCTAATTATAGCGTAGTTCCAATGTATGCAACAATATGAAAAATAGCGTTAAATTTGCACTTAGATGTTAGAGAGTATATCCAACCAGCATCACATTTACATTATAAGAACCTCCAAGATAGAAAAGAACCCAATCCATACTTCAAAATTCATCCATCATCCAAAAATATCCACCAAGGAAAAAATGCAAAATTCTCTAGTGAGAGAGAGATCCCAATCCAAGTGATGATACAAATGAATCCATCTAACTCCTATTTATACACCAATTATGAGTTCGATTTACCTAATGGGCCTACATTAGCCCCTAAAAATAAAATAATGTGCAATTAAACTAACTTTTGATGAGAAGCCCACCAAACTAACTCACAAATGAAATAATAAGCCTTATAGTAGGTCAAATAATATTCTATGCATGTCGTAGGGCCCTCCAAGAGGCCTCATGAGGTCCATAAGTGCCATAATAATGAATAAAATCCTCAAAAGTGATGGACAAGGGGGTGGCCCCTTGTTCTCCAAACAATAAACCTATGGTGCTCCCAGTGGGTGTGGGGTCACACCAATGACCTCATGGGTCTTCATATGAGTCGAAGATGCTTGTAATCCAGCTGCAAGGGCTCAGATGATGGAATGAATGTTGCCATGCCATCGTACCAGTCCCGAGACACCTGCCAAGTGTGTGGTGCACTTGTGGGGCCAACTAGGCATAGTGTACGAAATGCATCTTCTTCGTCCAAGAGGTGGATTTCTAACAATATTTGAACATCTCTGGTGATCCATGGAGTATTTTCTACTGTTGTGGAGGCCCATGGCTCTCTACACACACCTTATATGTGCCAATGTAGCTCTCCGGAGGGTTAGGACCCCATATAGGGAGACCATACCCAAATGGACACTATTTACAATCCTACATAAGATCCAATGCATCCCCTAGCTTTACAGTACAACAAGTCCTTAAAGTAATCAGGTAAAAGAGCTTACAAACCATGGACAACAAGTGGTCATTTCATAATAGCATGCCCTTCCATAATGGGCTTTGGCATGTGCTAATGTTTCCAAGCTCCAAAGGGGGTTAGCCAAATACCTTATTAGGTGGTTTCTATGTTTAGATGGGATAGTATGTCCAAGGTACATCCCTCAAATGGTGGTGGCATGTGATAATGAGGTGAAATGGAATAGGGAATGATAGGGGCAATCCTGGGCCACATATCGGGGCATAAGGGTAGCTAGAAAAAGGGAAGCTCACCCCTGGGTATATAATGTGTAGGAAGGATCAATTGTGGTACATGAGGTGCCTCGACCTTGATATTTCCATCCTTCTTTATATGCCTTCTGCCTTTTATGATTTTTCTTTTATTAACTGCTCAGGGTTCAAGGGCAAGAGCATGATGTGTAAGATACAGCAGTGATTGCCCACTCTTTGGTAGGATGGTTTATTGCCATCCAAGGGTTGGGAAAATCATGGGTTCCTAAATGATAATGGAGGATCATCTAGGGTCTATGGATCCACGGTGATGGCCATGGGTATGGGGTAGAGCTCATGTGTTGGCTTTTTCCCACGTGCTAATTATGTTTGTTTCGACCATCTTTTGCATTTTGTGGTACATTTTCCTGTTGAATGTGGCCATTTATGCTTTTACTTTTCTTTTAGCTGCTTCAAACTCCTAGGCATCGTTCTAAGCCTGACCCAAGGTGGGGGCAAGGGAATGGGGAGACCAACCCTATGTGGATCCAATACGGCAATGTGGACCTAGGTGGGAGAAATGATGAATGGGGGTATAGTGAATGGAAGGGGAGTAGTACATGTGGATAAGGGAGCGAGACCACACAACCATTGTCGAGGTTTCCCAAGTAGTACCACCCTAAAACCAAATGGTCAATAAAGGAGATCCCACGGTACTAAAATCCAAAGGTAACACCCCAAAACAGGACAAGGGGATAGAAGCACAAACTAAGCCCACTCTTTTTGCCGAATCCCCCCATTAATCCATGCCCATAAGTGTCCATGATAAGCAAACCCAATACTCAATTACCAAATGATAAGACATACTTTTAGGTTCGGGAGGCCCACCTTCAAACATACGATCAATACAGATGGGTGAGGGACCGCATGGCTAGCTCAAGGGGCAGAGAAATGGCACACGAGCTAGTCTAGGGATGCAAGGGGCTGCTGGCTGCCGGCTGAGGTCCATCATGGAGAAAAGATTGCTCCTAGGGATATCACCCACGATGTGGTGGGTAACATCTGGCTCCAACTAGGACGTGATCTCTTGAAGAGGTGGGCGAAGCTACACGAACGAGAAGTCATGATAACTCCAACAATATCTTGGTCACCGTAGACCTGTTATCTACACATATCAATGATAAAAACCACGTGGTAACATGTTTTTCATGGTGTCTTATGATCACCCATTCTTAATGTCAGCCCATAAAATCAACAATTAAAAATATGCAATTTTTTATCTAAATGTAGCTAATCTATCATGAGGAATATCATATGAGATTAGTTCTAATGCATCCTACTCTAACATGCATAGCATACAATGTCAAGTACTAGATATAATCATAGATCCAATGCAACCAACATGTCAATTGATCAATACAATAACGCATGCTTCCATGATTATCTTTGCAATGAACCTGACAATACAAATGGGAATGATTATATGAGGGGTCGTGAGGGCAGGAGGTGGGAAAAAAGAGACCCATATGGCACAAAAGGAAAACTGGAAGAAGGAACAGACATCAGTCGAGAGGATTTAATTTGATTCTCCAACCAGGAGATGGAGATGTCAACGACCAAGTATATGAATCTTTGATGAATAACTATCTCGGGGCTATCACCCTTAAGGTAAGGAGTAAATGACTCAGACATATTTAGGATAATACTATTTTGGTCATTGAGAAAACAAGAAGTATTCGGGAAAAAACCATGATTCTGGTCATTGTATTCGGGAGAAAAACATGATTCTTGTTTTCTCGCAAGGGAAACTAGCTCTTCATCAAAACTAGGGGAACAAAATTCGTCACAAATATCCAATTCTGGGACAGGGACACAATTATGGGAGGAATGCCCAAACATGAAGAAAAACCCTGTATCGGTGGCATGGCTAAAAGAAGCTTCCTTCTCAGTTTCTTTTATATTAGAGTCATTAGAATCATCCACAATTTTGGAAGGCTCTTCTTTGATTGAATCGTCTTGGAACATAAAGAAGAGACCCTTCCAATTACTAGGAAGGGCTTCATAAGGGGAAGAGTATCTTCTTCTCTCCCGAGCTCATTCTTATGGATTTGAGAGACCATGGGGTATTCATTTTTATAGTCATACCCAATTCCCCAATCAACAACCCAAAAGCCGCTTGTAGATTTTTCATTTATTTGACTTTCATGATCCTCCTCAGAATGGCCCCATTCTTCACTATATATTTGGTGTTGGTGAGGATGCCATTCGTTCTCTTCTTTCGTTATAGAGGACTTTTCTTCGTTCATCCATTCTCGAAGAATGATATCCAAGGTATTTACTAAATGGTTTTGATAGAATACTTCAAGAAGAAGGTCATTGGTAAGACCAAGGTTGCGGGGGAGCGCTTCCCCCCTATCGAACTCACTCCCAGAGCGTGCTCTCTTGAACCTGCTCCCAGAGTGCGCTCCCTCGAACCCGCTCCTGGAGCCAATGCTTAGAGGGTGATATTAATGACAAAGATCCCTATACGAATCTAGAGGTAATGATAAAGTTATCTCTGGTTCAATCTATGTTTTTATGTCTAATTCATCATTCTACATGCTTTTGTTGACATATATGCATCAAAATATAAAAAATATAACCTCCATACATCTCAAGTATGTCTCAAGTTTGAAGATTTTGTGGCCCAAATCATGGTCTTCTTGAAATTTTTCTTGTTGTAGCATAGAAAGTATTCCCTTGGAAAGGGATTTGCTAATTGTTGTTGCTAGTTTATTGAGGGGATTGGTGAAAGTTTGATCTATGTTTTACTGAATAACGATAGGTATATCAAGTTATTTCATACATGACTTTGACTATAGGGTCCCCCTCCCTTTGCCAACAATTTTGAGTGTATCATGTTGTAGGTGATTTCCTTGGTTTTTGTTTCCAGGAAAATTTATTCAATGCACCAAACAGATTCAATGCATTACCAAGATGCAATAGTCACACTCAACAAACAATCCTCTTCATTGAAATATAAATAGAGAGTGAGAAGTCAAGAGAAATTGAACCCAGTAAATATGTTGTCCAGCAAGAAGGATATGGCCATAATTTTCAGGACCTGAAGCTTCTTCCCAATTCTCGGCTCTGCACACAAAAATTTCATGTAGGCACAAAGACAGGTCATTGCTCTATATGCAAGTTTGATCGCACCCACTATTAAGCGCACTAAAAATTGCCCTGGTGTATTAATTTTGTAGTCAGACACAGTGTAAATTTATGTAGATGTTCTATGCTTGATGCAACTTTACTTTCTCTTCAATATCAAACAACAATCACATAAACAATAAAGTAAAATGTTGATAGAACATACCAGTAGATCGACAGAAGACAAACCAGAAATATATAATTGCGTTGGTGTGTTACGATGGTCAACAGGATGCTTCAACCAGCAAAGTCTATATGGTCAGCCAACCAGCAATGTCACACAACCCTCTAGGACAGCCAAACAGTCAACTCAAAAGTCAACGCTGTCAGTCAACAGTCAACGCAAACAACAGATGCAACTAGGTCAACGCTGAAAAGTCAAAGTCAACATTTTGCCTCGGGAATAGTGCCAAAAAATGTGGATTAGGAAAATCAAAATATTGGGAGAGTTTCTGGTCGATTTGACCTTGCGTTGACCAAAGTCAACGCTGGTCAAAGTTTGTTGTAGAAACCCTAGACCAAAATCAGAAATGTGCTGCTGCTGGAAATTTCCCATGTGTGGAGAGAAGAGCCACCAAGGACATCGAACCAATCAGATGAGGAGAGAGAAATGTGTGAGAATGAGATGAGTGAAATGTTCTCCAACGTTGACCTTATTTATATCCATCATTGAGGGTGTGTGACATATCTGCTGGGGCACAAAACCTTAAGGCCGACCTGCACATATTTTGAATAGATTAAAAAATAAATTCAAAATAAATGTTCTGCTCATCAGATCAAGATGATCTTTAGATCGATCTTGCACCTCTCCAAAAGAGGAACCCAATAAAAATATTGGTATCTTCATTTGAGCATCACAACATGGAGTTGGGACCTAGTTGTCCAAAATTAACACTCCCTTTCAACTAGGGAGAACTCCATCCACCTGTGCAATCCAAACATTGTGCGTCATCCTGCGGTAACTTGTTTTGCTGGCTTCTTTATTTCAGAACAAAAGTGGGTCAGTCACAAAGACATCATTCCCGGCTAATAGATTCAGCCTAGAGGTCCGAAACCTCTATAGGACTCACAAAGTGTCTCATACCAACCCGAAGTTGGTTTATCTAACTCGAAGTCAATAGGAGGTCCGAAACCTCACTAGACTTGATCCCAAATCAAGTGGTTGGACCGTGCCATCTTAGATAGAGAGTACGGCAATCTCTGATGCGTCCATCAGTCTTTGCTACTAGCCTCTAACTTTTCCCACCTCACTGGCCAAATGAGAGGTACTTCCCATGAGCCCTGAACTCAATGGGTAGGATGCATACGGGGCACAGATAATGAGAGGTGAACCAACTCAATCATCGCAACGGTGGGGCAGAAGCACACCAACAAGGTTCGGCAAGCCTAGCCTTGTGGTTGCTTATAGCTCCAAGAAGCTATCCCCAAAGCCCCCCAAAGCTCCAAGAGCTCATCGTCCAACAGGACCCTCAGCATAGGGTCGTTCCACAATTCCAATATTCTCACGGAAGATTAGGAACATGACCTTCTCCAAGGGCATTGTGAGAATATCCGCGACCTGCTCATCAATTCCTATATGATCGAGCCTTACGATGCCTCGCTGTACCATATCCCAGATAAAGTGGTACTAGCCATCAACATGCTTGGATCGATCGTGGAACCTGGGATTCTATGACAAACGAATCCCCCTCTGGTTATCACAAAGGATAACGGTGGCATCTAGCACATGATCGAACAACTCACTAAAGAGCTTTCACAACCAAGTGACTTCACAATGGGCCATACATGCTGCAATGTATTCGGCCTTAGCGGTGCTTAAGGCTACCAACTTTCGTTTCCTGCCCGAAGCAGATCTACGAGTGAAGCAGCATCCAGATGTGCTCTTGCGATCCACCACACTGCCAGCCCAATCGGCATCAGTATATCCAAGGAGTTTCATGCTCCCGGCAGTGTATCTTAGCCCATGGGCTATCGTGCCCCAGAGATATCTCAAGAGTTTCTTGGCACCAACCCAGTGAATGTTATGAGGATCAAACATGTGTTGACTCAAAGTGTTCACTGCAAAACATACGTCCGGACAGGTGTTCATTAAGAACATCAGGGCTTGTACAAGTTGACGATACTCAGTAGGATTTGCTAACATGGGCCCAGTAGCGCTGCTACTCAACTTCTTAAAGTTGAGCTCCATCAGTGTCGACACGGACTTACAGTCCACCATACCAAATCTTTCTAGAAGCTTCACAATGTATTTTCCTTGAGAAAGGAAAATCTCGCCAAGTCTCTGCCAGACCTCTAGGCCTAGGAAGTAATGCATCAGTCCTAGGTCCTTCATCTCGAACTGAGCAACGAGCTCCCTCTTGCATTGATGAATGAGAGGGTCAAAACCTGTCAGGAAGAGGTCGTCCACATACAACACCAGAATGAGAGGCTTCTCTCTATCAACCTTGAAGTAAAGGTTCAGATCAACATTACTACAGGTGAAGCCCAGCTTCATCAGGTAGCTATCTATCCTCTCGTACCAAGCTCTGGGTGCTTGCTTCAACCCATAGAGTGCTTTCTTCAACTTGCAGACATGGGTGTCCCGATCCTGGACTTCGAACACCAGAGGTTGCTCCACATACACCTCTTCCTTTATCGCACCATGCAGAAATGCGGTCTTCACATCCATCTGATGAAGACTCCATCCTTGCGTAGCAACAAGGGCTATGATAGATCGAATGGTGGTATATCGGGCCACAGGTGCAAATATGTCATCATAGTCTATGCCTTCCTTTTGAGAGAAGCCACGGGCAACAAATCTTGCCTTGAACTTTTCAGCACTTCCATCAGATCCATGCTTGATCTTGTAGAGCCATTTTGCGGTGACAACTGATTTGTCCTTCGGTCTTGGAACCAAATCCCAGATATCATTCTTCATTATGGACTCATATTCTTTGTGCATAGCATCCTTCCAGACTTGATGCTTTACGGCTTCCTCAAAAGATCCAGGTTCAGATTGTACAATAGTACTCATGGCAGCTAGATACCCTTGGTATCTACACGGCTTCTTGCTTTCTCAGAATGTCCCCCTTGGGGCAGCATGACCCTCAGCATCTTCGAGGGTGTCCCCGAGCCATGATGGTCTCTTTCCCAGTGAAGGAGATGGATCAATAGGGTCCATTGGTCCTTCAATATCAGGCATTGTCTCATCCTGCGGTTCTTCTTGATTTCCAGGCCTTTCTTCATGATTTTCTTCAGATCTTGGAAGATCTACTACTTTCTTCAGGGAAGCATCTTCGTCAAAAGTGACATCGTGGCATATCTCTACTTCCCTTTGACCAGGTACATAGACTCTATAGGCCTTAGAAGTTTCGCTGTAGCCCACAAACATTCCTTTCTTCCTAGAAGCATCCAACTTACTTCTCTTTTCTTTTGGCACATGAAAATAAACAGGACATCCAAAAATTCTAAAATGTGAGACGTCAGGTTTCTTACCAGTGAAAACCTCTTCGGGAGTTTTGGAGTCTAGGGCGGAATGAGGGCATCGGTTTTGAATGTATACAGCAGTATTCGCAGCTTCTCCCCACAGAAACTTCGGTAGACCCTGGTCACATAGCATGGCACGAGCAACTTCCACAATGGTCCTGTTCTTTTGTTCAGCAACGCCATTCTGCTCAGGAGTATAGACAGTTGTGGTCTCCCTCTTGATGCCAACTTCTCTGCAAAAGTTCTTGAACTCGTTCGTCTCATATTCAGTGCCATTATCGGTCCTCAAAATCTTGATCTTCTTCCCTGTCAGATTTTCCACCAAGGCTTTGAAGGTACGGAACCACATGAAAGCCTCATCCTTCTTCTTCAAGAATTATATCTAGGTTTTGCGAGAGAAGTCATCTATGAACGTCATATAATAAGAACATCCTCCTAAGGATGTCACAAGCAGCATACCAGACAAATCAGAATGGATCAATTGTAAGACATCAGATGTCTTTGTGACGCTTGAGGGAAAAGGTCCCCTTGTATGCTTTCCTTCGGCACAACCCTGACATACACCTTCATGATTATTTGTGAACTCGGGCATCCCCGTCACCACCTTCCTTGCTTCGGGAAGGGCCTTGTAGTGAAGGTGTCCAAACCTCCGGTGCCATAGTTCAGTCTGTCGGATAGTATCACATGTCATCGCTCCTAGTGGACTTCCTCCAACCTGGTAGAGTGTATCAACTCTAAACCCAATCGTGATAGCTTCCTTGAAGCTCTTCTTCCACATGCGCACCTTTCCATCAATGAATGCCACATTGAAACCTTTGTCTTCCATGGCCGATATAGACACAAGGTTCTTTTTCAAATTAGGTACATAGAGTACATCCTGCAAGCGGAGGACTTGACCTTGAGACAAGTGGAGGGTCACAGTCCCTGTCCCTTTCATGGGATATGTGGCATTATCTCCAAGGATAATTTCTAGATTAGTATCCTTCTCAACTATATCAGAGAGTGCTTCCTTGAACCCAGTGATGTGCCTTGAGGCACCACTATCTATCAACCAGACATCCATAGTGTCGGGTGGAGATGCAGCAGAGAGGGCAGATACAAGAATGAAATCATTTCTTTTATCAACAACATTTGATTCCTCATACCTGGAGTTTCTCGACCTTTTGAAAGGTTGACCATTTCCATCGAAGGGAGCCTTCCTCTTTCCCTTGAACCTGGTTCCTTTGATTGCCATTCCTTCGATTGTTGTTTTTGTCATCACCATCGAGAGAATCCTTCTTGAAAAGGCATTCTCTAGTATAGTGACCTAGCCTATGACAAGTGTAACACTTTCCCTTCTTTCTTTCGGCCCTTGCTCTTCCTTTGTTCTTTGGACCACCAAAGTTCTTTTTTCTAGAATGAGCAGCGTAGGCAGCATTTCCTTCATTTTCATACTCCTTCATTCTTGTCTCTTCTTGAACGCATCTCGATAGTACTTCGTCAAAGTCAGGTATCACATTATTATTGAGAATCGTAGTGTTGAACACATGCCATTCGTATGAGAGCCCTCCAAGTGCGGTGAGTACCATCTCTCAATCAGCTATTGTCTCCCCAATAGCCAGCAGATTGTTCCTGATCTCGGTCAGCTTCAGAAAATATGATTGAATAGACTCATCCCTGCCTTTCTTTAGATTCTTCAATTGATTCTTGAAGAATAGGACTTGATTCGCATTGTTGGCCTTGAACATGTGGACCAACTTATCATACATCTCTTTGGATGTGCCCAGCTCAGAGATGTAGGCAACCAGACTCTTGTGAATTGAGTCCCTGATCATTAGCTTTGCTTTGATCTCCCCTTCTTATACTTTGTTTTGGCAGCAGCAGTAGCAGTGGATGGAGGCTCTTGGGTTTTGCCCTGCACATAGTCCATGACATCTTGGTCTTCCAAGTTAAGATCCAATGTCATCTTCCAAGCATGGAAGTCATCCTTCCTAGTCAATTTGTCATCAGCCTTAAAGCCATTGTAGTTTGAGGAACCCATATTCTTCTTCGGTGATTGCTACAAACTAGGGCTTCGTCTTCACCTCAGCGCTGATACCATGTAAATTTATGTAGATGTTCTATGCTTGATGCAACTTTACTTTCTTTTCAATATCAGACAGTAATCACATAAACAATAAAGTAAAATGCTGATAGAACATAATAGTAGATCGACAGAAGACAAGCCAGAAATATATAATTGTGTTGGTGCGTTACGACGGTCAGCAGGATGCTTCAACCAGCAAAGTCTCAATATGGTCAGCCAACCAATAATGTCACACAACCCTCTAGAACAACCAAACAGTCAACTCAATAGTCAACCCAAAAGTCAACGGTCAACGCAAACAGCAGCAACAGCTAGGTTAATGCTAAAAAGTCAAAGTCAACGTTTTGCCTCGGGAATAGTGCCAGAAAATGCAGATTAGGAAAATCGAAATTTTGGGAGAGTTTCGGGTCGATTTGACCCTGCATTGACCAAAGTCAACACTGGTCAAAGTTTGCTGTAGAAACCCTAGACCAAAATAAAAAATGTGCTGCTGCTGGAAATTTCCCACGTGTGGAGAGAAGAGCCACCAAGGACATCGAACCAATCAGATGAGGAGAGAGAAATGTGTGAGGATGAGATGAGTGAAATGTCCTCCAACGTTGACCTTATTTATATCTATCATTGAGGGTGTGTGACACATCTGCTGGGGCACAAAACCCTAAGGCCGACCTGCACATATTTTGAATAGATTAAAAAATAAATTCAAAATAAATGTTATGCTCATCGGATCAAGATGATATTTAGATCGATATTGCACCTCTCCGAAAGAGGAACCCAATAAAAATATTGGTATCTTCATTTGAGCATCACAACATGGAGTTTGGACCTAGTTGTCCAAAATTAACACACAGGTCTATTGTGTAGACTCCGCCTCAACGATGTTCAGATCATACCATCGCACACCTGCATTCGTATACCATTACTACTGCATGTGAACATACATATTACAACCTTCCTACTAATCGATTGTCGCTGCAAACAAAATTCACGTAGAGGCAAAAGATTGATCTGGTGCCACACGATCTACAATCGTGTGCTTGGCCCCGTAAACCAATGCGGCCCTTACGATCTACAGACTCCGCTGCATGCAATCACAACGTAACTTCGATTTATCTCAGCTCCTCCTGTGATTACTTTTACGTCTCTGGCGACTCGACTGTACTTTCTTCTCACTTGATTGACCACAAGCAATGTCGGCGATGACTCGAACCTTACCACAGGAATATGTAATCCACACCTTTGCTTGACTCTTATTTGTGCTATGGTTGACTTCAACATGGATCAACTTGTGGTCTTCGTGAAAGTATCCAGTTGCCAACCGACTCCACAACGTAGAAGCTCAACGTTGAACGTTTTTGCTCCCTTGGAGATCAACTTAAGTTGCTGCTGAGTGTGTCAACCACCTTGCTGTGCGTTGTTGTTTTCCATAAGCCCGCAACCATGAGTTATGGACGCCGCACACTAATCCCCCTGTGCCTCTGTTGACTCTCCCCTGCGGCAGCCACGATCATGCAACAATCACGTTTGTTCATATGCCCTGGATCCAACACACAGGTTAAAATATTTCAACCAATCTTCATTCTGCTACTAGCTCAATCGTCGCGCTCTAAGCCTGTACTCCGCCCAAATTATAAACTCATTTTCAACTTATGCATGTGATCAAAATCTAGTCGAGTCTAATGGATCGATTGGTTGTGACGTTACAGGTGTACTCGGTCTTTCCAAAACGAAAAACACAATACTTCTATGGTAGCCCAAATAGTGCGATTCTCCTATGAATTTCAATCCTCATGCACAACAATTAAGAACCCGTGGGAAAAAGAATTCATCAGGGAAACTTTCCTGGTTAGCTGGGACAAATTAAAGTCTACTTCTGTGTCAATATCGAGCCCTCTTTGGCACCTAATTCAGCCTTTTTACTCATCTGAGAAATGGGCAGAAAAGCTTTGAGAAATGAATATTTGACTGCGTTGATTCCTTTGCACTAGGACATCGCACTACACCCACCCATGTTAATATCATTCACACACCATTGTTTCAATGTGGATTGACTACCCAGAACTCATTGCGTCCCTTACTTTGTTCTACTCCTTGTATGGCGGCTTGGTGTTAGACGCTGGAGCATAAACTTAACCGATCGCCCCACTGTGAATGACTTCGCTCCTTCTTGGCCCAATCTCAGAATTACAAATGCAAACTTTACAGTTTCAACTCGATCAATGGGAAATTAGAAATTAGATCTCGATCACTAAAAACCGGCAACAACCTTTGTTGGAAGACAACGCTTATGGGGACGTTAGTTGACCAATCATTCACGGAGAATTCCTCTTCACGTGGAAGTGGCCCTTCTTGACTTTGATTGTTTGACTCTGCAAAATGGTCCAATGGTGTCAACACGTTGCTCCTTCTGAAAAAGGATTTAGCTTCTGACCTTGAAAATAATGGTGATTCATAATCCCCTCTGAAAATTTTGGGAATAAGAATTCAGACTTGGCAACGACCCAACTTAGCTATCTATTCGACCCTTAGGAGAAACACAAATTTGGCCTCCAAGTGAATGAAATCGTTTCTGCCAATAATGAACTTGCCTTACGGATATAATTTTAGCTTCTAAATAAATTCGACAAGAAACCCTTGGGCAGGCCAGGAAACGAGCTCTGATACCACTGTAATATCCCTTTCCAGAAATTTTGCTAAATATGCAGAAAATTAACTCAACCAAGATTTCATTGTAAAAATCACCATTCCTTTAACAAAAGATTGCCATGTAAAATAAAACATAAAAGTACATGCAATTCCATAACAACATAATGTAGAAAATAACTCAGTTTTATTATAATATAAACTGGGTTCACATATTGAAACCATAAAATAACTGAGATAACTGAAATAGAACTGGCCTCAAGAATCGGCTACAATGCTGCACGGGCCCTCCACGAAAACTGAACTAAACTCAATCACTGCAACCTGTGAATCTTGAATGGATCCACCAACAGAAGAGATGGGTGCTCGCCCACTCTCACTAAATCACCCAAGGGTTTCCGTCCTGGGGCTACTGCTGAAGTAGAGAACCAAGTTCTCAAACCTCTCACACAAGACAATGATCCAATCCCAAATGTCTCCAAATGACGTCCTCTTCTCCTTTTATAGATCTGATGGATAGATCTCCAAGCCTCTACAAGAATCTTATTGTTATGTATATTTTATTAATTATTAGTTGGATATAGTTATCTTAGGTTTATTAATATGGAAGGGCATGATCAACGATCATGCCTCTTCGTCAAGGCGCACCATAAGGCTATATTTAAAGCCTTGGTGATCTCCACTTGTAATCATCTCATCTTTTATCAATAATAATATATACTTATTCAAGTTTACCAAAGTTTTTACACTCCATTGGTATTGGAGCAGTTGCTCTTCAGGATTTGTGTGATCACCAAGAATTAAAGAATTACAAGAAAATTCCAGAATTGCAGATTTTTTTAAAACCAGGTGCTTTGGGCAGCAACATTTGTTTTTTTTTTTTTAAAAGGAAGAAATTTTTAAAAGAGAAAAGGAAAGTTAACATAAAAGGGGGAATAAATTAAAAGGAAAAAATATATATATTTAAAAGAAAATAGTTCCAAAAGAAAAAAAAAAAGGAAAAGAAAAAGAGATATATATATATAAAGAAGTACATATACGTACATATGAAGAGAAATTAAAATTAAAAAGGAAAAAGAAATAAGGAAGAGTAATTTCTCGTAGTTTACAAGCTCGTGGTTTTGGAGCCCATGGTATTAAAATCCATTCCCCCTTTTCAAAAATAACGTGACTTTTCAAAGTTAACAAAAAAATTTTCCCCATAATTTTATGTATATATATATATATAATTCAAATAATAATAATAATAATTATTATTATTTAATATATATATATATATATATAATAAAAATAAAAATTATTATTATTATTTAATTAAAAAAAAAACTGGCAGAAAAATATTCACCACTGCATACGCGTTCAATGTCTTCATCAATGTCGATGGCCGAATTCCAGAAGAAATTGTTGGATCTCGAGAAACAGATCAATAAGGATTCCGAAGACTTTGGAAAAAGATTAGTCGGTCTCGAAGGTACAGTTGTAGGAAACTCCAACGATATCAAAAAGGTTCATGATACGACAAATCGAATAGAAAGACAAATGTGGCTAAATCATCAGGAGGCCACAGAAAACCATAGCGAAGCAATGAAAAAGATGACAGAACTGTTCGATAAGTTAAATGATAAGATAGATAAGATAAGTCAGACACAAGAGCCAATATTCTCAAATACTGAACATAATCAACTGAACAAATCAACTAATTCAGATCATAATCATGAATGTAACATGTTTGAAAAAGAGCAAGTAAATGAGGTTGAATTGGAAATCAGCTCACATGAAAGCTATAGTGTTGAAATACCTAGAAGCAGAGACTCTGAAATCAACCATGGAAGTTATAGAGTTGAGAAGCCAAGAGAAGAAAATACAACTCAATCCACTAATAAAGCCAGTGATGTAGCAACAGAAGTTATCAAGAACTTTTATATAAATGAAAATCCAATAGCAGAAAAAGAAACAATTATTTATGTGAAAGAGCCACATAAAGAATTCAACGTGACTGCTATCACAGATGCAACAACAGACATAGTCATCGAAAATGAAAGAAACCATGAAAATATAGATGCTTATAAACAGCAAAATGTTTCATCCCTAGAATTAAAAGATAAATGTGAAGGGACAAACACAGCCGAAGCCACTTATACAGTGCGAGAAGCTCTTGAGGCCTTCGGTGATGAATCAGATATGGTTGTTAAGAAGGAAGCGTTTGATGATGAGGAGAAGTTGCATCGAACGATAATTGTTGGTAACTTACCTCTAAATCTAAAAAGGAACCACGAAGAATCACTAACAGTACAAGGAATAGTTCAGGCACATGCAAAAGTATTTCAAGACCTACCAATAAAAATACCTCCTAATAAGGAACATGAACATCCAATAGAAGTCAAGAAAGGACTTGACCCTGTTAATATCAAATCTTGTCACTATCCACATCACCAACAGATTGAGCTCGAGCAGATGCTCCACGATCTTTTAAAAATGTGGGAAGCTAGAGCCCGCCCCTCGAGAAACCCAGGCATTCATCAACGTTGTCCATCATTACGTATGCTTTGAGGACAAAGCATCTTTAAGAGGGGGGCAATGTTATGTATATTTTATTAATTATTAGTTGGATATAGTTATCTTAGGTTTATTAATATGGAAGGGCATGATCAACGATCATGCCTCTTCGCCAAGGCGCACCATAAGGCTATATTTAAAGCCTTGGTGATCCCCACTTGTAATCATCTCATCTTTTATCAATAATAATATATACTTATTCAAGTTTACCAGAGTTTTTACACTCCACTTATTTTATTATTTTATTATTATTCTAGAAAATCCTCCATTGACTTTATCTTAGTGACTTTAATTTAATTCTATTTCACATAAGTCACTATTGTGCCTTTTTCTCCAATCAATTCTTTCTGCTTTAATTAAATGACTATTTAATGTCATTTTTAATTAAGGAAAATGGTAAATCGCCCACCATTCTCGCATTAACCATTATAAGTCACTCCTCAGCATCCCATCCTGAAGATCTTCTCATTTTGGTTCCAATGAGCTATTACACTGAGGTGTTCCACTAGATAATCTTCTCGGAATACCACCTCGAGCATAATTAATTAATTTAGGCTCCATAATAATGTTGACTTTTGAAAGTTGTCGGAATGCGATGGAGCGAAGGACAAATTGTGTTGATAATGAAATATGCCAAGCAAATGTCATCAGATCCCGTAAAAACTCCTCAAAACTCCCTCAGAATCCTTGATAACATGGACTTGCTTCAATGGTTTGGCCATCCCTTGTCTTGGAAATCCACCCTAGCTGTACTATGGACAAAAATAAAAATGGGAACATTACAACTTGATCCTAGAGCTAGGGCTTGGGATATCTCGAGATTCCATCGTCGAATTTCCTTCAAATTCGGAGAAGAGCTAGGGGACCCACCAACGCAGTTGTACCTAGGAGATCGAAGTTTTCATGTGGTCAATTTTCTGGGAAATTGATGCCCTAGGTGACCTAATGAGGCTAGACCTAGGAAAAGGCAAAAAATGGTGAAAAAATGGGTGAAATGATCACCCTTTGAGGGACCTGTTATCGCTTGCCGCCTAAACCTACCTACTAGTTAGTGGGAAAAGCCTTCAACCCCACCAGGTGTGGTTGGTGGCAAGGAACTCAGAGAAGGGGTTGTCACCTATTTCTGACTCTCTTCGTTTAAGCTATCTCCTAGGTTAGCTATGGGGGGTGGTCTCTAAATAAAAACTAAGTTATAGATGTGAGTTTTCTAGGAGAGTTGTTAGAGTTAAATAGATTACTTCTTCAGATTTATAAGCAAAAACGTGATATGAGCAATAACCATCAATACATAAGATAAGCATGAAACATATGAGAAACCAATGCTTCCAGAGCATTGCTCTTTGAAATGAAAATGTATTTTCTTAAATGAAGTAAAATTCTTTCAAGATAAATAGATTTCTAAATCAAAGCATGAGATGCAACTAAAGTAGATTTGGATGCAATTAATCTTGGTTACTTTTAATCTAAAATGCCTAATCTAGGTGAGAAGTCCTCTTGTGCTCTTACGAAGGGGTAAAAATTGAGGTGACTATAAGAAAGAGGGGGCGAGGGCACGGGGGTGTCATCAATGATACCCGTTCCCTAAGTCTTACGAGCCAGTGTGTGCCTTCGTTTCTACAAGAAGACAAGCCACCTTCATAACTGTAGGGTCACACACTTTTACCTTACTTCGTATTAAATGGAAGAATTTTCCAAGAAAACCTTTTTCCTATGATTTCTATCAACCAAACTTATGCTTGGAGGTTAATTTTAAATATGCAACTAAATTAGAATGCCTAATATGATATGAAAGTGAGTTTGCAAGTGCTATGTAAGAGATGAAGATGTTTCAATTAAATATGCTTCATCGTTAGAACAATAACTCAAGTTGCCATAAATTGAAAGTGTTATGCTTCTTTACTTGTAGTATATTGTGAAACTTAACCAAATGAGAAATAGATCACAAAACACAAATAAGTTATGGCAAATGAGATTGCAAATTAGGAAATTAAATGGCTATGCGATCTAAGAAAATAATGAAATGAAAAAATTAATTTACATGCAACTAGATTAGATTAGCAAATGAAATGATGAATGCAAGTAAATTAGTTGAGCAAATTAAAAACTAGACAAAAGAAAGTTAACCACTCAAGAAGATTTCCTCCCTCTAAATGAGTAGGTCAGATACCATGGGAAAAACTTCCCAAGCTCCCTCAAGAAAAGTCAGCTCTTTATTATTGAAAGTGAGACACTCTTATAGAAATGAGGGGCTTGGGAAGAGCTTACAATATGCGCTTTAAACTTACTCTTTCGCAAAGTTACAAGTGTAAGATTTGAAAGATTTACTTGTGAGATGTTACAAAGTAAAGGCTTAAAGCCTTGAGGGGAATGGTGGTTACAATTCCTCAAAAGAATGAGGCTTTAGAAGAAGAGGTGAAGTGATAAGGAGGAACTTGGACTTGAGGTTCCAAATGGAAAAGTGTTCCTTAGCTTTATGCTTTATCTCCCTTTCTCCAAACTTGGATTTGCTTCCAAGAACACCTATAGCAGAGAAAGCAAAAGAGTTAGCATGCAAAAGAAATAGTGCTGAAATATGTGAGAGGAAATCACATGCATGAAAAGGAAAAAGTTAGAAACTCAATGCAAGTATAAAATACACTTTATATTACAAATTCTCTCACTAAGATCAACTTGAAAAAGTTGATTTAGTGAGTGAGAGTTAGGATTTAAATCCAACAACTTAGCCTCAAATGCTAGATAAAATCAATATGTGCACAAGTGAGAGAAGAAAATATATGATTTTTTAGAGATAGAAAAGAAGCAAAGGGCTCATGAAACCCCCTTTTAAATAAATCTCTTGATGTCTTATGAGATTGTTGGCTTGAACAACTTGTGGGATATTTGATATCCTTGGAGGTGACTTATTCCAACCGAAGAAGTCTTCACAATCCAATAGACTTGGCAATCTGTCCTTTGAACACACAAATATCTGCAAACCAATTGTTAGTGCAAAATAAACTTGGCATATAGAGGCCACGTTGAGCTTTTCATTCAACCAAAAATAACAAGCTACAACAAGAGCAAAAAATATACCAAGTCCAAAGGAGATCTGAGATAGCTACAAATCTCCCCTCTAGACAATAGTGCCCTTAGGCAAATGCACAAAAATAACTAACTAGATTGCAATGTAAAATCAAATGAATAACAACATCAAATGAAACAAGTATACCTCTTCAACCAAAGAATGCGCCACAAGAGAAGCTAGTAACCCCAAAGACTTTCTTTTATTTAGCTCAATAACAATTTCGGCATAGTAACAATAAGCACAAGCTTCAAAAAACCATGATTACAATGAGAGCCCAAGGCTTAATTTATACAAAAACTGGAGAAGATCTGAATGAAGAACCTTATGAAAAGTGGAGAGGTGAAGATAATCCCAATGCAAAAATGATTTTTCAAGTGGCTTAAACTGTTGTAGAACACCTGTAGGTGGCAGCATTTATCTCCTTGACTGTCAATCGAATGTCTTCAAATCTGATATGTGTACTCCTAACTGCTGGTCAAGTGTAGACTTAACTGTACTTTAATCAACGCTGTCCCATGTACAAATCTCTAACTAAAACTTCTGATTTGACACCTCTACAACCAAATACCAATGCTGCCAATCAAATCTGTGTATAGCTGCCAGTGTAGAGGTTGATCTGTTGTGCGTGGATCATGAATTAGATGGGCAGCGTAACATGTGTAAAATGTGGAGACAAACTCCACAATATTCACAATCAAATCTGAACTGATTCCTTCATTCCAGATGCTGATTTCTTTGACACCTGTGTTGAACTTTTATTGGCTGCGTGGAGCTGTGACAACTGCATTGAAACTGGGCCTGCAATAACCATTGGCTGATAGGTGTGTCAATGTGTGGGTTAAGTGGGGACAAGAGCAACTTGGTGGGGGACAAGGCCTGTCCTATGTGGCAACTTTGTCCCCACTAACCCCCTTTGAAATTTTACCATAGCTTAATCAAATCCATAACTAATTTTGAACTGCTTTTTTTATAATTCGTGGCCCTCTTTGTTGACTGCTGACTTGGCATTAGTTTGACCACCAAATGGTTGCCATGCCATTCCTTTTGTCCCCGTCTAAACTTTTAATGCGAACCACTTTATTTTCAACATGTTGAATTAAACAAAATTATTGAACTTTAGGCATTACGTGATTTTTTTTATGAGCTCAACGTGGGACCAATTTGACTTGGTCGTTTGGCACTTGACTTTGATTTCAGTTGTACCTTATGTGGTGGGCTCCACATAGCTTCCACATCATCCTTTGACCTACCCTCAATCTCCCATGTCAAAATTTGACTTATTTTGACTTTGGAAAAATTTATAAATTTTTCCAATTATTCAATTTTTTTGAATTTTTCCACATTTTTTTCCATTGACATTAGAAAATTGGATTTTTGAGGGACTATAAGTCATTTTTTGACCCTCAAAGTGGGTCCTAGAAAATGTTGGGTCTCTAAGGATGATTTTCGAGTAGTCACACGCCCCAGACATTTCCTATGGCCACTTATTTACATCATTACATAGAAACTAATTAAAAAATCTCGTTTTGCGGGAAATTTTTAATTATTAAAAAATCTTACTTAGACCTAGTCAAATTCCGTGAAATTTCGGAGATGACCTAGCTTGGTAATATACATTGACTCTAGACACCAAGATGCGTTAGGGGTTCAACCTTCAAGCCGTCACCTCAGCTTTAGGGTAATGCAATGAGTGAAAAAACCTAGAAAATTGTTCGTTGCTAAAAAGAAGGAATAATTAACCAAGTAAAAAAAACACTCCAAGGTGTACTCGCTTGTTGATCGAGTCCCAACATCCTAGGCTTGTTACATGGCTTTATTCATCATGCTAGTGACATTTATACAATATCCCCGTAGGGCTGCAGAATTTGAGGACTAAAGAAGAAAATGATAAGAAGAAGAAGGAGAGTTTAAAAACTCTGTTGAACTAATGATATCTGATAGCACAAGTGTCCTCTGGTTCATCCTTGGGCATGGAGTCTTCACATAATCGTCAGGTGCCACTCTAGTGGTCAACAGGACCAATGCCTAATTTAACTTGGGGATATGGATTCAAGGAGAATAATGAAGACAAATTTCATTTCTTGCTGAAGGAGGCCCCAAAAGTCAGCTTCGTCCAATGTTAGTTGAAAGAGAAGAAAAGTGACTTTATACTTCATGCAAATGGTGAAGGCTTATCAAGACAACACGATCTCTAGGACATTTCATTCATCCAACATGGCCCATACATAGAATAAGCTAAATAGACACATAATTCCACATTAAACACATGCAACAATTAGCCCTAATTATAGCGAAGTTCTAGAATCCAATGTATGCAACAACATGAAAAATAACGTTAAATTTTCACTTACATGTTAGAGAGTATATCCAACCAGCATCCCATTTTTATTATAAGAAGTTCCAAGATAGAAAAGAACCCAATCCATGTTAATAAAGGTTGTCATTGATGTCAATATGGCATTGACTGAGATGTCAATATTCTTGAGATGCCTGGTTCCAGATGATGATGCCATGACTCTTGGTTGACTAGGAGACCATTAATGATGATGTCAAAGTCTATGAAGAAGTCTTGTCCTAAATGCCTATTGATCAGAAAGCCCTAGAAATCATGATGATGTGCTTACTCTTGATGAAGAAGAATAGAACCCGAATGATGTCCTTACCCTTGAAGTGGAGGACTATACTTAATGAAGTCATACACATGATGATGTCATACTCTTGAATGACCACACTTGATAATGGTCTTGATGACATGGTTGAAAGACTACTTTGAAGTTTTCCCAATAGCAAATTAATAAAGGTTGCACTATGACTTATCGTTGCACGAGTATATGATGACATGAGATGATACGTTCATTGTTGGATACTATTATGATGTGGATGTCATACATGATCCTATGATGATAAAGAAGCCAAACAATAGAGGAGCCAATCATTGGAGAAGCCATTCTGTCCCAAATATTTAATGCAAAAAATTTAAGGACAGTCACATTAAAAAAAATATTTTTCACCATCTTAGAGGCAACATTTCTTTGTGAGAACTTCAGCATCCTTTAGAGCATAATTTTAGCTTTCCAACAAGCCCTTATTTGCCTCGAAACTCCTAGCAGTTTGAGAGAAAATGAATTTACAAGTTTGGAAAAATATAATTTCTATGCAAGCCGACATGAGACAACTCATGCAAGTCGGCCTCTTGGCCAAGGGACATGACTCTTCATCAAAAAGAAAAATATGTAAAAAATGACGTTAAAACACTTCATTTTGGCATCAATTTTTTTGTGATCATTTCAAAGAGAAGGCACAGAACAACAAGGAGGCCGAGATGACATAAAAGAACATTGTTTGGGCAATTATTTTGTTAAGGTTTATCCTCCAAAATAAAAAACATTACAATTCACACTTGTGGTTTATCCACTGTGACAGTCAAACTTGTGGCACTGTGCACTGCAATTTTAACATGTGGACAAAAGATGTCTTGAACCTGTAATAGATTGTGGCATATCTTGAACAATGCAGTATAGTATTTCAAACGTAAGTTCCTGATTCTGTTTTAAGAGCTGACTTGGATCAGCTTATGAACTGTAATATCCCCAAATGGGATATTTTACTAAATTTGCATGAATTTACTTAAACCCGAAATTACGCCGTAAAATCAACATGCATTTAACAGAAGATTGCTATGTAAAATAAAAACACATAAAACACTGCAATCCAATACCACATAGAACCAGAAGAATCTCAGCTTTTATTATAAATAATAAAAGGGGTTACATATAGATCTGACCCAAAAAGAGCTGAGATGGAGAACTGGCCAACAATATAATCTGCTGCACTGCTACACTGCGGTGGCCTCCAAAACTGAACTGTTGCAGTCTCCCTCCGGCAACAGCTACCACTGAATCCACTGAATCCACTGTTGAAGATCTGAATGATCTTCACTCCAATATCTCCGAAGCTCTGCGAAACTTCTGAGTGAAGTCTCCTCAAGAGAGTTGGGTTTTCGTCCAACACTCACAAATCACCCGAGGGTTTTCGTCCTGGGGCTACGGCTGAAGTAGAGAACCACGTCTCACACCTCTCATACAATAAAATGATATGATCCAAAGATATCTCTTAATGGCCTACTCCCTTCCTTTTATAGAACTCTTCAACCTTCTAGAGCATTATTTTATTATTATTTTATTCATGGAGCACTTTTCCCTCTTATTAAAATATTCCTTTTTAATGCAGAAAAGGGTAAATCAGCTACCACGCATCCTCCGGTCACTGAAACCCGTGTCCAACCGTCCCACCATGTAAGTATCCTCGTCCCGGTTCCAATGAGCTATTACACTAAGGTGTTCCATCATGAATTCCTTCCGGAATGCCACCTTGAGTGTAATCAACTGATTTAAGCTCAGAAATAACTCAAATTTCCGAAAGTTGTCGGAATGCACCAAAACGAAAGCCAAACTGCTCGAATGATGGAATATATCAAGCGAATGCCACCGGACACCATGGAAACTCCTCAAAACTCCTCCAAAATTCCCTTGGCCCCACTGATGACACCAACCTGTACCTGTGACCGGTCTGCGCCTAACTCTGGAAGTCCACCCTAGCCCTGTCATAGGTGACACCAAAAAAGAGAATATTACAGACCTTCCACCCCAAGATTGCTTGCCCTCAAGCAATCGAAATATGTGGGCCACTTTGTTGGCCCGTCGCAACTGAGACCCAATGCCCGGATCCCATACAAACCTCTGGGTGCTGCTATGCACCTGTGTCAAACCACTCGGAATAGACCCCTCAATGCCGGGATCCCAAACTAATCTCTCACTATACCAGCCAACAAACAATCCTCCTGGATCCCAACGCCACCATGGCCAATCATCGCCCAAGTCCCACGGCTCGGGCTGCGCACTGCCTCTGGCTATAGTTGATGCCCCATGAAGTGAAGCCCGCCAACAAGCATCAATGCTCCCTGGCTCCTGCTGTGCTGTACCTCTAACTGTTTAAGCTGCCCCACCAGCTGCATACCAACTCATCACCTCTCTCCAATCCAAGTCTAGACTCAATCCCATGCTGATCTTGCTCTCCAGAAATCGGGATGGAGTGCTGAAGAAATCATGACCTGGGCCCTACTGCCAGCTGGAATCTGTAACATCTGCTATGTCTAAGGGCCCCCGCTCTGTTGTGCTCCCTACGAAGAAAATCGTACCATCAAGAGGGTACCAACTCATGATCTCCCGCCAATCCATCCTGGAAGAAGCATCTAATGTAGCAACAACTGTATATGGAACATGCCTGGAGTGTTGTCACCAGCCCGTAATCAACTCACACTGCTCTACCCTGTCTACCAACGAAAGATGCCTGTAGAAGAAAGCCCCTCTCTCTATAATGGGCCAAAGTGGGCAAGATATGCTACAAGCCCCATCGATGTACTCCTGGAGTCCTGGAGAGTGCTACTCACTGAAAGTACTGTAGCTCGGCCGACTGTATATACATCTATCTGTACTTCATCAATGTGTCGGCCCAAAGATGGATGCTCCACCATCTCCAACAACTCATCCCTCTCATTGTGAATGTAAAGCTCTTGTTGTCCCCTAGCCCCCTGCAGAACTATCCCATCAACTTCCAACATCTCTAGAGGATATGGATCTGCAACTGTTGTCACCGTACTCGGTGTCTGTGCATCTGACTGCTCCTCCTCAGTGGCTGACCCCACAATTAGCCGCATATCCATCATAGACTCAATGTGAGCCTCCATCTGGCTCTCCCCCAAAGGACTATCATGCATGATGTGCATAGTATCCTCCTCTGCTGACTCAGGCTCCATCATATGCTGCTCTGGCTGAATCGTCACAAGTGACTCATCACCCAGAGTATCTCCTGTAGAGTCCCTTGACTGCTCACCCTGCATACTGGAATGCAGCTCCGGCCTACTGCCATCAACTCCACATGACTGCTCTCGCTCCCCAGAAGCATCTGCATCTGATCCCATGGACTCACCTGAAGAAGAGTCCTCATCCTGGCATACAGAAGGAATGCCCTTCTGTTCTACCTCTGCCCCACCATCTGCATCACTCAAGCATGAGTGATCAGACTGTAATATTCCTAATTAGCAATGGCTAATTGGAATAGTCAATTTTGCTCAATTTTTCCTTCTATAGTTTATTCATAAATAAAAAGTGAGTGGAGGGGATATAACTCACTATGGCAATAAAAGTTCACTCCCTAGTAGCACAACGTTGTAACTTAAGTGAGCCAAGAGGGCCAAGAGACCACACAGAGAGGGGGCCCACGTAGACACATGGAGGGACTGCGCAGGCCAAGATGGAGCACGTGGCAACGTTGGAGGAGGTGAGCCTTAGGGTTGAGAGGGGCCAACGCTATATAGAGAGGAGAGGCTCCTCATTTTGATCATTCGTTGTTGATGATATTGAGCTGGTCATTTCGACTTCTTGAGCACGCTGGCTGTTTAGCTTGTCTGCAGCACTGTTTAGTGCATCGAGTGTCTCCGATCGGAGATCTCACCCTTAGCCCCGAGGGACTTCGAGTGCCTGCTCAGGCAAGGTAGTTTCATCAGTGTTTTTGCAGGAGGATCGATTTGTGGGAGTTGCAGAGGAGCAGTGCATTTGGTGACTGCGCAGTCTTAAGAGGGAGGACGCAGTCCATTTCAGAGGAGCTCCGGGTTGGGTTCTTTTGGAGGTTTCGAGCTGTGAGATTGAGCAAGGGGCCAGCCCTTGCTATTTGGAGGATTTTGGCAGAGTTTGGGGCAGTATTTTGGTGGTTTCTATTCAGCCTCAGCGTAGAGCCTTGAGGGATAGCGTAGATCCTCAAGGGGGTGATTTTAGGGGGTCGGCCATTTCAGAAATGCCTTCTGGGTTTTTTTGGGTTTGGTGAGTAGAGGCAGATTCCAGAGTTTCAACTCATTCTGAGGAGGGGAGCAGCCCCAAATCCTCATCTTGTTTCAGCAGTAGCAGCTACATGGTAGTTTTCCAGCAGCTGGGACGCAGTTCAGAGAGCAGCCATTTCTTGGTCATTCTGAGAGTATTTCTTCACTTGCCTTGAGCAAGTCTAGGTGCCATCACTCTGATCACCTATTGTACTTCATTATATTTCTCAGTATAATAAAATGGCTTAGCATTCTCTCTATATTTCTGAAGTATTTGTTACACGTTCTATATATGCTATTGTATGCTTGCACTACTGTTATTTTTCTATCTTTGAGCATTCCAGTTCTATACCACTTGGTGTGTTTTCCCCATACTCTTAGACAGAGTCTGGAAAGGGCCAGGTAGCCTCCAGATCTTACCCTCTTCTCAGAGGTGAAATATCTGGTAAACGCCCTCCCAGTCCATCTCTGGTTGGAGTTTGCTTGTGTTTTAGCGATATCCCTGAAACGGGATATTACACAGACCCCCAAGGTTCTTTGCACATGAAGCAAAGTTCCTTCCTCCTCAACTCATTTCTGCTGCCAGATCCACCAAACTGGAGCAACTCCTCCCTGGTCAACTGTCTTCGGAAAAGCTCAATGTTTTGCTCAACTAGCCCTTGGGCTAGCTCATAAGCAGCAGGTGAGACCAACTGCTCTCTCCTCCAAATGCTCAACAACCTGGTCTGCAACTCTCGAACAATGGTCTCACAGTCTCTCATACATGATCGATAAAGAATAGAAATGAGTGAATGAGTGATTGGTTTAATAATAAGTGATAATGAATGGAGTATTTAATCTATAAGCGAAAATGTAAATGACTATTATATCCCGGGAAGTTTCTATTCTTAAGTGCAATGTTTGATGATCTATGTTTGTCAATAAGCATATAGATGACACTATTCAATAAACAAAGATATTCATTTAAATAATAATTACTTCATTCAATTAGTTGAATGAAGTAATTGATAAAAAATTGTTACACTTATCTTTATATTACTGATACGTAAATGATTGAAAGAATAGCAAACTATAAACATCCAGTAGTGGAAAGTATAAAGATTGCTGTTAAAACACATTTAAATATTCAATAATAGCAAAAGTAATCAAACAACAATTCATATAAAAAGAATGGATTCAGACATAGATAATAGTACCATATGAGCTGGAAGTCACTCCCAATATCAATCGCTATTTGAAATTCTTTTTTCAACGCAAAAATACTTTCACACAAAGACAGTAGTGCACATTTGCATAAAAGCCTCCTTGTCAAAATTAGAATAATTGGTCCAGTTTCATAAAATAATATGCCTGAAGTACAGTAGTGCAACTTCAGGTTTATAAGTCATATACAAAACTTACGACCCTTTCTAAATACATGAAAGGGTCTATAAATACTAAATTTATCTAAATATCTACCAAACTGAAAAATCCTACTTAATTGGTATTAAACAATCTTGAATATCTCCTTCACGGCAATCTGGCAGTCGGCAGCATGAATCATCACTGAGGCTGTTCATCTCTAGTCCTGAGCTGGCATATTTCAAGCATAGGCTCCACTTCTGGTGGTCGGTTAAGGCGAGAATTGAGTTGGGCATCATAGGTGGCATCCTGCATTTCGGGAATGATGCATCCGATTGCATCTGAGAGGCATTTGAGGGCGGATCTCTGGCTGTAAGGTTTGACTAAGAACATCCAATAGGTGTCCCATGTCAAACTGTTAATTCCTGCGATTAATCTGCCAGTTTTCTCCAGCTCTGAGTAACATGACTGTTCCAATGTTTTAGCCGATGTCAATTTACCTGGGGTACATTGGGAAATCATGTTAGATAAGTAGAGAGTGTCATTAATCAATTCAACCAAATTACTTGTGGTTAATTTGCATCTGGAAACTGCCCTCTCTGCTTTGTTTAACTGAGATTGCCATTCCATAAATAATATCTCTTTATGCGATTCTAGGATCTTTGGCAATTTAGCTGACTGTCCTTCCTCAGTACTTTGCCACTCAAGATAATTGGTCAATGTCTCATCGGCCTGCTCGAAGTCTGTTCTAGCATCAGCTGATTTATCACTTAGAGATGTTGTTAAGTCACATAAAGGTTCTGCCTGGGCGATTTGTTGACATAACAACTTTATCTGTGTTAATAATGCTTTGTTTATTTGTACTACCTCTGCCCTGAATTCAGCTACCTGTGGAAGATTCTTTGTTTTCTCAAGCTGGGCTGATATTTGAGCAATTTGCTCATCTTTTATCTTCAGCATTTGTTCATTTGCTGTCTTGAGTTGTGCCAATGCCTCTGATAACTCTTTTTGCTTCTGGACTGCACTCTGATCAATTCTCTGCTTTTCTTCCTGCAATTGTTGAGTTAATTGATTATTGGTTTGTTGTTGTGTTAACAATTGCAGTTCTGCCTGCTCTGCCTTCTGCCGTGCTTCTGATAGTTGTGCTTGTAATGAGAGAATATCCTGGTCTTTTGTTTTTAATAAAAGACTCACCTCCGATGCCTTATCTATTGTTGCTGCCGAATAGGCTCCAGCAAATTGTGATAGTTTTGTTAGGTCCTCAGAGGGGTCAAATTCCTCCTTCCAAACTACATTGCCCGTCACTGTTAGTTCTGGGAATAGGGAAGGCTGATCAGTCCTTTTCCTCTTCCTTTGTCGTTTTACCACAGCTTTGTGTTTTGGGCTATAGAAGACATCTAAGGGAGGAATTTCTTCTATCTGCAAAATAACTTGATCGAAGGGGTCCTTTGGGATTATCTCTACTCCTTTAGAACTGGGTAGGCCGCTGGTTTCACCTGGAACTTGTTCTGAAATGGTCTCCTGTGTGTCTGCTACTCTTGATGTTTGGGCTTCCTTTGAACCCTCAGGATTGTTGATAATTGAATCGAATTGCTGCCATTCCTGGAGCAATTCGGGATCAATTTGAGTATCTTGATTTACCTTCATGGTGCTCTGTTCCTGTTCTTTTGTTATAACCGGAGGTTCCTTAGTATGTCGTTGTTCAGGCTCGCTTGATCCTGCTGCTGGGCTTGTTGCTAACAGATCTAGGGGCAGAGTTTGCAACCTCTGTTCTCTAAGTCTGTTGAATTCAACTAACCCTTCATCTTGATATTTCATTCTGGCCAATGATCTAACTTGGGACATTGACTCGGCTGTGGAGAACAGGTCATCAAACATATCTTCTTTATGATCAAACTTTGCCAATTTGGCTTGTTCAAGGGCATTATAGGCAACTTTGTCGGGATCAAATTGCCTATTAGGGAGAGTTGCTAGAGTTAATGATTTCATCTTTATAGCTTCTTTCTCTGCATGTTTGAGATCATTCAAGGTGTAGACACCACATCTAAGAGAAAAAGAGGGCCAGACCTGCTTCTTATTTCTCTTTAGAGTTTGTGTAACACTTTCGGAAATGATCTGATAGGCTATCTCCCTTGCCAGCAGTTTATCAGGTATGTACAGAGGAAGAACATGAGGTTTGGCTAGACTACCAAAAATTCTTATATAAGTAAATTTTTCCTCTGCAAACCATCTCCCTAAGCCAGTTAAATCAATCCCTGCTTGGTAGGAAATCTTGGGAGCAAGTTTATCAAAAATAGAGTAATGAATGGGTAACATGAAGCCATTGCAGATTTGGTATAAATGGTGCCTATGGGAGGTTTTCCACACTTTCTGATAGTATATGTGAATGGGGATGGAGTCTTGTGGAGTCCACCTCCAGCCGAGCACGGGAAATTTAGAATTAAAACACAAGGTGTCCAGGATATAAGCATTGTAGTAGAATGGGGAAATAAGCCTTTCAGAAATGCGGGTCTTGCCTCTGAAATCAAGAACTGCGGTGGCTAATTTGTCAGACAGTATAGTTCCCCAATCCATAATTTCACTATTACACGCTGCCTCCATTAAAGGAACCATTTCTATAGTGAAATTAGAGGAGTCGTGCAAACCCCATAATCTACACATCATGATCCCAGCATAAAAATAAGGAGAACATAGAGAATCAACAGAATACATACCGGAAGATTTATGCTTGTGTTTTGCCGGATTCTGCCTCCAATTCCGAATGGGTTCGGATTTAGTTTCGTTCTCATTTCGAAATTTCTCCAGAAATGCCTTGTTGTACTTCTTCTCAGGCTCAGGAAAATGATAAATCTGCCTCAAATCATTAGCTTGAAATGAACCAAAGACTCTCCCATCTCTAGTGCAGAAGGTTCTGTCTGTGATTGGGAGTTCCTCAATTGCCCACCTTACTACATCCGTATATGGGAGAATTTGTTCCCGAGCTGCTATCCGATGAAGGAAAGAGTCGGCTAAGTCCTTTAAAGTACCTTCAGATTTTTGAGTCGTATCTACTGTGGCTTCTACTGTTGTCACTTCAGGTTCTTCAGCTTCTATCAAATTATAGGTACTTTGCCAAGAAGTTTTGCCAAGACCTGAACATGTAGTATCAGATATCAATCCTTTCTTTTTATTTCCTGGATCAGTGATGGCTTGTTCTATGGCTAGCAAAGCGGAAGCGTTTGCAGTTTTCTTGGACTTCTTCCCCATTTTGCTTGCATCTATCAGCTTAGAGGAATTCTGCACAGGAGTAAAAATAAGCGTAACACAGAGAATTGGCAGTAAAAACCAAATACGGGGGAAATATATTGATTAATGCGTGATGAAGAATTAACTTAAGGTTGCCATGGATCCAATCCGTAAAAAGATTTAGACTTATTATTTCATTAAATGGCCGCAAAAACCTGTCAATCATTTAAATATCCATCACGTCGTTTATTGGTGAAATGATTTGTTTAAGCGCTCCTTGGCCGTTTTGGCGGTTGAGCGCAGGTGAATCTCCATTATAAAGATAAGGCTTTTAATACGAATTAATCGTAATATCCCCGTTTTAACAACTTTTTTGAAGTTCGTGTTTTGGCTTTATCGCATCGCATCGGGACGAAAAGCTTTTCTTATACTGGCATCTCTTGGAATCCTCGTTCGCCGATAGCAATATCGCATCGCATCGGGAGCATTTAACTGAGATATCGCATGGTATATCACCGATCGCTTAAAAGCATGCATGGTATATCGCATCGGAGCAAACCAAAAGTTTCTTAAGTTATGTTTCCTTTGTCATTGCGATATGCGATCTTGTGATCGCTTTATCGCAATGATAAAAGATTTAATTTTTTATATCCCAAGGCCATTATTGGTTTGTCAAAAAGGTTTTTTGTAATGTTTTTTATTTCATTTTCGGACCTTTTTGAATAATACAAAATTGATACCAATTAAAAAATAAAAGGGACCCATATTATAGTGTTGTGAATAAAAATTATATGAAATGGGGGGTTGTTTGGCTAGATACAGATCGCATATGTGCTATGACGGTGTCAGAATGATGTCTCCTAATGCTGAAGAAGCATTGGAGCATTTGCAAAACCAAGTCATCACACTCAAGATCAAACATGATGACATACGTCTCGAATGTGGCCATACTCCATAAAATCTCAAGCTTCTTCCCAAAGGTAGAGCCTGCACTGTTGTCCAAATCCTGAAAAGTCTCTACAATCAATCTCATAATCCTCTCCATAACATCATCATTGTATGGAGCTATAGGTGCGGTCAACTTCATGATGTTACTGAGGCAAGCTGCAACTGGAAGTGTGACCCCTTCACAAGGTTCCTCCAAGAATTTGGGTTGTATAAGAGCAAGCATAGCAGGTTTTAGAGCCCAAATCAATTTCTTCCCTTCTGCTTGGTCTATTGTGGACAAGAGTCCATTAAACTCTTCTAGTTTGGACAAAACTCTCCATGATATCTTCATGTGTTTCAGGTCTGTCTCAAGGCAAAAAATTTGTGACCAATCCCCAATGTTCCCTGCAAATATTTTGGCTGTCCTTTTTGAAGGATGGGCGGTAAATCCTCAAAAAGAGGTCTGCTATTCTTCTTAGTTTCTGGGTGTGTGTCATGGTTTAAGAGATTAATTTCTATGTTCAATCTTCTCAATTTGTTTAGGAGTTCCTCCATCACAGAATGTTTGCATGAGAACATTATTTTCTGAGTTTGCTATATATTCTGCAGTGAAGTGTTTCAGCAAACAGATTGCTTGCACAGTGTTGTAGATACAATGTATCTTTTGGTGCTAAATGCAAGTGTATTATCAAAACTAATATTTCACTTCATAGTCATAAATTTGTAACAACACTTATAAACTCATATCATAGACTATAATAGATATGCAGAAAATAAATGTATGGTAGAGTTCAAATGAGGAACCTGGTATATGATGGTGAGTTGAACCTCTGTTAGAGAATACTTAGCCCAAAAGATAACCCTAAGGATGTCTTTAGTTCTGAAGGTGAATACAGCAACCGCTCCAGGAGGATTCAACCCTTGCAATTTGGTTAACTGTTTTAGATGCAATTCTCGCGCCAGCAACATTTTCTGAGATTTCTAGTGATGGATTTCACTAAGAGATTGGGTGTGGCTCCCTTTAAATGAATGAATTGGCCACTTATGCAGCCCCTGGTTGACTGAATAGCTGGGTCTACTGCCCTTCTGCAAGCTTACGCACATAAGGAATAACACAGTCTATGTGTCAGTCATCAGTGAGCCGTAAGGAATGCGGCCCTCCACAGTATATAAATCAGCCTCCTAAAAGAACAATTGTAGTTGGTAAAATTCGTTGGTTTCTTTAACTCTTTGACGTCCGCATCCTTGCCCCAAACAATTCGGTTGGTCTCACAGAGTGTCGCCAATATGTTTTGGCTGTTTACAATGTCTGCGGCCCCACTCAACTTACCACTCGACTGTTGTGAATGATTTCCACGACCCCACTAAAAGAAATTTCCGCTTGTAAAAGTAGATTTGGACAGGATGTCGGCTTCCCCAAGGAATGATGACGGAGGGGTTTTCTGTCCGGTTTGGAAAATACGATAAAATTTTAAATTATATGTGGTGGCCTCTCTCCATCCCTTTACCAATCGATCGACGCCACTGACTTTTCAATTCCGCCGGTTGACTCGTCGCTATCTCTCGGAGACGATGTTTGCTCTTGCTTTTCTAGCGGGGTCCCCACACTCATGAGGAATTACCAACTTTATCAAGATAAAACGACAAGTGGTTGTTTATGATTTTTCGTCCCCTTCAACATTTCTTGATTCGTTTGACTGCGGTCTTTTTCCCATGTGCACAGTGCTGCTGGTTGAGCCCGATAACATTCTTCTATTGCCGCATCCCGTCCTTCCTGCCAAATCTGCCTTACCACAATCGCATAGTTGCTGCCAGGTGAGTGGTAGGCCGTCCTGCTGTGCGCACGCTACTAGAGTGACGGCCTTTCGACTGATGAGGCAAAACATGCTTCCGGTGGCTTACAGCACACCCACTCGAGCACCAACACCCTTACTCCTTTGTGCCAGTATGCACACAAACGATGCTGTAGACTGCAATGATCCCCTGAATGGAGCCACAGCTCCTCTACGGAACGCAACCATAACAACCCTTAGCATGCAATCCTCCAACAATGATTCACAAAATGCCAAGAAATGGAATGGATCAACTTCTGAGAATAATGGTAATTCGGCTTTAAACCACTGACTATGTATTTCTCAACTTGACCCTCAGAGATCAATAATTTCGGCCTTCCTCGAATTCTTCATCAATTTGCAATTAAAATTAAAACCCTGTAGGCAGAGCCAAGTTTGATGCTCCGATACCACTTTAATATCCCCAAATGGGATATTTTACTAAATTTGCATGAATTTACTTAAACCCAAAATTATGCCGTAAAATCAACATGCATTTAACAGAAGATTGCCATGTAAAATAAAAACACATAAAACACTGCAATCCAATACCACATAGAACAGGAAGAATCTCAACTTTTATTATAAATAATAAAAGGGGTTACATATAGATCTGACCCAAAAAGAGCTGAGATGGAGAACTGGCCAACAATATAATCTGCTGCACTGCTACACTGCGATGGCCTCCAAAATTGAACTGTTGCACTCTCCCTCCGGCAAAAGCTACCACTGAATCCACTGAAGCACCTATTGAAGATCTGAATGATCTTCACTCCAATATCTCTGAAGCTCTGCGAAACTTCTGAGTGAAGTCTCCTCAAGAGAGTTGGGTTTTCGTCCAACACTCACAAATCACCCAAGGGTTTCCGTCCTGGGGCTACAGCTGAAGTAGAGAACCGCGTCTCACACCTCTCATACAATAAAATGATATGATCTAAAGATATCTCTCAATGGCCTCCTCCCTTTCTTTTATAGAACTCTTGGACCTTCTAGAGCATTATTTTATTAATGGAGCACTTTTCCCTCTTATTAAAATATTCCTTTTTAATGCAGAAAAGGGTAAATCAGCTACCACGCCTCCTTCGGTCACTGAAACCCATGTCCAACTGTCCCACCATGTAAGTATCCTCGTCCCGGTTCCAATGAGCTATTACACTAAGGTGTTCCATCATGAATTCCTCCCGAAATGCCACCTTGAGCATAATCAGCTGACTTAAGCCTAGAAATAACTCAAATTTCCGAAAGTTGTCGGAATAAACCGGAACGAAAGCCAAACTACTCGGATGATGGAATATATCAAGCGAATGCCACCAGACACCATGGAAACTCTTCAAAAATCCTCCAAAAATCCCCTGGCCCCACTGATGACACCAACCTATACCTGTGACCGGTCTGCTCCTAACTCTGGAAGTCCACCCTAGCCCTGTCATAGGTGACACCAAAAAAGAGATTATTACATGAACACATTTGTTACCTATTGGAATTGCAGCCTCGGACTTATTCTCTCTGACTGTCACAAACCTGTGTTAGGGAAGCCTCAGATCAGTGAAAAAGAGCTCTGTCAGCCTCAACAATTAGACCCTGTCACACATTTGTAGCCTTGGTTGAAGAAGCTCGGACTGCAGACTCCTGTTGACTTAGAACACTGATTAACCTGTGGTAACAAAAGAAACTCGGACCTTCTTATGTGGTGCAACAGTGAATAATCTATTTCGGATCCTTAACTACAGCGAGGACAGTCTTGTGAAGGACTCAATGAAAGCTTGTATTTCTGTGAATGCACCAATAGTCAAAGCTTGAAGCCTTAAACTGGAACAGTGGACACAGTCCTGTACCTCAAGAATTGGACAGTCACCATTATAGCTTAATTTTGAGAAGCAGTTCGTGAAACTTTAAAGAGACCTTGTGGAGCAAAACCTTAGAGGCATTCTTGAAGTACCATTGGAGAATTTGGGATCTCTTGCAGGTACGCACCTTGTAGAAAATATTGTTGAAGAACTAGAGCTGCCTTGAAGAAATGCTTGAAGTGGCTCAAAAGCCTTGTATATTGACTTAAGGATTTGTGGAGCATATCTTGAAGATTTGCATTGGAGACTTGTTGAGAAAAAAATCTCTGAAGTAGAGTATAGGAGAATATCCTTTGAAGCAAGCATCAAGACATCTTGGAGCACCTATTAAAGAACCTGTGGAAGTATATCTTGTTGGGCAAGTATTGTTGAAGACATTTGAAGGACTTCTAAGACACCCTTGGAGACATCCTTGAAAAACATGATGCATTGTTGATGTCATCATGAGGTGACTTGGAGAAATTGTTTGGGTACGATGAAGAGCAGTGGTGACACCTTCTAAGAAGAAAAGGTTGTCATTGATGACGTGATGTGTAGACTACTGTGAAGGGTAAGCTGAAGATTGTCAAGGCTCGTTGAAGAATACATTGGGAGCCGTGAAGTATAACCAAATATATCTTGACGAAATGAAGCAGGAGGTTGGAGCCTCATAGAGACAAGGTTGGTGCCTTAGAAGATAGGGTTGGAGCCCTAGAGGATTGGAGTCCTCAAGAAACCAGGTCGGAGCCTGTACCAGAGATAGGGTTGGAGCCCTAGAGGTTGGTGCCTCAAATTGACCAGGTTGGAGCCTTGGAAAGACCAAGTCCGTGCTTGGCACAATATAGGTTGGAGCCTGGAAGATTGGAGTCTTCATCTAGGGTTGGAGCCCTAAATCATAATTGTACTTTACTTATTGTAAAGAAGAAATTAATAAAAGTATTTATTTCATCATTGTTCATTTTGTGTTCTAAATATAAGTGATCTAATTGGTAAAGTTATCAATTGAAAAGAAATATTGATT
Organism: Pinus albicaulis; assembly: GCA_034641835.2. Classification (NCBI taxonomy): domain Eukaryota; kingdom Viridiplantae; phylum Streptophyta; class Pinopsida; order Pinales; family Pinaceae; genus Pinus; species Pinus albicaulis. The sequence continues at coordinate 701,793,076 of CM076579.1, forward strand.
CACCCCCATCTCAGTATTTCCAACAATCCACACATCAAAATTCATCCATCATCAAAAAATATCCACCAAGGAAAAAATGTGAAATTCTCTGGTGAGAGAGAGATCCCAATCCAAGTTAGGATACAAATGAATCCATCTAGCTCCTATTTATGCACCAATTAGGAGTTCAATTTACCTAATGGGCCTACATTAGCCCCTAAAAATAAAATAATGTGCAAATAAACTAACCTTTTGTGACAAGCCCACCAAACTAGCTCACAAATGAAATAATAAGCCTCTCAAGAGGTCAAATAATAATCTATGCATGTCGTAGGTCCCTCCAAGAGGCATGATGAAGTCCATAAGTGCCATAATGATGAATAAAATCATCAAAAGTGATGGACAAGGGAGTGGACCGTTGTTCTCCAAACAATAAATCTGTGGTGCTCCCAGTGGGTGTGGGGGCACACCACTAATATCATGGGTCTCCATATGAGTCGAAGATGCCTGTAAACCATCTGTAAGGGCTCAGATGATGGAATGAATGTTGCCATGTCATTGTACAAGTCTTGGGACACCTGCCAAGTGTGTGGTGCACCTGTGGGGCCAGCTAGGCATAATGTACCAAATGCATCTTCTTCATCCAAGAGGCGGATCTCTAGCAATCTCTATACATCTCTGGGATCCATGGAGTGTTGTCTACTGTTGTGGAGGCCCATGGCTCTCTATACACACCCTATATGTGCCAGTGTAGCCCTCTAGAGGGTTAGGACCTCGTATAGGGAGACCAAACCCAAATGGACACAATCTGCAATCGTGCATAAGATCCAATGCGTCCCCTAGCCTTCCAATACAACAAGTCATTAAAATAATTGGATAAAATAGCTTCCATACCATGGATAACAAGTGGACACTTCATAATGGCATGCCCTTCCATAGTGGGCTTTGGCATGTGCTAATGTTTCCAAGCACCAAAGGGAGTTAGCCAAGTATCTTGTTAGGTGGTTTCTACCTTTAGAGGGGATAGTTGTTGCTTTATGGTAGCATCGGATGTGCTCTAGCCTTGTAACTTTGTATATAGGCTAGGACACATGTATTCCATAAAACCTAGAAATGGTTTTGGAAAATTCCACTTAGAGATGGTTTAATTAAATTAATTAATTGTTTTTTAATGTTTTCTTAAGTCTAAACTTAGGGAAACTGATTAATTAAAGGGTATTAATTAAACTAAGTGTGAATCTTGTAGATGAAGTCATGGATCACCTCCAAGCTAATCTTAGCCCTTGATTATGTTTTAATCTTGGTCGTTGAAGGTTTAACAGAAGAATATAAGGAGGGTGAGGGGCCTATGGAAAATACATTGTGACACTTGAGCCATTGAGCATTTTTGAATTTATGTGAGGAGACACAACTTTTGATCAAGGATCAAATCACTAGGAGCAGAAGCAAAGATTGGTCAGTTGGACCAAGAATCCATTTCAGAGTGAGACAACATTTACGCAAAAGAGAGACAGCGCAATTTTCTGAAGAGGTGACGCAGTTCCTACAGAGAATCATGCAGAACCAGCGCAGTGTCTCTTGGAGTCAGTGCAAAGATAGCTAGAGGTTGGGGTTTCTAGGCCAGGAGGGCCAAAATCCAGCCCTAGATAAGCTAGATCAGTTGCAGAGCAAGGTGACGCAGTCCCTCCAACTTGCCGACACAGGCTTACGCAGATCCAGTGTAGGCAATCACGCAGAGGCAGTGAGGGCTTCAACAACGCTGTTTTTTGATCAGCCGGAGACTTCTAGAGTGAGGTATATCTCACAGTTATTTTTTGCTGTCTAGATTTCTCTGAAGGGTTTGCCAGATGTGGGCACCCTAATTGTATTCAAGATTCTACTGCTTAATAATACAAACCCTCAGTTCTGCCGCACCGGTTTTCCCAAGTTGGGTTTTTTCGGGGACTTAGTCCAAAAACAACTATCACATGTGAATGTTTTTCATTGTATTTTGTTCAGATTGTTTCAGCACTTAGATTTATTTCCACAACATTATTTGTGTAGACTGCTACAAAAATTACTTTGATATTTCACAGTAATGAAATAATTATGTAACATGATAGAAGAAGTGATTCAGATTTGTTGCAGTAGGAATCTGGATCTAGGATTCTTCACATGGTATCAGAGCTTATTCAAGCTGAAGTGCAGGTGAAACACAAGTGAACCAGCAGATCAACGCTGAAGATTCTAGGATCTGTGTAATCAACAGCAGACCCTCCCAGAAAATTACGCTGTCCAGGCCAGGAGGGCATTTCAGTGCAGAAAAGGCTCCCTTTGAGAGAGTTGATAGAGGGGTAAGCTTTTTCAGTTGCAGAAGAGGCAGCGTAGCGGAAGGATGCAGTTACTGCACAGTAGTAAGAGCAGGTGCATAAGCGTTCGAAAATTCTGAAAAACACAGTTGGGGATTTCTTGACCTCAAGGGTTTCTTACTAAAAGAAACTTAGTTTTTTCCCGTGCAACAGCAAAAACAGTGACTTACTCCTCAAGAAGTGCGTAAGTGTCGCTGAGCAAAGGGTTAGAGGAAGATTTCGACAAAGTTGAGGAGATGGCCAGCAATGGACTGCGTGACCAAGATAGATTGGAGGGTGCCTCCAACTATGTTATTTGGAAGTCAAGGATAGAATTTCTCCTTGATGAGCATGATCTAAAAGCCCCATAGACAACGTAGTTGCAGAACCTCTTGATGCAGCACACCTGAGGCAATTCAAGAAGAATATGGCAAGAGCCAAACGGTTGATCCTTGATGGAGTGAAGGATCACATCGTACCTCACATAGCAGCAAAGACCATAGCTAGAGAGATGTGGGTAGGGCTGGAAAAGCTATACCAAGGATCTTCCGAACAACGAAAGATGTACCTTGAAGAGAAGATGGAGAATATCAGGATGAAGAAGGGACAACGTTTTGACTCCTTGTCTCGGATTCAGGAAAACAGAGATCAACTGTCTACAGTAGGATCTACTCCTAGAGACTCAGAGCTAGTAAGGCTCACGCTAAACTCTGTTTCAGAGGATTATCAGGTCTTTGTCCAAAGTATATTGGGCAGAGAAAGACTTCTAGGATGGGAAGCGATGTGGGCAGCATTACAGCAAGAAGAGTTGAGGAGAGATCTCCTAAAAATCCACTTGGAGGATGGCAGTAACAGTTCAAAGATCAAGGAGGAAGAAGATAACACTGCCCTTGCATCAAAAGGGCAACAGAAGCAGAAGAAGAAAGATTTGTACAAGGTCAAGTGCTTTCGGTGTGGAGAAATGGGGCATTATGCCACACAGTGTCCTCTTAAGAAAAAGGATAAAGAGGAAAAGGAAGATCCACAAGCAGGAGCTGGCAAGATTGAGGCAGAAAAAGATTGTGCCAAGTTAGCTCATATTCTGAAAGGAGAGAAGTGGGTTGACTTGGATTTGTAGATCCAGAATCTACAAGGAGGCGGGATCCTTGAGTATTTCCGAACTCTTGGATCACATGTGAGCTACGACAGCCTGGAGACAGTAGCAGGATGGACAATTTCAGCGGAAGATGAGAAGACAGTGCAGTGGCTAGCAGTACTAGAGCTTGATCAACGCAAAGAGGGAGCAACAACATCAACAGTTGAGCAGCAGCAGCGCAGTGCACACTGGTGCAGCGCAGTGCAGAGCAACAAGAGTGCAATATTTTCTGAGAGCTAGTGCAGAAACTAGCTGCAGTCAGTCTTATTTTCCAGTTGCAGATTCTCTTGCCCAAATTTCGAATGTTTTTCTGTTGCAAATAGCAACAGTGCAACAGCAACAATAGATGAGTAGCAACAACAGATGAGCAGCAGCAGCGCAGTGCACAAGTGGTGTAGCGCTGTAATATCCCCAAAGGGAAATAACCAGTAATACACAGAAATATGCCAGACAGATATATAAAACAAAATGCTGGAACCAGGTAATGGAACAAGTACACATAGAATGCCAGAACACTAAGCCATTTTATTAATCTGAGAATACATAGATAGGAATACAAGACAATCAGAATGAGTGCACCTATCCTTGCCCTAGGCAAGTGGAGACCCTCTCAGAACAAATAATGGCTGCAGATAGGGACAGCGTCCTAGCTGGCTAAAGATCTGCTATGAAGAACTGCTACTGGAATGCACTGGAACTATGAGCTGAAAACTAGAAGATGGCTGATCTCAATCCTCCAAACAAACCCCAGAAAATGTGAAACTGATGCTCCACCACCAATCAAACCCTCACCAATGAAAACGCTGTCTCTGCTAGTGACAGCGCAGAAGACAGATGAACGCTGGCAAGAAGGGATGAATCTGACCACAAGTCCTCCAGATGAGATGATCTACTCCTCAGGGCTGGAAGCACTGAAAAACGCTGCCAAAACCCCACACAAAGACCCTACTCATCAGATTTGCGTCCTCCCTGACTGGATCTGCGTCTTTCCTATCCAGATCTGCGTCCTATCTCTCCAGATCTGCGTCCTCCAGAGCTAGATCTGCTAGATCTGCGTCCTACCTGTCCAGATCTGAGTCTCTCCTACCTGGATCTGCTGAATCTGTGTCCTCTCTGCCCAGATCTGCGTCCTCTCTCTCCAGATCTGCGTCCTCCAAGGCTGGATCTGCTGCTATCTCTCCAGATCTGCGTCCTAACCCTCCAGATCTGCGTCCTCCAAGGCTGGATATGCTGCTATCCCTCAAGATCTGCGTCCTCCAAGGCTAGATCTGCTACTATCTCTCCAGATCTGCGCAGTCTCAAGAAGGGGTATCTCCTCTGCCAAATCTCCACCAGAAACTACTGCAATTTACCACTGAAACTGAAGGATGATGCTCAGAAAATAACCTTACTAGGGCAGGCACTCGAAGTCCCCCGAAGCTAAGGGTGATGCTAAGAAAATAACCTTACCAGGGCAGGCACTCGAAGTCCCCCGAGGCTAAGGGTGAGATCTCCGACCGGAGACACTCAGTTTGCACTAAACAGTGCTGCAGACCGACTAAACAACCGGCGTGCTGAAGTAGACAGAAGTCTAGCTCACAATATCAATATCATATCAACAATGCCAAATGGAGTGGAAACCCCACCTTTTATAGTGCTAAACTCCCTCCAAAACCTTAACTGCGTCCTTCACCCTCCTTGGCCTGCGCAGTTACCTTAGGGTCAGCATGAGGCCTCCCCTCATATACGTGTGGACCCCCAAGGCCACCCCTTTAAGTTACAACGTCAATCAACTAGGAAAGCACTTTATTTTATAAAGTGAGATGACCCCTCTTATTTCTCACTTTATTTTTTTATTTTTAGCTAAAGCGGCAAAATTAAACAAAAATGAAATATTCCAATTAGCAATGCTAATTAGGAATATTACAGTCTCCCCCGGCAAAACGTTGCTTGTCCTCAAGCAACTGAAGTGATGGATGCTATAAAGTCTGCTCGCTCTCCCAAGTGGCATCCTCATCCGGCAAAAATTGCTTGTTCTCAAGCAATGCTTGAACAAGCCTACTCTCTAGCTGATGCTCCCCACCGATACTGCAAAATGTGCCTGGGTCCCACTGAAACCTCTTTGTCTCCTGCATCACCCTGATACGAAGGGATATCTCAATGCCAGGATCCCAAAGTGACCTCTCACAGTACCAGCCAACCAATAATCCTCCCAGATCCCATCGCCACCGTGGCCAATAATCGCACAAGTCCCACGGCTCGGACTGTGCACTGCCTCTGGCTATGACCAATGCTCTAAGAGGTGAAGACCACCAACAAGCATCAATGCTCTCGGGCTCCTGCTGTGATGTACCTGTGACTGCATATGCTGCCTCTCCAACTGCATACCAACTCATCACCTCTCTCCAATCCACGTCCCGACTCAATCCCATGCTGATCCTGCTCTCCTGAAATCGGGATGGAGTGCTGAAGAAATGATGTCCTGTGCTGCCCTGCCAGCTGGAATCTATAACCTCTGTTATGTCCAAGGGTCCCTGCCCGACTGTGCTCCCTACGAATAATACCGCACCATCTAGAGGGTACCAACTCATGATCTCCCGCCAGTCCATCCTAGAAGAAGAATCTGATGTAGCAACAACAACGGTATATGGAACATGCCTGGGATGTTGCCGCCAGCCTGTAATCAACTCCCACTGCTCTACCCTGTCTGTCAATGGAAGCTGCCTGTAGAAGGAAGCCCCTCTCTATAATGGGCAAAAGTGGGCAAGGTATGCTGCAAGCTCCATCGATGTACTCCTGGAGAGTGCTACCCACTAAAAACGCTGCAGCTCTGCTGACTGCGAGTACATCTATCTGTGCCTCATCCCAGTGTCGACCCAGAGATGGATGCTCCAACATATCCAACAACTCCCGCTGTCTACTAGCCCCCTGCATAACAATCCCATCAACCTCCAACACCTCCAGAGGATATGGATCTGTAACAGCTGTCACCGTACTCGATGTCAATGTAGTTGACTGCTCACCCTGGACACTAGTATATAGCTCCGGTCTACTGTCACCATCCATGCATGACTTCCCTCGCTCCCCAGAAGCGACGTCAACTGATCCTATGGACTCATGTGAAAAGGAGTCCTCACCCTGGCATACAGAAGGAATGCCCTCCTGTTCTACCTCCGCCATCTCATCTGCATCGAACATGCCATCCACCCTCTCGACAAAGTGTCGATACAGTGTCTGGAGCCCAGACACATACTGGGATACTACCTCTGCCGTACCCCGTATCCTCTGCTCATGCATGATCTCGACATGCCCTGAGGGAAAAATGATGCATGTCTCCCTCATGACCTGCTCCCCAAGCGTAGGCTCAGTGATGACTGATGCACCATCTCTGCAACGGATCATCTCATCCCCCAACCTGCGGCTGTCAACTAGCACACCAACCCAGTGCCACTGCTGAGAAGTCTCTCGCCTAGTGTACTGAGTGTCATCCAAATATCTCGGGTGAACCTCGCATACCCTGCTGCTCACGCCCAAAGTGCCAAAGATCGAAAACATAATCAACTGTACCTGTGAGTGATGTCGAAGCGGATCAGGTGTGTGAGTCCCCACAGATACTGCCAAGTACCGCTCCTCTGTCTCTCCATCGATCCTG